>CM047748.1:29245344-29338252 GCA_026225825.1 Pistacia integerrima
GGCCCTGAAAATTTAAAAACGATGATTGATGACTGTTCTTCTTGGTTGAACAAAGCACTTTTACTGGGGACTTAGGATTAACAAAAGTAACTTATTATTAACATTAATTTTGACATTAATTTATTGCATTAAATCAAAAAATTGGTCAGAGTATTTGTTTAATTTATTGCATTAATTTTGACATTTTAAAACTTCTTTGACTTGTAAATCTAAGAGAATAATTGAAATAAAGAAGTCAGATGTTAACAAAAATCTCTTATTTGTCTGGTTGGTTGTTTGACTGGTTGTATATATGCCTTGCGCCTTGCGGAGATTTCCTGATGAAAGTATCTTGTGCTTTTTGTACCTAATGTAGGGAAATCATGTATGTGAAGTCCCTGATGGCCACAAATTGATGATCACTTCTGGAAATTCAGGTCTTAATGATTTGATAACTTGGCATTTCTGAAATATTTGTGTGCTTTTTCTGCCAGTAAACTGAATCATAGAACATATCACTTCAATTGACCGTATGTTAATATATCATTTCAAATCTGTCTGCATCAGTCTGCCTCTCAAGGAATGCATATTTACAGTATAGAAGTGTATGGTCTGTATAGCGTAATATTTGTTCCTCTTCATCTAGGATATGTTTCAAAAGGAAGTGAGTTTGTTCTTGTAGTTTGGTATTGGTGCTATGTGGGGAAGCATTGGGTCAGACCTTAAGATTTATGTTATACACATAGTATCTCATAGTTGTGTGTGGAAAATAATTTAATGTGCTTTAAGAATTTCTGAAATTTTGTTCTTGTTCTCTGGCTCACTTCTGCAAGTGCCCCAACTGTTTAAAAAAAGGTTACGATGAAGCTTCGCTGTAAATACATATCTTTGCAGATATTTAAGGATTTTTACCATGTCATTAGTCTTTCCTTTATAAAAATTTGTGGTTTCCAAGAAAAAGAAACAATTTTGGGGTAAAAGGTAGTTCATATTTTTTTTTTTTTTTTTTTGTTTATTCCACTTTTTTAGTATATTTTTTGAAACCAAATTGACTGCTATCCAGATTGACTCTCTTCTTCTTAAGAGTTAAATTAAGGGTAAAGGTAGTCCACTTTTAAGCTTCTTGGTTATGAAGGTTAGTGTAGTGGAGTTTTCAGTTTGGGGTATACTGATTTGCTTGAATTGTGTTAGAAATGGTTGAACTAGGTAAGAAATTTGAGTTTTGATATACTCATATACATGACTGTGCAGATTGTTGTGTTCGAAATGATTGAACTTTTTATGAAGTTGAGTTTTGGGATATGTCATTAGTTTGGTCGTGTAGATGTTAGAAATTATTGAACTTTGAAGAAGTTGAATCTGCGAGTTACCCATTTGCTTGATTGCTTGATTGTGCTGGAAATGATTGAACTTTAGGAGTTGGCCCTTGCTTTTCTGAGGCAAACAGAGGCAACGGCTGTCACGAAGGCTTCATGCAATTTATTCTGATTCTTCAATGTTATCATTACATGTGGAGGAAAGCATTAGGCACTTCACTTGTGAACATTGTGATCTTGGTTTCTTTTATTTTCTTTTGATAATGATTACATATAGGTATAACAATATAACAACAATGAAGGTGTGTTTTGTGGTTCAGGCAATGGGTGTCACGAAGTAGGAGCTATCTGAAAGATACTTAAGACGTGAGCATTTTCGAACGAACTTGATCCACACAAGGTTAGAAACTAGTTTTCGTGTAATTTATCGTGAGTTTTAGAAGCCAGGCTTCCTGTAATTTATTATGATTTTTTAACGTTTGTGTTGAATGTGGAGGGATGCAGAGGGACTTCACTCTTCTATGTGAACTTTTTGGATCTTGGTTTCGTTTATTTTCTATGGCCAATGATTATATATGTGAAAATTCAGAGAATGGATCATGATTTGCCAATGATTAGAAAGTGTCGAGTTACTTTTAAGACTAGAAATGTTCGTAATCTTATTTGATCTGTTTTTCTTTCTCATGTTTTAAGATGGTCTTATCTAAATGACAGGCTTATTTAGCTACTCTAAAGTGAAAAACAATATAAGAATAGGAATTAAGAGAACTTCAGTTTTGTTAGACCTTCTAAGATTGTACAGAGTTAATAAAATCTTATCATAAACTGGATGGAAAATTTGGAATGAACTCCTCATTGATTAATCATTTTCATTTAAAGAGTGCCAAGGAGGTGAATTTAAACAGCCAGGGATCAAAATTAAGATATTTATGAGAAGCAATGGGTAAAGCATTTAAAAACCTTCCTGCGAATTTTAATTGCAAATGCTGTCTATTGCCTCTCTTTTCTTAATAAATTTGCTTCTCCATTTCGAGCTCTTGCTGCTGAAGTTTCTGGTGTTCCACCATCACTGTTAATGGCCTTATTGTTCAGGCCTCGAAATTGCAGCACCACCAAGGTTTTTAAATGCTGGAAATTATTGTATGGACTGCTCTTCTAAATCTTTAATCCTATTTTGTTGTTGTTCAATTTTGCACCTTAACTCTGTTACTTATGATGTATCAAGCTGCTGAGTCACACAAAATACAAAATTTTGGTTGAAGCCGAAAGCTTTACTAAGCACTTCCTCACATATTTCAGCTTCAGTTCTTTCACTTTTCCCAACATGGGTTTCATCTTGCGTCTCAATCATTTTCTCCTACCATCAATAAAATACATGAGTAATTATCATATGCATTCAACAAATGGTCTTCAATGTAATTATAATTTATCTGTAATTATTTAGCTTTTTGCTAGACATATTGATTATGTATTGAATTGGTAATTAGCATCTAAATTAGATGATGTGTGTCTAATAACAAAAGATTTTTATGGGTAAACACCTATAAATGTTGTTGAATTTACAAAAAACGACAGTAGTATGTCACTTACATTAAGGTCCAAACGCCTTTAAATTTATGCCACGTGTTAAGAGGGTTTTAAATCAAGACTTTTCAATTTTGGAAATATGTTAAAATTCACTAAATAGTCTCATATTAATTTCATAAAATTTCGGGTTAATAACAATAAGCACCTTGTGATTAGCGTTGTTTCATGATGTATAGATTTTTGTTTTGGATAATGCTATACTTACATCACTTTTTTATACAATTTCCATTACATCATGATGTGACATATATCACAACTACACAAATTTTTAATTATTTTTAATTTTTAATATTGTAATAGAATTTGTATGATTGTGACATATGCTATATCATGACGTAATAAAAATGGTGTAAAAAAATGGTGTAAGTATAGCATTACTCTTTTGTTTTTCTCAATTTGTAAGGGGTGACTTGAGATTAAAAATATATATATCTTAACGGTAAGAGTTATGAAAGAGAATTATTATTATTTTTTATAATTATGAATATATATGATTGATAAATATTTAATTAAATATATTACATATAAATTAAATTATTTTTTATTATAATAAGCTTTTAAATTATTATATTGATTTTATAGTGATTTTGTATTAATTACTCATTTTAAAAAAAGGACTGTTGATTTTTTTTAAAAAGTTGACTCAGACTGCGTTGTGGATTAATGACATGTGAATTAAATCATCAATCACAAAAGAAAAAAAAAAGAAAAAAAGACACTATGATGTTAACGTTGATTTCACTTATAGCCTACCTCCACAAATGAAAGAGAAAGACAGTAATATCTCAAAGAATCAGAAGTGAAATACAGAAATTCATACAACTTAATAAGCCATAAAACCTAGTGTAAGAAATCCAAGTAGAGGTCAAATCATATAATGCTTTCCAAGGACCCAAAACAAATGGTATCCCATGAAGGATCAACAGGAGATGATGAGGCAATGGTCAAGTCTCAATTATTCTAACAATGAAATTGGTCTCATGAACAGTAATTAAAGAGATATTGATGGAAAATAAAGTTGCATATAGGACAATTATATAGGAATGCCTTTTCTACAAACCGTGTATTATTATCTAAAAATTAGTTGATGTCAGCGAGCGTCAATCAGAACGCAGGAAGGCTTTGTCCCGTCTAGAGTCTGTCACATTGTCCAAAATAGAAAGAATATAGCTGTCAACAATCTAGCAAACTCAAATTTGGTTCATACACCTGTCCAAGCCCCCATTTAATTTAAGGATATTTATTAAGTTCCCAACCAATGGGAAAACGGGACAAATTTGCACTGCACCAACCCACTTGTGGACATGTAATCATTACCTTGAGTTCAACGAGTATAAATAGACAGCTTTTTCCTCACAAAATCTGTATCAGACACTCTGAATTCAATAAAGAAAATGACAAAAACACAATACGAAAAAGAGACTAGCTTAATATTCCCTAAGAATACTTAGAATACTAAGCACCTGTAACCCAGATCGTAGTTCGCGACCTCTTGTAATCTTGGCTAATAACAAGGAACACACTCATACAAAAAGAAAATAGTGGATGTAAGATTCATTTTAAACATCTAAACCATTATAAAAAAATTTATCCTCTCACTTACTTTTACATTTTTGCATATGTGAAAACAGTACTCCATTGATCCAACTCTCATAATTAATTATCTCACTTGTGACTTCTTAGCATTTTACCACGTATGAAGTTGTCGGTGTCAAAATCAAGCATCAACAGTGTGAAACACGTTTTGGATAATTTATAAGAATCTGCTTTTGATTAAGAAAAATAATCATAACAGAGTCATTAAAGGACAGATTGATATTTTCAGGGAAAATGATAAAGAAATTTTGTTCAAAAAGATATTGAACTCTCCTTTTGTTTTCGTATATAGCTAGTTCCCTTTTTTAATGCTAAACAAACGTAATTATAAAACTTAATATCAGTTTTAAGGACAGGGACAACAATTCAATTTATTAACTAAAACGATGATTGTTACTATCAAAGTGAATATCAGCAAACGGGGATCGTCACTTTCACAAGATAAAAGACCAAAAGCCAGAACTTTGGTTTTAAAAACTCCAGGATGTTCACACTTAAAAATTATATATATTCATGTAAAAAAGATAATCGGATTTCTTGTTAATTTATGTTAATCGGATTTGAGGTGCATGAGACATTAACTAAAGGTTAATGCATTACGTACTCTAATACAAACGATTTCTTGTTAAATAGAAACTAAATAGATATTCCTGTTGTACAAAGGTCACTAAGGCAAAAGGGTGTTATCTATAAGCAACTTCGAAATTATTGAAAGGGTGACATGATCCTTGAGATGTATCAATTGATCGTGTGAAGGTGTCTTGATTCTCCATTGGAAGACACCTGGAGGCCTCAAGAGGTGATTAATATATTACAATGCATTACAACGCAAGACCTAGATTACAGTTGAAAAAAAATTCAGAATGGATTAAATCATTCTCAAATTAGTATTCTTGACGCTCAGTGCTCGCGTCACATGCATAGCGGCGTTCCACCATTAAAGTATATGGGTCTCTGAATCGGGTCCCAAGAAGAAAGATAAAAAAAGTAACAAATAATTGAGGTTGGTGTGTCACAAAGCTTAGACAAAACTTTGTTTAACAGAAAATAAAATGTATATAAAATATACTTTAATGGCTCATATTCCTAACTTGAATCATGCACTTAGATTTTGAAATTATTGAATAGGTGATGTCATCCTTGTGATGTATGAATGGATTTAGCCCTTGGATTGATATGGAAACAAGGTACGAAGGACTTTTTTTTTTTTTTTTTTTAATATATAAAGTTGAAAAAGACTGAAACCATTTTTGTCATTTGTTGTTGGAAGAAAAGTATTTGGAGAAGTAGCTTTGCTTAATTGCTCTCTAGTTTCACGGAGACACTATTTGCTTTTCTTAGAAATTTCATTAACTTTATTGAATATAAATTTGTTAGTACAGTGAATCTCCACGGTCAACCAATTATTCTCAATAATGGTCATCAGGTCCTGTGAATAAAGTTGCAAATGGAACAATTATATCAGAACAAACCATGAAACACGTTTACATAAGGTTGCCTTTTTTACAAACCATGAAACACGTTTCGGATAATTTATAAGAATCTACTTTTACGATCCATTTTTCAAAGTCTGCTGAATTAGAGTGGGTGTACGTTTCTGAGTGCTTTGGTGTGTCCAAGGAATGTCTTGTCAAAATCTCTTCTTTTAAGAAATGTACACCTCTGACCCTTATAGCTGACTCCACCTGGAAAGCAGTGTCCTCTTCAACCTTTTTAAGCTTCAGACTTTTAATTTTATTTCATGATGTTCACGTGGTGGGTCTTCACCGTCCGATCAATTATTTACAATAAAGTTAATATGATTGATTGATGTTCACTGTAGTTCTGATTTCTTCTACCATCTCTCCATCTTCACTTTTTCCTATGGCTCAATACTTTCACTCAAAAACCTCTCTGAGACTCTTATCCCTTTCAGATACCTGCTAAAAATGATTAGGAGGCGTTTGGTGCACTGAATACTATATTACTGAAACGTTAGATTATGAAAATTTTGATTATTTGAATATTACTAAAAATTTTTAGAAAAATTTATTTAATTAATTAGTGTGTATGTTATATTTATAAGTTTGATTGAGAGGAATAAATCGGTGGATATATTATTTAAATTATGAAATTATTCTCTAATTAAATATTATTATTATATTATTTTTTAATATTGACTATTATTTAGATTATATAATCCGCTGCATTTAAAAATTTAACAAAAACAATCCCATAATAAAAGTTTAGAAAATTAACAAAGCATCCCCACCAACCCAGCTATTGTCGGTCGCTGGCAACCACCTGATCGGCGCTTGGCAACTTGCGATACGAAGGCGAAATGGCCAGACATCATAGATCTGGTAGTTAACGGCCAGATCGATAGTCGTTAACGGCCAGATCGATGAATCTGGCCATTTCCGACCAAATATCTAGCTGAAAATGACCATATCGACGCACGACGACCATTTTCGGCCTTTCGTGCGCCGTTTTGGCGATGACGACGACGACTAGCCATAGCGGTGGTTGACGGCAGCAAGTGGGTGGGGGTGCTGGCTTGGGTAGGCTGCAATTTGTTTTGAATTCAAGGGTAATTTTTTTCAAAAAGTTAATTATTTGAGGTGAAATAGTAAAAGCATATTCATATAAATAAATTTAAAAATAAGGGTATTATTGTTCTAAAATTTTATTAATAAGAGATAGAATTGTAACAAAAAAATAATAATAATAACTTTGGTAATCTTAGAATACTTAAGAAAATAGAAGTAATTAGATTACCTCCAATATTACCAATAGTAACCACTATTGGCATTTGAAAATTACCGGTATATTATATTACTTAACAACCAAACATGATAATCAGGTAATATAAGATGACTTAACCTCAGTAATCCTACATAACCCCTAACCAGACGTCCCCTTATTACTTTTACTCTCAATTTTTTTTTTTTTTTTTTATAGGAAACACCGGTATATTAAAATATAGTTTAAATATACAAAGGTGGACTCAGAATCTACTGTAAAAGAGTTAAATCTTTACAAAAATCTCAAAAACTTAACGAATATGGGGTAAACTATGCAATATGAACGCTAAAAAGAGAGATTACATCTGCCCATAAAACCACAAAAAACAGAACTCCCATCCAGTTATAATAAAATAAAAAAAATAAAAAAGGAGGAATCATGCCGAACGCCAATAATAACGTTGGACGTACAAAAGAGTAAGAATTGCACATTTCAAAAAAGTCTTTGCCAGTCACAATACTCTCCATAGGTAAACAAGGGCAACTCTGGGAGTTACCCTCTTAATTTTTACTTCAATGGATAATTTAGCCTACACTGGGCAGCAATGGAGGAACAAGTGGTTAAAAGTTTCTTCATTGTTTTGACATGTAACACACCGTGAAGCGGAAAGATTCATTATTTGACCTGAATAATTTCTGCTGTCTCCTCATGGCATTTATAAAACCATCAGTTCTAATAATTTACTTGGAGTAATACACTACAATTGTATATTAAATTATAGTAAATGATTTTATATTAATTCATCAAATCATATTTTGACATGTCATTTTATACGAATTTTTTTTTCTAAATTCCTTGTAAATATAGTATTATGCTTTTTGACATACATTGAAAATAATTGTAGTACCCTCAAATTGAATATTAGCAGAAGGCCTGGTGAGAATTATATACACATGCTTCCATTCTTATTGAATATAACAATTAATTAAATTCATGCGTCGATGATACTGCATTATTTTCTTCCTCAGACTTTTAATTTTATTTCTATCAGAATTAGCAACACTTGGAAAGTTCAAATATCAAATTACTATTACATAATGATAAACTATTTTCTAAAAGATATTTTGAGGACACAAGTAGAACTTATAACACAATACATTCAACAATCAAGGTAGGATAAGCTACAACCAGAAACAAATTAATTATTTTGTTACATTGCCACACTTGCAGTAGAACTGTATGCCCACATTACGTTCAACATAGGATAAGATATATACAACCAGAAACAAATTAATTATTTTGCTCCATTGCCACACTTGCTTAAAAGCAAAGGCTATTGATACTCTCCAAAATCAATTCAGTACGCGATGAACTGATTTCAACTTCATATGTTATCTCAATCTCAACACAATCAATCTCTTCAGGATCTTGAGTCGGGTTTGAAGCTCCGTTGGATGTTCTAATAGCTGCTAATTCTGCTGCTACTTGTCTCATTGTAGGTCTCTCACTCCCATTTGAGTCTAGACATCTTCTTGTGAGATTAGCAAACGTCATAATCTCGTGTTCTCCGTCATCCTTTGAAACTCGAGCATCAAGGATGTCGAACAAACGATTCTGTTCCAGTTCCTGAAGAAAGTAGGGTGCTAAATCTTTTGCTTCTTCCGAGTCAGTTGAACGAATAGGTTCTTGTCCAGTTAAGAGCTCTGCAAGAACCACTCCGAAGCTGTAAACATCAACTGGAATAGATCTTGAAGTCCCAACGTCCGAAACTTTTGCTCGATATTTTTCATCCAGTAGTATGTTCGATGACTTAATATCTCGCACTTCTATACATGCAGGAGAAGTAGCTGAATGTATGTTCGATGACTTAATATCTCGAGGATCTCTACGCGCAGAAGAAGTAGCTGAATGTAGATAAGATAGAGCATTTGCAACTTCTGTGGCAATACGTAGGCGTAAGTCCCAAGTGAGTGGAAATTCCTGATTTTGGTCATGAATATACTGAAAAAGAGTTCCGCTAGGAATGAATTCATAGGCTAAAAGGGGAAGTTCAGCATCCAAACAACACCCTAAAAATTGAACCACATTCCTATGCTTAATTTGAAACAAAATTTCGACCTCATTGATGAATAAATCAACTCTGTCAGCCACTTTCTTGAGCCTTTTAACAGCTATAATTCTTCCTTCCTCCAGCATTCCTTTATACACAGTGCCTTGACCTCCTTGACCAAGGATTCGACTCTCATTGTAGCTGTCAGTTGCCCTCTCCAATTCATTTTCGGTAAAGAATTGTGGTTTCTCAATGTTGCCGTCATTGGGAGACATGCGTTGTTGTAAGAACGAACCGCCATTTTTCTTAAAGAATATTTGCTTAACCTTGTTTGCTATCATTCTTTTAACGAAGTTGTACAAACTCTGCGCTCCAATGGATAGGGACAACGTTCCAATCACAGAACTTAAAATCGCAAAACTAAAACCTGCAGGTCCTGCACGACTCGAGTACGAGAACATATGTATATGCATATAATCAAGTTATTGATCACTTGTTAACAATATTTTGATGAATATTTTGATGGATATGCATACCTATGGAGATATCTTTGTTCTTCCCGGGACTTTCCAAGGGAGCCATAAAAGCTTTTTCTTGGTAACACGTGGGTTTACCATCAACCGTATGAGAAATATTGGGCGCATAACCATCAGGACATGTGGAATTGGAGCAATCGTTTTGGCTTGTGATATTACAGAACAAGTTACCTACAAAAAAAAAAAAAAGATAATTAAGAAGAAAATATCAAATCAGATCACCAAAAAATTAAAAAACCTATAAAAGAAATGCAGAAATGAAACCCTTAAATTTGACTAATATTACTTTAATTTGATTTCGTGGTTTAAATCCGTACCTGTGCAGCCTGGTTCATCACGATTTCCTTTTGGCTGACTGCAGACACAAAAATAGCTTGAGTCTAATTGTGTTAAACAAAAATTATCTTTGTTACAAAGTGTTTTATTTGATTTATAATAATATGGTTCCGCACAACTCCCCATGTATCTTCCGAATTCCATCACCACAGGAACATGTTCACTTTCATTCAAAACATTGGGATTGGAATTGGCTAGGTAGTTTGTCTTAAGCCAATCTTCCTCGACCATGACGGCAGATTTGCAGTTCCTGGGAACACTTATATCAGGAAAAAACTGATGACTTGAAGAAATGGTGCACATGAAATCGTAGCAATCATGATTTTTAGCAGGATCGCAAGCACAAATAGGCAGACACCCATTTGTTGACTTGATTTGATATCTTTCGAAGGTCGTAGTATAATTATTACAACCCCTGGAAATGAACTTATTGAGCTTATGTGAAAAGGAAAACGGCGTTCCTGACAGGTTAAAACCTTCCGATATATTCACATAAGCGCTCAATCCAATGGCCATCCCGTTGCTTCGACGAGAGATGTCTTCTGCTAATTTCAGTTTCGTTTTACTGAAGAAAGGTACTGGAGAGCCCGAAGAGTTGTCACAAGTTACTGCAAACCATTCATTGAAGTAGCAGCCTTCTCCAATTCCAAAGGGATATCTTATTTCGCTGACATTACCACAACTAGTTGGACAATGAATTGCTGATGCTTTGATTGCCCAGACTAACAAAATTATGATATGCAAATGAAGATGAACAGCCATAATTAGTTAATCCTGACTGCACCTCTTCTTTGAGAAATTTCATGGAGATTCAACATTGATGTTACTCTATATATAGAAATTGAGTTAAACAAATTTTAAGAATATAGATAGTCAAGGGGGAGAATCTGGACTTTTACAACTGGAATAATATCAAAATGAGCGGTAGTTTAGTCCGTAAACATTACAATGATCTCAATTAATCAATTATATAAATGTTGGATAAATTCAAGAGAATAAATCATAATATAGTTAAACTTCGATAAATTAATAACCTCGATTAAATAATATTTTTAGCCATTCCCGCCTTGAGATCAATGTAATAAATTAAGAGTAATGCTACAATTATCGACGGGTGTGCACCGAATTTGTGCACCGAATAACGTGGCTAAATCATGACAGTTTATTTATTATCAGTTAATATTAATCAACGGTCAGGATTTTACCACGTCATTCGGTGCATAAATTCGGTGTATACTTTTCAGTAACTCTATCATTTTCTGTAAATTAATAATTCCATAAATTTATAAGACAATACATTTAAAAAAAAAAAAACACTTATGTACCACTTGATATATAAATTAATAATCTCCTTATACATCAAAATTATATATGTATAATTCAATTAGGAGACCTTTATAAACTAGGGCTCTAATGAAACTTGTTTCCTCTTGAAATTGATATGTTCTTGGAGACCTGGACCTCATCTCAAAATTTTCTTAGTGTATTAAGAAGATTAATTTGGTGTAATGTTTTTGTATTGCAAGAGAAAATTATGCAATGTGATTGTTGCTTTGAGTGCATCTTTAGTGTGTGACAAGCTCCATACAAAACTATAGTCTTCAATTTTGTTTTGATTATACACAATATATACCTATATTAAGTTCAATATTTTAGAAAAAAATAAAATAAAGAATGTCTTGATAAATTATTATTTTATATGTTTAAATAGTATATCAATAATTTAATAAATTTCCATGGTTTAAAGGATATTAATTTATCCAGTCTTAATTATATATTAAAATGCTAAACCTAGATTATAATTGACCAATAATTAAGGATGGATTAAATGATTTTGTCTATAGAAATTTCAAATGCGTATTCTTGATGCTCACATCACATCAGATGCATGGAGGCGTTCCACCTTTAAAGCATGTGAGTGTCTGAATCCGGTCTTAAGAATAAAAATAAATAAAATAACAAATAATTGAGGGAAACGAGAGGAATCATGCACTTAGATTTTAAAACTATTGAAATAGGTGATTTCATCCAGGTGATGTCATCCTTGTGATGTACGAATGGGTTTTTTTGGATAAAGTTGAAACCATTTTTGTCATTTGTTGGTGTCGGAGACACTGCTTGCTTTTTCTTATAAATTTCTGTTACTTTAGGGTTTTTTTAAGAATTTTGTGTACATGTATTTTTTATAATATTAAAAATAACTTGAAAAGATAAAAAATAAAAACATAGTATATTTGTTTGAAAATAATATTTGTTTGAACATAAAGAAAAAAAAAATCTATCACTTATTTTATCCCTATCAAATAATTTATCTTAAATACACAAGTGTTTAATTTCTATTAGTAATTCCTTGTTGCACCAAAAGTTTTTACTCTAATAAGAGGGAAAAGAGTAAAATATAATAGAAAAAAGAATATTATATAATTTTTAATTGGAAAAAATGTCATGAACTTTCTTTCTCTTCTGTCTCTTTTTCCTATGCTTTTGAGTTAGATTTATTGAGCATTGTTTTTGGGAATCGCATTGTTTATGAAGGTAGTTCCTAACTCTGATTCTAACTCCATTCAAGTAAACCTAATTAAGATACGTCAGACTTTTCAATTAATAAAATCTTACTGAACGTGAGAATTATTCTCTTTTAACGTATCTAATTAATGTGGGATTCCAACATAAATAAACAAACCCTTACTTACCAATAAATGTGCAATGAAAGATGGTTTTTTTGTATGCGAAAACCAACTTAGGATAAAATTATTGCTGGTTGGGGACAATTCTTATAGGAATTTCCCTCACAAATGTAAAGTGTGCAGATAAAGTTAGTTTTGTAAATCTTGTTGCTGTCTCAAACTGTACCTTGAAAATATGTTTTTTGCTTGGCTCATCTCTCTAGGGCCTAGCTGTTAACCTCTTTTTGGAATCCCTGTTCTGTTGTTTCTCAGGCTGGTTCCTTGTGGTGCACTTGCCACTTTGCTTGTCTTTGTCCCTCGGATGTCCAAGGATTTGTGATGTAAAGGGGTATCCCCTGTTTAGGTAAGTTGTATACTTTTTTGTTCTTTATAAAATTTTCTTTTATCCCAAAAAAAAAAAAAAAAACTTAGGATAAAATTAAATGCATTTTTTATTTTTTCTAAAATATATATTACTATTGGAAGTCAACAACTAAGCAGAGTTTTCATAAGATAGACAGCCAAAATTAATTAAATTCTGTTTGCCCCTCTCTTTAGGGGTTAACGTTATCTTCATGCTTTATCTTTTAATCTTTTTTACCTTTGAGAAAGTTGCCAAAGGATTATTATATTAACAAAAACAATGGTATAGCCATTTATCAATCCCATAAGTGCTTTAGCTTTAGCTCTTTAATCTTCATTTTCCACTACAACGAATAATAAAATGATTATGAAACATGATATTCCAATCAAAGTAAGAAGGGGTAAACACTATAATTGAAGAATCTATGAAATGGATTTACGAGGTGGACCTTGTTGCAAAAATAGATTTCCCATATAGAAAAAGTCGTTTAAAATAAAGTTATATGTAATCATAACTCAAACAAAAGTAAAGTCTGATCAATAGAAATTAATAAAAAATATTAAAAAACCTTAAAAGTTATAGAATTTTAAAAAGATTATTTTTATTGAAATTAATCAGAAACCAAGTTAAATAAATCATGAAAACATTTAATTAACATTTCCTTTGGGATCTTGTAACCACTCTCTTTTGTTGCTTGATCGATTTTATATAAGCATTATGACCGAGAGGGCCGAGTTGAAACTGAATTGGTCTATTACTTCTAAGCCCAAGTTTTTTCCTCTTTAATTTTTTTGAATTCTTTTCAAAAAGCTTATACAAATAATGATTAATATGAAATTAAAAACAAAGAATGTGAGATTATTAATACATTAAAACGTAGATTCTTTACAATAGATGTTAGATTTCCATTGAATGTTTTATATTATGTTACTAATCTCACGTTTCACGTTATATTATCGATTTTCGTAATCTTTTATTTAGTATGACAGTAATTTTTTATGTTTTGTATTATTAATCTATGACTCGACATATTACCAATTTCATATTTAAATAAACCAATTTTATGTTTAATTTTTTAATTCAGTATATCAAACTCCCAACTCATAGAGTACTAATTGAAAGCAAATAAAATCTTAATTTCATAGAGCATGAACATCACATTACAAAAGTGACAAAGGGGGATATTGTTAGTGTTTTTGTCTCTTATGATCCATTGTGCACACACTTTTAAAGGTAACCACCTTCACAAGTGTGAGCACTTTTGCCTTTGTGTGTTCACAACGTTTCTGACAGATATTTTTCCTCAAATCACATTTCACGTCTTTCTTTTTCTCTTCTGGACAGAATTATTCCTTGATTGATTTTCTATCTTATTCTTTACATTTGTCTCCTGTTTATTCACTGTGTAAGAAAATGAATATTTCTCTTGTCTATGGTCCCAAAATGTCTTGTGCAAAAAGAAAGACATAAAAGTTAAAGTTTAACTTTTTTGGCCCCCAACCTTTAAAGTGTTGATCACTTTATATTTGCCCTGTTTTCTTTTTGTTTGATGAGAAACCTGATTACATTGTTTTGGCTCTCTGAATATTCTCTTTGGTTGTTGTTTTTGTTAAGGTTTCTTGCTATACTGTGGTAGGCTTAAAATTAACCTCTTCACTTGGTCTTGTGCGATGACTTTGGAACTTAGTTCCATGTTGCTACTTGGATGTGTGCAAGCTGTTGTCCCGAAGTTGATCCTTCGCTGTTGAAAATTGAGAGGAGCTCAAGTGCGACCTAGTGGTCTCGTGTGTGAAGCTTGCTATGGTGGCTTGATGTTCAACCAAAGAAGATAGAGTTGTCGTGTTGAAAACAGAGAGTCTTTTTGCAACTTTGGTTATCTTGCTTTGTAATTGAACTCATAAGTTTTTCATAGTGAATTTGTTTCCTCTAGACATGGTCCCATGGATGTAGGCTTCATGCCGAACCATGTAAAAATGAGCATGTTCTTTACTTGGTTTTATGTATGTTTTAATTCAGTTATTCTCAACTCATTTCACTAAATTGAACAAGCATCCCATTCCACATAAGTTTTAATCACTTGGTAACCCCTTTAAAACTTTTATGGAAAATATGTCAATGTTAATTTTTTTTTTCTTCTATATTGTGTTCGGTAGGTGAGACAGAGGATAAGTTGTGTTATGTCGAAAAAAAATAGGGCTGACATGGAGTCTCGTCAGTAAAGGCTAGTAAGAATTCAGAAGGGTTCTGTGCCGTCCAAGTGCGGCCACATCGCGCCTAGTGCAAGTGGCATGGCTCTTGTCATTTTCTTTTATGTGGACTAACAGTGGAAAATTAAAGAGTAAACGACTTATTCCCACTTAAATAATGATTTAATAACATTTTCCTACTCACAAATTTTAAAAATATCATTTTATTATTCAAATTTATATTATGTTTCCGATTTATGTATTATTACAATTCCACGCCACCATCATTATCTTCTCCGATCATCACTTATCAATACCCTTTGAACTCTACTCCCATCGACCTTGTCAATCGCTGACAATTGAGCGATTAGGATTTGCACAATTGCTCCTCTCAAGTCAAATTCTGATCAATTTCAGCCACCAAAATTTAACTTTCACCACCAAAAGACTCATTGACCTCTCTTCTTCAAAAGCTATACCAACCTGGATAGAGTTTGCTCTTTGTTTGCCACCGAAATATAAATTTAGATAATAAAGTGATATTTTAAAAATTTATAGGTGAAAAATGTCATTAAACCATTATTTGGACGAAAAAAGTTGTTAAATCGAAATTAAATTGTTGTAGGTAAAAAAACAACTCACCAACAACAAGACTGGGCCTAAATCACCCCATCTCATTCTTCATATTCTTACTACCGTAGAAATTGTGATTACTTTTTAGTACCATGCAGCTGTATATTTCATGACAATTAAATGATGAGAATCTTGTTACTCCAATTGATATGAATAATTAAATCAAATAAAATAAATTTAAAAAAAATCTTGATCATGATTCGAAGAGTGTAAGAGTCTTTTTCACACCTAAAGAGGTTAATAACTCACTCTATATATCAAAATACTAATTGCTTACACCAAATAATAAGACTCTTGATATTCCATTATGAGAAACTGAAAACAAAAGATCCGCTCAAGAACACGATGCAGTTCCCACGACTAAATATATAAATGCCCAGAAAATAAATTTTGAGCCATGTTTAGTTCTCTTAGAGAATTAATTGCATGAATATAATGAATTTGGAATTGAGCCAAAGAACATGTTGTTCTTCAACCTAAGTTTGCGCAAGTTTTTCAGGTCCCAAGTGGACGCGGGCAAGTTGCCTGGAAACTGATTGTTACTCAGATCAATAGTAACAAAAGATGAAGTTTCCGAAATTTCCTCCGGTAATTCACCAGATAACTGATTGTTTCTGGCATATAGCTGCGCAAGGGCTTTTACGTTTCCAATATCTTTAGTGATAGGCCCTTCAATTTGATTCAACTCGATGTCTATTATATTCAAATTTGGCAATCCCCATATTCCCGCTGGCACAGTTCCAGTTAGTGAGTTATTATTAACTCTGAATCGCTGTTAAGTCACGCAATTCGCATAACTCTCAGGAATTTCACCTGTGATTTTGTTTTGTAACATGAGAAGCCCCCTCATGGTACCTTTCTTGCACATATCTGGTGGAATCGGACCTGTCAATAAATTCTCTGAAACATCAATGTAATCAAAGTCAGACCAAGAGCCAAGTTCTTTAGGCAAAGGTCCAATAAACTGGTTAATGTACAAAGAAACATTCACCAACTTTTTAAACTGGCCCAATTCAGCTTTCACCGGAAATCTGGTTTTCAAACAGCTAGAGAGACACCAAATTGGTCAGGAACCTGACTTAAGATAAATTGCCTTTAAGAAAGTTGATTGACGCATCAAAAATTTGAAGACTAGTTAAGTTTCTCAATCCAACAGGAAGTTGTCCTGTCAATCTGTTTTGGTAAAGCTCGAGCAGCCACAGTTTGTTGAGCTTCCCAATCTCTGGTGGTATCTCGCCAGTTAAATTGTTTGCGGAGAGCTCCAAGTTTATGAGCTCCCCCAAATTTCCCATTTCGGCTGGAATTGGACCTTGAAGGCTACAGTTTGATAAGTAAAGCCAGTTCAGCTTGGTGAACTTTTAATGACACGACCCGTCTCAAATTTTCTCATCCCGTAGGATCCGGGCGCTCCCACAAGACTCGGATACCCGAGACGTGCCATGTAGAAAAACTGTGAAACCTGTTAAAGGACTTACCTTTTCTGAATAACATCATAGTATTTCCATTTCTAACATCTAAAAAAAAACCGTACACCATCTTTCGTTTTACAAAAGAAAAGATTTAGGGAAACTTGTGGTACCAGGTTTTCCACTTATACAACACATTTCGAAACATAAACAAAAGGAAATACATGATGAGGAACATGAGTTTTTGAAACAAAAGTCCAAAGATACAATACGACATAAATGTAAAACCCACATAAAAAGGTGTCGACGTGTGGCACAACCTTTAGCGATGATCAGTGCTCAACACGATCTCCCTGTAAACCTAGGGGGAGGAAAACATTTTTTTGAAAGGGGGTGAGCTAAAATACTTAGTGAGTGGGGGAAAGGGGAAGTTTGCAAAACATTCGTCAAACAAAAGTTATGGCATGCAATGGATCTTATAAAATACAGAAAACGACATGATTTCATGAACATGATATGGTGGTTAGCTAATCATTTATGTATGCATGCATAACTCATTTCTAATTGTTCTAAGTATTATAACCTGATCCATTAAACTGACAACAATTTCTGAATCCTAGCTCATCACTAAATGCTGAAAATTCTTTTATGAGAACTTAAAGAATATTTGTAAATGCTTATGCTTCTAAAGACAATGTTTTCTATAAATCATGCTACAACATCAAATGTTTCATATAACTAATGCAAACTATCCATCAGATACTAAAAACTGAAACAATTAACTGGTACTGAAAACTGTAGGTGGTATTTGAAAACTTTAAACTAATATCCTGTTTCGAAACAGTAAACTGATACTAAAGGTTCTCACCACAACTAGTACCCTTGGGAAAAATCTCGATACCTAGTGGGCATCCCACACACAAGTAGAGTTGGAAAATACATCTCAATACCCGGCAAGATCTATCATCGCGCAGGTAGAGCCTGAAGAAAACCATCTCAATACCTGGCGGACAAACTCAACGCCCAGGCAAAGCACTAAATATCTTAATACGCATGCGCACAGCCTGAAGACCGAATATCTCAATACCCAGCGAATCTTGCATCGCATGGGCAGAGCTTGAAACTAAAGGATGGGTACTTCGTATGGTGGTTGTAGCACCACAAATATCTCATTCATAATCTCAAGTAACATATAATTCAAGAGCATATTATACAAGTGCTTATAAATCATGCATATATGCCATAATATTCAAAAGTCGCATATAGGGGTGAAACTGCAATTTTCTAAACATGTTTCAGAAACTGACGGTTTAACCCATATTAAAAATTACTTCAACATCACATGATCTTAGCATATGTCCGATACTAATCATAAGCAAATATCACTTTTAAAAGCCAAAACTCATATAACACATCATAATTATAATTAAACCAAAGAGCAAATAATAATAATAATAATAACAATAAAAATAAGAATATTTCATACTAGAATAAAATAAACATGAATAAACAAAGTATTTAAAATTTTCTTTGTGCCTTCACGGTTATTTGCACAAATAATTGAATAAAATAAACCAAAATAAAATCTTCTTGGACATTAAATAACTCCCTTTGACCTGCCTTTTAATCACCTATATTACACCAAGCCAAACGACTCATTTACAACACTTCATTTACAAGTAAAAAGAAACTTCCCCATGTCGAGAACAAGCAAGAAAACACTTGTGATTATTTTATTCTAGAGCAAAAAAATTTCAACCTTTCCAAGCATGTTAACCAGCCAAAATTTAATTCTTCTTTATAATGCCATTTCCATTTCATTATAAGCACACATTCCATTATAAAAACTCCACGAAACCATCCCTTTTCATACCAAAAACATGTTGCATGAAGTCACACATTTATAGACCAAAACTAGTGCAATAATTCCAACCGATTCAGGCAAGTTATACTTATATTAAAAAAAAAAAAGAAGAATCACAGCAGACCCATTTATTCATTATTTAAAGCATGTTTCCAACACCATCAAGTCTACTGTCCAGCTAAAAAAAACACCCAATCATATTATCCAGCAGCACAAATCAGCTTTTGATTAACTTACACTAACACTAGTTACAACCTGGCCGAAACATGAATGGGGGATTTTTAATCAGTTTCACAAAACAACAAGACTCTCAATAAGAAATCAATATACAAACATGAGTCTTGTGTTTTTAGGAAAGATCTAGTGACATGCAACACAAGTATATTTCATTAGGACCAGATCTGATGCAGTTTCACTCATTCCATGTTCAGTCGAACACATGCAAGAAAAGAAAGCCACAGTCAACAATAAGTTGTATCAAACAGCATGAGATAATACATTCACTTAACAAGCAATCGAAAAAAAGTTTAGATTTTTGGAAAATTTTTAAAGAAACCACTCACACTAAAAAATTCAGCTCAACTCGAAATACCCAGCTGCCCCAAGCATCATCCTTCTCTTCACCTCACTTTCCCTCCATCATTTATCTTTTTCTTCCCCTTTTTCTCTCCTCTTCCCTTCCTCCTCTTGGCCGAACGTTCTCTCTTCCTTCTTCCTTCTTTTCTCCCTTCTCTCTCTTCCTTTCTCTCTTTCTTTTCATTCTCTCCACTTTCTTCTTCTTCATTTGGGCGAGCAGCCCAAATTTATATAAAACAATTTTTTTTTTCTTACAACAGCCCTCAAATTCTCTTAATTCTAATATAACCCTGCCACATCATCTTTTCCTTGCAAAGACACCCAGATTTTTTGCCCTTGCTACATGCAAACCCAACAGTTTCCATTTCTTCGTTTTCACCCCTAAACAAACTTTAAAATTTGACAGAAAAGTCCCTCCTTATAAACAAAACCAAAGAGAATATATATATAATTAGAATGGGGTTTTACATTTAAGAGTTGAACTAGAAACGGGGTTGGAGAGAAATTATGATCGTCGAGACTTAGTGAAACCAAGTTCATCATGTTTTCAAGTGAGGCCCATGGAAAAACGCCAGAACACCTGCTATTATTCAGATATAGATAGTGTAGTTCAGTGAGAGACGATATCCTTGGAAATGATCCCGAGAAACCATTGTTGCCAAGATCCAAGTATTGTAATTTTACACAGTTGTTCAATTCTTTTGAGATTGTGCCATACAAAGAATTAAACCCAAATGAGAGCTTGTCCAAGGACTGAAGTCGGCATATTGAATCAAAAAGAAGAGTTCCTATCAATTGTTGATTAGAAAGCTGAATTTCTTTGATAGAATCATCTGAGTTGCAAGTGATGCCTGTGAAATTGCATACATGATTACTTGAGACCCAGGAAGCTAATACATCAGTATTTGATCCTTGAAGGGCGGCTTTGAGCGTCAGTAATATCTGAAGTTCATCGAATTTGATACAGGAGAACATAATCTGACATCTCTCGACATTTATTGACAACATAATCAACGAGTTTTGTTGAACCCAAGGCACAATTTAGTCAACGTCGGCGGTTCATACTTTGGTGTCTCACATTTTATTGTCACTTAAGCGCGTACCAAGCAGTGTTGGAGTTGTTGAAGACTTCAGCATTCATGAGTTACGCATACACATTTGAGGGTCCTGCTATTCGATCAGTAGGCAGGGGCCTCATTCCCGAGTGAGCAAGTGGGGGTTGCGGGGGCAACATCCCCGAGCTCGTAGGCGTTTTAGGGTTTTTTTTGTTTTTTTATGTATAACCGTTGAAAGATTTTTTTAAGTTATTAATTCCTTATTTGGTTTTGGCTTAAGAATAGGAATCCTTGTAAAACTATGTTTAGTCTCTTAAACCTAGTATTTAAACACACTATTCTCTTGTAATGAGTGATAACAAACTTTATTGTAAAACGAGAGAGGTGAGATAATATTGAAATAATATTAACTCTATTGGACGTAACCTATATTGGGTGAACCAGGATAAATCGCATGTATTACTTTCTCTCTTTATTGTTTGTGTTTGTTTGTTTACTGTTTATTTTATTCTCTTATTTGTCTCTATTTAATTCAAGCAGATGGATCCCAAAAGCCACAAACAAGTAAAATATAAATACATAAATAATTCACTGATGGTGATTCTACGGTTCTTTTGAGTTAAAAAAAAGTTAGACAAAAAGGGAGAAGATTAAAATTGTAAAATGTGATTGAAACTAGACAATGTAAAGTATAACTGTATATGTATGTATGTATCGTTTATGTATATGAATTGAACGCTCAATGCATTGTTTTTTATTCACCATTGACAAAGCAAGGTGAGTGTTTATTGAAGCAGATAAAAACAGCTCCATCTGCATCCTTCGAATATCGTCCAGGCCATGTCGCAAAAATTTTGGGGATTATGAAGGCCGTAACTAGAGAAAAGCTATTGACAATTGACAAAAGTAGGAGAGGTGTGCTACAATTTTCTCTCTTGTAATTATCATTAACACAGAATATGTTTATCTACAAAAGAGGTCCTTAAATCAAGGATACTAAAAAAAAGGAATATAAATATTTGACAGAATAAATTAAGGCTAGGTTAAAGATACAAATATTTGACCAGCTAAAATAGGAAGACAAATATACAATTGGAGATCTTCGTCCAATACGCCCCCTCAAGTTGGAACATGGAGATTTCGAATGCCCAACTTGCCAACAAGAAAATGAAATTGTTGATGACCGAGAGCTTTAGTAAAGAGATAGGCAAGTTGAAGATGAGATGGAACATGTGACGTAGTGATAGAGTCAGATTTAATGCAATCCCGATGAAATGACAGTCAATTTCAATATGCTTTATGCGCTCATGATAAACAGGATTGGCGGCAATATGAATGGCAGCACGATTGTCACAATGGAGGTGGGCTGGCAAAGAATGAGTGATTTGTAAATCATGAAGTAAGGTACGAAGCCAAATAAGTTCACACGTAGTAGTAGCTATAGAGCGATATTCAGCTTCAGCGGAAGAACGAGAAACAATAGTTTGTTTCTTGGTTTTCCAAGCGATGGGAGAGTGACCAAGGAAAATAAGATATTCAGTAATAGAACAGCATATAAGAGGATAGCCGGCCTAGTCGGAATCACAATAGGCATTAAGTCATAAATCAGACTTAGAGGAAAGAAAAATGCCTTGACTTGGAGCAGACTTGAGGTAGCGTAAGATGCAAAAAGTAGCTACCCAATGTCGATGGTGAGGTTGATGCATGAATTGAGACAGAATATGTACTGAATAGCAAAGTTCAGGTTGGGTGCTAGTCAAGTATATGAGCCTGCCAACCAAGCGACGATAAGGACTAGGATCAGCAAGAAGATCACTAGTATCTGTTCCCAGTGTGTGATTTTGCTCTATTGGAAACATGGCTAGTTTGGAACCAAGCATGCCTGATTCTTGTAGAATATCCAATGTATATTTTTGTTTTGACAAAACTATGCCATCAGGGGATCGAGCTACCTCTAAACCAACAAAGTACTTGAGAGCACCAAGATCTTTAATGTGAAAATAGGCATCCAAGTATGCTTTGAGAGCAGTAGTATGATGAGTGTCATTGCTAGCAATAATAACATCGTCCACATACACAAGTAATGTCGTGAAGGAATTACCCCTTGTCGTATAGAAAAAGGGATGTGTCTGTCCTTAGATTGAGTAAAGCCAAAGCGAAGAAGGGAAGTAGAAAATTTAGCATACCATTGGCGCGATGCCTGTTTTAGACCATAAAGAGATTTTAAAGCCGACATACTCAATCATCACCCAAGGATAAGTAACCAGGAGGTGGTGTCATGTATACTACCTCATCAAGATCACCATACAAAAAAGCGTTGTGAACATCAAGTTGATGCAATTCCCATGATTTTGCGACTACCACCACTAATAGTGTTTGAACCGTTGTAAGTTTGGTTACGAGTGCAAAGGTCTCAGTGTAATCAAGTCCTTCAATTTGTGTATAGCCCTTAGCAATCAAACGAGCCTTGTAGCGCTCGATTGTCCCATCAAAATGATACTTGATCTTGTAGACCCATTTTGATCCAATGGCCTTCTTTCCAGCGGGTAGCGGCTTTAAAGTCCATGTACAATTTTGTTCAAGTGCTTGTAATTCCTTATTCAATGCTTCTTGCCAGCGAGTGGCCTTAATGGCCTGTTTATAAGATTTCGGCTCATCAACTTGGGTGATCGCCATAAGAAAATGAGTATGTGACGTATTGAACTTGAAATATGAGAGGAAAGAGGTTAAAGGATAAGACGTACCCGAGGAAGCATGATTGGAAGAGGTGGAGAAGAACCATTATTTCCAGGCAAATCAACATGGAAGTCACAAAAGTGAGAAGGTAATTTCCTTGTTCGAGGAGGAAGTTGTTATGGCTACACCGGGTTCGGGTCAGGTACAAGAGATGAAGAAGAGCTGTCAATGTCGGTAGAAGGATTCGGTTCAAAGGTTTCTATAAGAGGGGATGTGATGGGTGGCAGAGATGATTCAAGGGATACCGGTTTAGGATTAAGAACAGGTAAAGGGACAGGTGTGGTTAAATGAACATTATGTTCTGGAAAGGGTGAAAATGATTTGTGAAAAGGGAAAATATGCTCATAGAAGGTCAAATCCCTAGAAGTGAAGATTTTATGAGTGGCTAAGTTGTATACCTTATACACCTTTTGGCCATGAGGGTATCCAATAAATATGCAAGCTGTGGCACGTTCATGGAACTTATCCTTTGATCGAGGAAGGACAGAAGCGTAGCAAAGGCATCCAAAAACACGAAGATGAGAATAATTGGGCTTTTTAGAAAATAAAAGTTCATAAGGACTTCGGCTAGATAAAAGAGGTGTGGGCATGTAATTTATTAAGTATGTTGCTGTTAAAATACACTCACCCCATAATTTAATAGGCAAATTGGCTTGAAACCGCAAGACTCTAGCAACCTCAAGTATGTGTCTATGCTTACGTTCCACTACTCCATTTTTGTTGACGGGTGGAAACGCAAGAAAACTGAGTTAAAATCCCATTTTGTTGACAAAAGAGTTGGAAATTATGATTCGTAAATTCGGTGCCATTATCACTACGAATTTGTTTAACCAGCTTTCCAAATTGTCTAGTTACCATAGTCATGAAGGAAAGCAGTCTAAGAAAAACTTCAGATTTGGTTCTAAGCAAATAAACCCAAGTGACTCTAGTGTAATCATCCACAATGCTTAAGAAATAATGGGCACAATACAAAGAAGCAGTATGATATGGACCCTAAACATCACAATGAATTAATTCAAAAGATTCATAAGTTTTAATTGAACTAATTGGAAAAGGGGTTCGAGACTGTTTTGCTCGATGACAAGCGTCACAACACTTATTAAAAGACTTAACAGAAAACTGATCTAAATCTGTAATAAGACATAATCTATCAAAGGATAAATGCCCAAGATGTTGATGCCACAAATTTAGCTTAGAATCATGAGTGATGCTGGTTGCTGTAATAGGAATTTTGATTGCCCAAAAATAATAGAGTCCATCTCGCAATTCACCCATTCCAATCAGCTTCCTCGTGGCTAAGTCCTATAAAGCACAAAAGGAAGGGGAAAAATGAGTAGTGCAGTGTAAGGCTTTGGTTAATTTGCTAATAGATATAAGATTACATGTAAATGAAGGTATTTAAAGAACATTATTCAAGATAACAGATGGACTAAGAAAAACATTTCCATAAGATTTTGCTGGAATGAGTGACCCATCTGGAATGGTAATTGGTGAAAAATTGGGTACAGCTTTGGGAGAAGCAATGACACTCGCATGACATGTCATATGATCAAAAGCACCTGAATCCACAATCTATTCAATTGTACAGTTGGACAGAGGAGCAGCCTTACCTACAAAATTAGTCATAGAATTGTGAGTCTTTTCAAGATTAAGCATAGAGATGAGTTGAGCATATTGTTCTGCAGTCAGCCCATTAATTGGTACAGTGTTACCTTCAACAGGTTCCATACGCTGTGAGCTATTTGCTGCTTTGTGCTTGGATGATTTCTTTCCTTTGTCCCACCATTCAGGATATTTGTTTAGCTCAAAACACGTCTCCTTAGTGTGTCTTCTCTTTTTGCAATGTTCACAAAATAATTTGGATAAGTCACGATTGTTTGCAGACCTGTGATTGTTGTAAATTTTGTTCTCGTTGCTAGAAAAAAATGTTGCTGCCTCAATAGAAGGTAATCGTGATGTTGTCACCAACTGTTGTCGCTCCTGTTGTGCTAAAGTCCATAAACACAAGACAAAGAGGGTAGTGGTTCAGTGTTCAAAATTTGAGAACGTACCGTATTGTATTTTTCATTCAGGCCCATTAGAAACTAATGCACTTTTTCTTTCTCCCTTTCTGCAGCAAAAGCCTGTGCAGACCCATAAGTACACGTTGGAATTTGCGAGTATGTGTTCAACTCATCCCAAATTCCCTTTAATTTTGTGTAATATGCTGAAACAGACATGCCTTGTTGCAAGGTTTTCACCATCTCAGTCTTCAACTGATGGATGCGAGGAGCGTTGCCTTGAAAGAATCTTTCTTCAAGGTCATTCCACATCTCTTGTGCCGTAATAAAGTATGCGACACTATCATGTAGGTTAGGATGAAGAGAATTAAAAATCCAAGAAATTACCATAGAATTGCATTAATCCATGCAGGTTCTTCTATGGAACTAGGTGATGGGCGTTTGACAGATCCATCTACAAAGCCAAATTTATTTTTGGCCTAGAGTGCATTTGTCATGGCACAACGCCATGTGGGGTAATTTTCTTCTTTGAGGAGGCATGTTACTAAAGTTGTGCCTGGATTGTCAGAGGCATGAAGTGCATAGGGTGATGAGACATCAAAATTGGTTTGAGTCATGTTTGATTGGCTAGTTTTTGATGTACTAGAATTCAAAGAGCTTTCTTTAGTCATGATGAGAAGGTGAAGAAATATTTTAGGATTCCAACCGCTCTGATACCATGACAAAAGTAGGAGAGGTTTGCTGCAATTTTCTCGCTTGTAATTATCATTGATACAGAATACGTTTATATACAAAAGAGGTCCTTATATCAAGGATACTAAAAAAAATGAATATAAATATTTGACAAAATAAATTAAGTCTAGGTTAAATATACAAATATTTGACCAGCTAAAATAGGAAGACAAATATATAGTTGGAGATCTTCGTCCAATAATAATCCCCACTCCAAGAACCCCACAATTAGCTAGTTATAGATATACATGGTTATGTGCATCGTTGTAGTGAAGTAATATTACTGAAGCCTTGTTGGTAGGTGAGACGAGGTGGTTAACCATCTCGGTTTAAGAATCTCAAGGTTAATTGGTTATATGCATATCCGCTGTTTAGGGAATTTTTTTTTTTTTTTAATTTTTTTGGGCAAATGTCAGGAAGTAAATGTATTGATATATTGCATAGAGCTTGAGAGATTATTTTCCAAGTCAGAATGATCATAGAAATTAGTTGGCGTTTGCTGTACTCTAACAAATATCATAACAAGTATGCTATCTTATATAATTTATTTGTCATTTGAGAAGATTGCCAATATTTTATGTAAATTAATTCATTTCCACAATGAAAGATTCCTAGGACCGATTGAAAAATATTCTCTACAAACAAAAAATACAAAACTTTGAAGAAATTGTGGAAGGTGTTTAGTTAAATTAACAAAATTAAAAGTTAAAATAAAATAATTTAAATATTTTAAAAAAATATACACAAAACTTTTCAAAATACTACACAACTCAATTTAATTAAAAAAAAAAACCTTTCTAAAAGGTGTCAAAATAGTGAAGGAAACCACCTGTGTTTTTGTGAAACGCAGCACTTGAATGTTGTGTCCATAAAACGCAGCGCCTCATTAATTTACTAACAGCTCTATTAACCTCTGTTATTGTACTAACGGCTTATGTTAAAACAAACTTCAAATCCAGCATCCCTGACCTTTAACAGACCTTCAAATGCAGCTTCCGCTTTTATCAAAACAGACTTCAAACACCACTTCTTCTGCAGCTGCTGAATCAATGCTCCCATGAATATTTCTTTGGCAGCTGCCACTGCAGAACTTATTATGGATTAAGACTAAAGAATCTATAAGATTATATGAATATTAATCTTTAAAGTAATACTATCTTCAGATCTTAACTTCCTTTAACATGATTTGAAGTCTTTATAGTAGTTACACATGCCCCACATTTACACATACCTAAGTGGTTACGTAGACAACTTGTACCACTTTTACTTGGACAAGCAAGAACATTCCCACAATAGTTACATGTTGCCGTTAAATCATCCTTATTCTCACACTCATTTTTGGTGAAATGATCCCACATTTCAGATGTATTCTTCCTACTAGTAGTAGATTTCGCACGTTTAGGACCTGAAGGTATGGGTGGTCTTGGTGCAGGTGCTTGAGTGTCATTTGAAGTGTCAAAAATGGGTGTGTTGTTATCACTAGTCGAAGATATCTACAATGGCATAAAAAAGGAATATGCATTAACTATTTGTGGTTAGTCAATGCCCAATAGTCTAAGGCACCATGCATTTATATTATCCTAAGAATCGAAATCTTGTAACAATCAAAGAGATATAATCGAAAATTGGAATTGGAATTGGAAATAACTAACATTTCAACATGTACACAAAATTACCAATGTAATAAAGCTCACTAACCTTCTTTAAATCAGTAGTACTTGGGACTTCCTCACTTGAATTCCTGAAACGATTAATTATACACAAAAATCAATACAAATAATTAAAAAAATAAAATACAATTACACTAAAAATGAAGTAATTAAATTACCCAGGAGAAGACAACTTCTCGTATGCCTTTTTCGGTCCTTCAATAGGATTGCACCGTTTCATTTTGAAAGCTAGAATTCACAAATTAAATGCACTAGAAATTAAGACTTGGGAAAAGTTAATAATCTACAAAGAAAAGTGCAAATTGCTTAGACAATTTCTAGTGTATTTTTCAACTTTTGATTTTTTGGTTTCTCTTCTATTTAAAAGAAGACACTCATAACTCATAATACATCAAAAACCATGCATAAATGCAGTAATTATGATAAGTTGCATGGTTTTGTCATGGATATTCATCCATCGCTGGAGCCAAAGGAACCATAAGGGCCTAAAAACATGTTTATGTAAATAGGGGTTGAGGCTTCAAGCTCAAAAACTCCATGGCCAAGCAAGAGGGAAAAGAACAAGAATGAAAAAATACAAGACTTGGCCATTTTGAGTATGAGAAGAACACCACATTGCAGGTCTCTTATATATCAGAAATCATATCAGGGCCAAATGAATATTGAAAATTATGAGCAGAGAAAACCATGTTACTTGGAGATGGGATTTTTAATGTAGATGGTGAACTTTGGAGGAAAGAAAGGAAGACAGCAAGCTTTGAGTTCGCATCCAAGAATCTGAAAGACTTCAGCACTAGAGTCTTCAGGGAGTATGGCTTGAAGCTATGTAGTATTCTAAGTCAAGCATCATGCCAAAACCAAGAAGTAGACATGCAGGTATACTAAAAAATTTCTTACAAGGGAACAGAAATAACCATATTCAAGTGCTCTCATAGTCATAACCATGCAACTTTTGATTTTTTTTTTTTTTTTTCGTTAATTGAAGAAAGAGTGCAATTAATGTTGTTTTCTAGTGTATATATGTCTTTCATTTCTCCTAGTTCACTAATACAAGCAGCAAAAAATAATTATATTGATGCAAGATATTCATTTTTGCCTATAAGGCCATGCATCAATAGCTGAGATATATATGTTTTCCTTTATACGCACAAATTCTGGCCGTTGCCTATTTCTCATACTTAATTTAACGATGACGAATGATGGAATAAAGGAAATGTAGATGGTGAACTTTAGAAATGCGGATCTGAAAACCCAGATCTAAAACCCACAGGAAACACAGATCTGAGAGAGAATGCGAGACTTACTTTGTGGTTTGAGGTGAGTGAGCTATGAGGTGAGTCCAACAGAGAATGAGAGACAAAGAATGCGGCTGCGGTGTGGCAGCGTGCGGCGTGCGGCATGAGGTGAGTTCGACAAAGAATGCGACTAGGGCGTGGTAGCGTGCGGCGGTGAGAAATCTGAGAATCAGAGTGTAGATCTGTTGTAGACTTGTAGTGTTGTGTTAGATTTAGTGTTAGACATGAGAGAGACAGAGTGACAAGAGTAGAGTCAGTAGAGTGTAGAGTAAAAAATGTCAAAACTAAAAAGTAAAAACAAATAAATATTTTTCGGTTCAGCAAATCGGTTCCGGGTAACTGGATTTTATTTTACCAAAAATCGAAAACCGAACCGGATTTTTGATTTTTTAAATAATCAAACCGGAACCGAACTGAAACCGGAAAAAAACCTGATTTTCGGTCCGCTTTGGTTTTCGGGTTTTTTTTTCCACCCCTACTAAAAGGTGTCAAAATAGTGAACCAAACCATCTGTGTTTTTGTGAAACGCAGCACTTGAATGTTGTGTCCATAAAACGCAGCACCTCATTAAATTACTAACAGCTCTGTTAACTTCTGTTATTGTACTAACGGCTTATGTTAAAACAAACTTCAAATGCAGCATCCCTGACCTTTAACAGACCTTCAAATGCAGCTTCCGCTTTTATCAAAACAGACTTCAAACACCACTTCTTCTGCAGCTGCTGAATCAATGCTCCCATGAATATTTCTTTGGCAGCTGCAACTGCAAAACTTATTATGGATTAAGACTAAAGAATCTATAAGATTATATGAATATTAATCTTTAAAGTAATACTATCTTCAGATCTTAACTTCCTTTAACATGATTTGAAGTCTTTATAGTAGTTACACATGCCACACATTTAGAAACTAAAATGCAATTAGTCGACAAAAGTGGGATAAAATTTTGGGAGCCATTTATTTTCACGTTTGATGTCTAAAATTAATATTTTGTGACTATTTGATTAATTGCAAAACAATTTATATTAACGACTAATTTATTTAGTTTGCAATTTTTGTGCGGAAAATTTTCCAGGTAAAGCAAAACAGTTGGCATCTAAATATATATTTTCGTATCTAAAATTTTGGTTATAAAAAACAATTATTGGCAACTACACTATAGTAGCAAAATTAGTTATAAAATAACAAAATTATCGAAATATCCAAAATTTTGACAATAATTACAAAAAATCCACAGTATATTTACCAACAAATTATTTTGTGCATATTAAAAATAAATGCAAAAACCGTCTATAAAAAGTTAACAACTGAATTGGATTTAGTGCCAAAATTAATTGAAGTTTCATGTTCCCATCCAATTTTTGTGTCTCGCCAGAGGAAATTTGGAAACTTCAAATTTTAGTTGCTAAAGTGGGTTTACAAAACATGAAATATATTTATGGTTACTGAAAAATTAGTTTTTAAAAAAAAAAAAAAAAAATAGAAATGACCAAAATTTTAATTTGTTCACTAAAAACCCATTACTATAGAAACCCAACCTAATTCCCAATCCCTAATTCCCCAATTCCCCCTTTCAATTTGCGCGCATCTTCTCTTCTTCACTCACTACTCCAGTCCATTCTCCTTCTGGGCTTCGTTCCTTCATTCATTCAATCTTCTTCTTCCATAGTCCACTCTTCTGCACCATCTTCTTGTCCGGTTCCAGTCCGTGTTTTGAAGTTTACAATTGTAAGTAAACCCAACCTATTTTCATGAGTATGTTTCATTTTATCGCATGCCAGTTGGGATCTTGTATGTAAATTTCTTTGATTTCTTGTACTTCTCATGACAAACTGTTATTTTAATGTTTATTGGTAATGTGCTAAGCTAACTGCTAAGTAGGCCAGAGAAAAGATCGCGACTCTCTTTCTAATTCCTGTTTTTCCACCTCCATCGTCTTCCTTCACCTCTGAAGCCCATTTACTAAAATCCTCCACGTTAAAGTTAAAAGGACCAATAAGTTAGGGATCTAAATCTTCCATAATCATCATATTTGTCTTCAATACTCTGTTATTTATTATTTAATTTGTTGGGAGTGGATTTTATAGGTTGAATATTAATGGTACTAAGTTTGAGAGAATATATGATCTGAGGAGAGATGGGGCAGGCACCTGGAAGATTAATTGAGAAAGATGTTATGGAAATTGTAGTGGTTGATATGTAATATGAAAGATGTGGCGATTGTGTGTAACAGCATGATGAGTTTGTAATGGTTTATTTCTCTTTAAAGGTGTTTGTTCTTCATACATGGTGATAGATATTCTATAACATCAATTGTGGCCCTGAAAATTTAAAAACGATGATTGATGACTGTTCTTCTTGGTTGAACAAAGCACTTTTACTGGGGACTTAGGATTAACAAAATTAACTTATTATTAACATTAATTTATTGCATTAAATCAAAAAAATTGGTCAGAGTATTTGTTTAATTTATTGCATTAATTTTGACATTTTAAAACTTCTTTGACATGTAAATCTAAGAGAATAATTGAAATAAAGAAGTCAGATGTTAACAAAAATCTCTTATTTGTCTGGTTGGTTGTTTGACTGGTTTTATATATGCCTTGCGCCTTGCGGAGATTTCCTGATGAAAGTATCTTGTGCTTTTTGTACCTAATGCAGGGAAATCATGTATGTGAAGTCCCTGATGGCCACAAATTGAAGATCACTTCTGGAAATTCAGGTCTTAATGATTTGATAACTTGGCATTTCTGAAATATTTGTGTGCTTTTTCTGCCGGTAAACTGAATCATAGAACATATCACTTCAATTGACCTTATGTTAATATATCATTTCAAATCTGTCTGCATCAGTCTGCCTCTCGAGGAATGCATATTTACAGTATAGAAGTGTATGGTCTGTATAGCGTAATATTTGTTCCTCTTCATCTAGGATATGTTTCAAAAGGAAGTGAGTTTATTCTTGTAGTTTGGTATTGGTGCTATGTGGAGAAGCATTAGGTCAGACCTTAAGATTTATGCTATACACATAGTATCTCATAGTTGTGTGTGGAAAATAATTTAATGTGCTTTAAGAATTTCTGAAATTTTGTTCTTGTTCTCTGGCTCACTTCTGCAAGTGTCCCAACTGTTTAAAAAAAGGTTACGATGAAGCTTCGCTGTAAATACATATCTTTACAGATATTTAAGGATTTTTACCATGTCATTAGTCTTTCCTTTATAAAAATTTGTGGTTTCCAAGAAAAAGAAACAATTTTGGGGTAAAAGGTAGTTCATATTTTTTTTTGTTTATTCAACTTTTTTAGTATATTTTTTGAAACCAAATTGACTGCTATCCAGATTGACTCTCTTCTTCTTAATAGTTAAATTAAGGGTAAAAGGTTGTTCACTTTTAAGCTTCTTAGTTATGAAGGTTAGTGTAGTGGAGTTTTCAGTTTTGGGGTATACTGATTTGCTTGAATTGTGTTAGAAATTGTTGAACTAGGTAAGAAATTTGAGTTTTGATATACTCATATACATGACTGTGCAGATTGTTGTGTTTGAAATGATTGAACTTTTTATGAAGTTGAGTTTTGGGATATGTCATTAGTTTGGTTGTGTAGATTATGTTAGAAATTATTGAACTATGAAGAAGTTGAATCTGCGAGTTATCCATTTGCTTGATCGCTTGATTGTGCTGGAAATGATTGAACTTTAGGAGTTGGCCCTTGCTTTTCTGAGGCAAACAGAGGCAACGGCTGTCATGAAGCAGGAGCTACCTGAAAGATACTTAAGATATGAGCATTTTCGAACTTACTTGATCCACAAAAGGTTAAAAACTAGTTTTCGTGTAATTTATGTGATTTATCATGAGTTTTTGAAGCCAGGCTTCCTGTAATTTATTATGATTTTTTAACGTTTGAGTTGAATGTGGAGGGATGCAGTGGGACTTCACTCTTCTACGTGAACTTTTGGATCTTGGTTTCGTTTATTTTCTACGGCTAATGATTATATATGTGAAAGTTCGGAGAATGGATCATGATTAGCCAATGATTAGAAAGTGTCGAATGACTTTTAAGACTAGAAATGTTCTTAATCTTATTTGATCTGTTTTTCTTTCTCATGTTTGAAGATGGTCTTATCTAAATGACAGGCTTATTTAGCTACTCTAAAGTAAAAAACAATATAAGAATCGGAATTAAGAGAACTTAAGTTTTGTTAGACCTTCGAAGATTGTACAGAGTTAATAAAATATTATCATAAACTGGATGGAAAATTTGGAATGAACTCCTCATTGATTTATCATTTTCATTTAAAGAGTGCCAAGGAGGTGAATTTAAGCAGCCGGGGATCAAATTTAAGATATTTATGAGAAGCAATGAGTAAAGCATTTAAAAACCTTCCTGCGAATTTTAATTACAAATACTGTCTACTGCCTCTCTCTTTTCTTAATAAATTTGCTTTTCCATTTCCAGCTCCTCCTGCTGAAGTTTCTGGTGTTCCACCATCACGGTTAGTGGCCTTATTGTTCAGGCCTTGAAATTGCAGCACCACCAAGGTTTTTAAATGCTGGAAATTATTTTATGAACTGCTCTTCTAAATCTTTAATCCTATTTCGTTGTTGTTCAACTTTGCGCCTTAACTCTGTTACTTATGATGTATCATGCTGCTGAGTCACACAAGATGCAAAATTTTGGTTGAAACCGGAAGCTTTACCAAGCACTTCCTCACATATTTCAGCTTCAGTTCTTTCACTTTCCCCAGCATGGGTTTAATCTTGCATCTCAATCATTTTCTTCCACCATCAATAAAATACATGAGGAGTAATTATCGTATGCATTCAAGAAATGGTTTTAAATGTAATTATAATTTATCTGTAATTATTTAGTTTTTTACTATACTTATTGATTATGCATTGAATTGATAATTAGCATTTAAATTGGATGAAGTTAGACGCCGAAAACCATCTTTCTTGTAGTGAATTACTTGAAGCCAAATTGGCTCCTCAAACAACTAACCACATTAGGTATCGTATATGCTGAGACCAATAACAAAAGATTTTTATGGGTAAACACCTATAAATGTTAGGGGTGAGCACGGGTAGCGGGTAGAATCGGAATCGGGGGTAAGAACTGGAACCGGAACCTACCCAGAACCTGCACTGTACGGGTAGGTTCCGGTTCCAATTTTTGGAACCGCTCCGTGCGATTCCTTGGCCCGATTCTTGCATGTGGAGGAACCGGAATCGGAACCTGTAAAAAGAATACCCTGTTTGGAACCTGTTTTGGAACCTGTTTGGAACCTGTTTTTGAACCTATTTGGAACCTGCATTGGAACTTGTTTTGGAACCTGTTTGGAACCTGTTTTGGAACCTGTTTTTGGAACCTGTTTAGAACCTATTTTGCAATGGACTGTAATAAAATATTTGTGAAATGTAAATAATGGGGGAGTTTCTATTATTTTACATATAAAAAAATTTAAAATAGAAAAAGTTAAATTTTTAGAATAACCTAATTAAATAAATATACGAATACAATTATATTTATTACATATAAATTACACTATATTAAAAGCTTTAATATATTATAATACATTAATATTAAATTTTTGATCAATTAAGTGAACAATTGGAATTATGATCCAATTAAAAGTGTTTTACATTTTTAATGTTATTAAAAGAATTATTTTTGAATAAAATAGTATATTTGATTGAGTAATAATATATTTAGTTATTTATTTCAATTATCAAGTTCTAAGTATATCTATAATAAATTATTAATTAATTAATTATATATGATAAATTGATAAACATTAATAAATTTAATTACTAGTTAAATATCATACTTAATCAATTATAATATTACATTATAGTTAAATAATTACTTAATTAATTATAATTTTATAACATTACTTAATTGATTTATAGTATAATTAATTATAACATTACATTAATTGATTACTACTTAATTAATTGACTTATAAGTTATAACATAATTAAATAGTTAATTAATTGACTTATAATTAGAAATTAAATTAATTATAGCATTACGTTATAGATTTATAGTATAATTACTTAATCAATTATAACATTTTATTATAAATATTAGTATAAACTTTATTAAATGATTAAAAAATTAATTAATTAAAATATTACATTAAAAATTTATAGTATGATTACTTAATAGTTAATTCACTATAACATTACATTATAGTATGATTATATAATTAATTATAACATTACATAATTAAATAATTACTTAATTGATTATGTCATTATATTATAAATATTAGTAATTACTAATTTACTACATAAACATTAGCATAATACTTAATTAAATAATAATAAATTTAATTAATTATAACATTATCTTATAAACATTTCATTATAAACATCAATTAAGCATTACATTATAGTTAAATAATTACTCAATTAAATTATAATATTATTATATTACATTATATATCATGATCACTTACTTAATTATAGCATTACATAGTTAAATGATTACATAATTACATAATTAGTTATGAATTTATAACATTACATTATAAATATTAGTAATTTACTAATTTACTATATTATTACATTACTTAATTAAACGATTAAAAATTTAATTAATTATAACATTACCTTATATATTTATAATATAATTACTTAATCAATTATAACATTCCATTATAAACATTAGTATATTAATCAAATGATTTGAAATTTAATTAATTATAATATTAAATTATAGATTTATAGTATGATTACTTAATTCATTATAACATTACATTATACTATTATAGTATGATCATATAATTAATATAACATTACATAATTAAATGATTACTTAATTGATTATGAGTTATGATATTATGTTTTAAACATTAGTAATTACTAATTTACTACATAAACATTAGCACAATACTTAATTAAATGATAAGAAATTTAATTAATTATAACATTACCTTATAAACATTTCATTATAAACATTAATTAAACATTACATTATAAACTATAGTTAAATAATTACTCAATTAAATTATAATATTATTATATTACATTATATATTATGATCACTTACTTAATTATAGCATTACATAGTTACATAATTACTTAATTAGTTATGAATTTATAACATAACATTATAAACATTAGTAATTTACTATATTATTACATTACTTAATTAAACAATTAAAAATTTAATTAATTATAACATTACCTTATATATTTATAATATAATTACTTAATCAATTATAACATTCAATTATAAACATTAGTATATTAATCAAATGATTTAAAATTTAATTAATTATAATATTAAATTATAGATTTATAGTATGATTACTTAATTCATTATAACATTATATTATATTATTATAGTATGATCATATAATTAATATAACATTACATAATTAAATGATTACTTAATTGATTATGAGTTATGATATTATGTTTTAAACATTAGTAATTACTAATTTACTACATAAACATTAGCACAATATTTAATTAAATGATAAGAAATTTAATTAATTATAACATTACCTTATAAACATTTCATTATAAACATTAATTAAGCATTACATTATTGTTAAATAATTACTCAAATAAATTATAATATTATTATATTACATTATATATTATGATCACTTACTTAATTATAGCATTACATAATTAAATGATTACATAATTACATAATTAGTTATGAATTTATAACATTACATTATAAACATTAGTAATTTATTAATTTACTATATTATTACATTACTTAATTAAACGATTAAAAATTTAATTAATTATAACATTACCTTATAAATTTATAATATGATTACTTAATCAATTATAACATTTCATTATAAACATTAGTATATTAATCAAATGATTTGAAATTTAATTAATTATAATATTAAATTATAGATTTATAGTATGATTACTTAATTCATTATAACATTACATTATACTATTATAGTATGATCATATAATTAATATAACATTACATAATTAAATGATTACTTAATTGATTATGAGTTATGATATTATGTTTTAAACATTAGTAATTACTAATTTACTACATAAACATTAGCACAATACTTAATTAAATGATAAGAAATTTAATTAATTATAACATTACCTTATAAACATTTCATTATAAACATTAATTAAACATTAATTAATGTTAAATAATTACTCAATTAAATTATAATATTATTATATTATGATCACTTACTTAATTATAACATTATATAGTTAAATGATCACATAATTACTTAATTAGTTATGAATTTATAACATTATATTATAAACATTAGTAATTTACTATACTATTATATTACTTAATTAAACGATTAAAAAATTTAATTAATTACAACATTACTTTATATATTTATAATATAATTACTTAATCAATTATAACATTCCATTATAAACATTAGTATATTAATTAAATGATTTGAAATTTAATTAATTATAATATTAAATTATAGATTTATAGTATGATTACTTGATTCATTATAACATTACATTATACTATTATAGTATGATCATATAATTAATATAACGTTACATAATTAAATGATTACTTAATTATTATGACATTATATTATAAACATTAGTAATTTACTAATTTACACAATACTTAATCAAATTATTATAATTTTATTAATTATAACATTATATTATAAATTTATGGTATGATTATTTAATTAATTATAACATTCTATTATAAACAATATTACAATACTTAATTAAATGATTAACAATTTAATTAATTATAATATTATATTATAATTAAATAGTATATTACTTAATTAATTATAACATTACAATTTACATTGTAAAATGATCACTTAATTAATTATAACATTACAATTTACATTGTAGTATGATCACTTATTTAATTATAACATTACTAGTTTCTAATATTAAATTTACTAAATTATATTTGGTATATTATAAATACCCAATTGACCAATTATAACATTAAATTAATAAATTAATAAATATTAATAATTTATTTTATGTGAATTGTGATGAATAATTGTTTGTGTTTTGGTTTTGATTGACGAATTTTATGTGAATTGTGATGAATTGATTGAATTCAAGTGTTGTTTAGAGATTACAGGTTATGAGTTACATTGGACACAAATGAATGAATAATGAAAATTTGTTAGGGGTGTATTTGTAAACTTATAAGGTGTTTTTGTTATTTTTTAAACTAATAGGGGGGTAATTGATTTTTTATAGGGTACCCTGGAAAGGAATCGGAACCTGCATTTTAGGTTCCGGTTCCTTGAATTGAAGAACTGTCTTGTCGGATTCCGGTTCCTTCCTTTTTTGGGAACGTCTGCGTGCGGTTCCGATTCCGATTCCCTTGAAAAATGCAGGGTACCAGGAACCGCTCACCCCTAATAAATGTTGTTGAATTTACAAAAAACGACAATAGTATGTCACTTACATTAGGGTCCAAACGCCTCTAAATTTATGCCACGTGTTTAGAAGGTTTTAAATCAAAACTTTTCAATTTTGGAAATATGTTAAAATTCACTAAATAGTCTCATATTAATTTCATAAAATTTCGGGTTAATAACAATAAGCACCTTTAGGCATAACTAAAAAATAAAATTCCTCTTATAGTTATTGGCTTAATAGAAATCATCGTATTATTAATTTTTTACTATTAATAAACGGTAGAAGGGCAATTAAGTAAATATTTATTAATACATCACCTTATAAATTTTAACTTTTTAACTTACTAATGGGAGAATTTATGTTATTTTTGAAATATTAAGACGATTTTTGTTATCTAATTAAACCTCAAGGGTGGAGTCGTGGAGGTATTATCAATTTAAGAACATTTAACGGTAAAGGTCTGTTAATCTTAACTGCATAAAGGGCAATTTGGTAACTAAATATTCTAAAAATGATTTACCACAAATAAAAATAAAAAAAAGTATAATTTTAGAAAGAGATAACCATGACAAGTGGATTAAAAAATATTTTATTCAGTATCTAACACGATAGTGGGAAGGAAAAGAAGGCACTGAATCACGCACCTTGCGATTAGTGTTGTTTCATGATGTATGGATTTTTGTTTTTCTCAATTTGTAATTGTAAGGGGTGACCTGAGATTTATATATATATATATATATATATATATATCTTAACATTAAGAGTTATGAAAGAGAATTATTATTATTATAATTTTTTTTATAATTATGAATATGTATGATTGATAAATATTTAATTAAATATATTACATATAAATTAAATTATTTTTTATTGTAATAAGCTTTTAAATTATTATATTGATTTTAGAATGATTTTGTATTAATTACTCATTTTAAAAAAAGGACTATTGATTTTTTTTAAAAAGTTGACCTAGACTGTGTTGTGGATTAATGACATGTGAATTAAATCATCAATTACAAAAGAAAAAAAGACACTAAAATGTTAACATTGATTTAACTTATAGCCTACAAAGAGAAAGACGGTAATATCTTAAAGAATCAAAGTGAAATATAGAAATTCATACGGCTTAATAAGCCATAAAACCTAGTGTAAAAAATCCCAAGAAGAGGTCAAATCATATAATGCTTTCCAAGGACCCAAAACAAATGGTATCCCAAAAAGGATCAACAGGAGATGATGAGGCAATGGTCATTGGTCACATCTCAATTATTCTAGTAATGAAATCCTCAGGTCTCATGAACAGTAATTAAAGAGATATTAATGGAAAATAAAGTTGCAGATAGAATAATTATATAGGAATGCCTTCTCTACAAACCGTGAATTATATCTAAAAATTAGGGCTGATATAAGCTAATGTCAGCGAGTATCAATCAAAACGCATGAAAGCTTTGTCCCGTCTAGAGTCTGTCACATCGTCCAAAATAGAGAGAATATAATTATCAACAAACTAACAAACTCAAGTTTTGTCTATGAGTGAATTTGGTTTATACAACTGTCCAAACCCTATTTAATTTAAAGATATTTCTTAAGTTCTCAACTAATAAGAAAACAAGACAAATTTGCATTGCACCAACCCACTTGTGGACATGTAATCATTATCTTGAGTTCAACGAGTATAAATAGGCAGTTTTTTCCTCACAAAATCTGGATCAGGCACTCTGAATTCAATAAAGAAAATGACAAAAACACATTACAAAAAAGAGACTAGCTTAATATTGCCTAAGAATACTTAAAACACCAAGCATCTGTAACCCAGATCGCAGTTCGCGACCTCTTGTAATCTTGGCTAATAACCAGGAACACACTCATACAAAAAGAAAACAGTAGATATAGGATTCGCTTTAAACATCTAAACCACTACAAAAAAAATTTATCACCTCACTTACTTTTACATTTTTGCATATGTGAAAACAGTACTCTATGGATCTAACTCTCATAATTAATTATCTCAATTGTGATTTCTTAGAATTTTACCACGTACGAAACACGTTTTGGATAATTTATAAGAATCTGCTTTTGATTAAGAAAAATAATCATAACAGAGTCATTAAAAGACAGATTGATATTTTCAGGGAAAAAGATAAAGAAATTTTATTCAAAAAGATATTGAACTCTCCTTTGGTTTTCATATATAGCTAGTTCCCTTTTTTAATGCTAAACAAACGTAATTAAAAAATTTAATATCAGTTTTAAGGACAGGGATAACGATTCAATTTATTAACTAAAACGATGATTGTTACTATCAAAGTGAATATCAACAAACGGGGATCGCCACTTTCACAAGATATAAGATCAAAAGCCAGAACTTTGGTTTTAAAATCTCCAGGTTGTTCACACTTAAAAATTATATATATTCATGTAAAAAAGATAAAAAAAACACAAAAAAAGATGAGTATTATTATTATTATATATACAAAACTCATCTTCATCAGTCTTACAAAGAAAAACTCGTAGAAAATTAATGTTTTAGTTGTATACTGGAGGTGAATTTTGAATGCATCGCCATGTCCCGTATTCCAGTATTGCAGGAGCGGCCTTCCGATATTCTGTTTTTCTCAGAACAGTGAGGTCGTTTACGTAATTTGTCATGACCCAATTTTGGTCAAGAATGTAGGCAGATTTGCGATTCTGGCAGATCTTTGAATAAAGCTTTGATACGATTCCATAATCAAACGTAGTATTTGAAGGAACGGAGCATATGAAATCATAGCAACCTTCTGTTTTTTCTTTTACAGGATCACAAGCAGAAATTGTCAGACACCCACCAGTTGTTGAACCACTCTCATCAGTTTTGTCGATCTTGGCATACTTTTTACAACCAGTGGCAATGAAGCTATTGTGCTTATTTGTAAAGAAAAATGGTGAGTCTGTGAGGTTAATACCTGTAGAAGTGTTTTTTAAAGAAATTGCAGGCATTTCGACGCCTATCCCGAAGCTCATAGCAGCGGAGTCTTCTGCTAGTTTCAGCTTCATCTTTGTTAAGAAAGGTTGTCCAGAGGAAGTAGAAGAGATATTGCAGGTTATTTCAAACCATTCATTGGAGAAGCAGCCTGCTCCAATTCCAAAGGGATAGTTTATTTGGACTTTACCACAACTCGTTGCACATGAAGCTTCTGATGCTTTGAAATTGATTGTCCAGAGTAACAAATTGATTATGATCTGCAACAACAAGAAATGAAGATGATTAACGGCCATAATTAATTAATTTTGGCTGCCCCTTCTTTTCTTTGAGAACTGATATCATGGAGATTCAACATAAACGATCCCTACATATAGGAATGGAAGACTATGATGGACCACCCTTGAGGTTTTTCAATTCATAGTTTGGATGATAACTTTAACAATATTTATCTAATGAAACCTAAAAGTTTGAAGAATGTATCTCTGATACTCCTTTATCTTGTTAAATGGACCCTTAAATTTTAAAAAACTTTATCAATGATACCCTTTTGCCCTGATTTCGTTACATTATAATTTTTTCTTATAAGCTCAAAATTATAATTTTACCCCAGCACTTTGTTATAAAATCAAAGTTATCAATTTACCCAGCTAACACTAACGGCAACATAACAAAGTTAGGGTAAAAGGGTATCAGTGATATAGTTTTCAAACTTTAAAGGTCCATGTGATAAAAATAAAAAAATTATCATTCAATTATAAAATGTTCTCTTTATAGAAATAAATATTCTTAATATTGCTCAAATAATATATCAGTGGGTAGCCTAGATGGTTAGGGTGAATTAATGATAGTGTAGATAGACGCATAGTCTCATGCTTGATTCTTCATCTAAGCATTCGCGATTTAAGTGAGAGGTCATGACGTTGGGTTGCTGCATTACTCTCTCACGAGGATTAGTCCAGGTGCTCGTAAGCTAGTGTGAGTCTTTGGAATACAGTAATTATAGGGCCCTTTAATAAAAAGAGTGAAACACAAATATTTGTTTAACAGAAACTTAAATGTATTTGTATAAAAGCTTCTATCTTTATTAGGTATGAACCTAACTTAATTTAGGTACATTTTATCATATACTTAGATTTTTATAAGGGTTAGTCGACAATTATTTTATTTTCTTTGGGCATGTTAATTTATGTTAATCGGATTTGAGGTGCATGAGACATTAACTAAAGGTTAATGCATTACGTACTCTAATACAAACGATTTCTTGTTAAATAAAAACTAAATAGATATTCCTGTTGTACAAAGGTCACCAAGGCAAAAGGGTGTTATCTATAAGCAACTTCGAAATTATTGAAAGGGTGATATGATCCTTGTGATGTATCAATTGATCATGTGAAGGTGTCTTGATGCTCAGTGCTCACATCACATGCATAGCGGCGTTCCACCAATAACGTAGGTGGGTCTTTGAATCCGGTCCAAGAAGAAAGATAAAAAAAAAAGTAACAAATAATTGAGGTTGGTGTGTCAAAAAGCTTAGACAAAACTTTGTTTAACAGAAAATAAAATGTACATAAAATATATTTTAATGGCTTATATTCCTAACTTGAATCATGCACTTAGATTTTGAAATTATTGAATAGGTGATGTCATCCTTGTGATGTATGAATGGATTTAGCCCTTGGATTGATATGGAAACAAGGTACGAAGGATTTTTTTTTTTTGTATAAAAAGTTGAAAAAGACTGAAACCATTTTTGTCATTTGTTGTTGGAAGAAAAGTATTTGGAGAAGTTGCTTTGCTTAATTGCTCTCTAGTTTCCCGGAGACACTACTTGCTTTTCTTAGAAATTTCATTAACTTTACTAAATACAAATTTGTTAGCACAGTGAGCCTCCACGGTCAACCAGTTACTCTCAGTAATGGTCATCAGGTCCTGTGAATAGAAACTAAAGTGAGTTTGATGCAAATAAAACAATTATATAAGAATTTTGGACGATTACATAAAATTGCCTTTTTTACAAACCATGAAACACGTTTCGGATCATTTATAAGAATTTGCTTTTACAATCCACTAGAAGCATGTCTTGTTAAAGTCTTCTGAATTAGACGGGTACGTGTCTTACTGCTTTGGTGTGTTCGAGGGACGTATTGTCAAAGTCTCTTCTTTCAAGAAATGTACGCCTCTGACCCTTACAGCTCAGTTCTTCCTCCTTTTTTAAGCTTCAGACTTTTAATTTTACTTTCATGGATATTCACGCGGTGGGTTTTCACCGTCGGATCAATTATTCACAATAAAGTTAATATGACTTATTGATGTTCACTGTAGTCCTGATTTCTTCTACCATCTAATGTTAGAAAACTAATCTGTTCGGTCCGATCCAACCCGGCCCGCGCTAGGTTACTAATTTTAGCGGGCCGGTCCTAACCTATCATCCAACAAGGAGAGACCAGGTTAGGCCCATCATTTTTTAGGGATTGGCTGGCTCAGCCCGGCCCATCTGGTTAGGCTGCAGGCCGGGCCGGGTTAGCCCCCTATTTTATTTTTTATTTTATTTTGTTTTATTTAGTTAACTTTTCAAATGAATAATTAACAATTTATAAATGAATAAATGTAATTGTTTTTACTTAATTTTTCAAATATCAATAATTCAACTAAATAATTTTTTTTTTTTAATTAACATTTCAAATATTAATTCAATTTTAATACAATAAAACTGTAATATAAGAAAAATTAGATTTATTTATTTATAAAAAAATGAAATAAGAAATTACAACAATTATTGCCTCGTTAAAAACCTCATCAAGAAAAACCCAATGGGACAAAACTTGGTAAAGAAAAAAGAGTGCAATAATTGACAATTAATTTATAAGTTACAATTTACAAAACAACTAATTTGGGAGTGGTTGACTAGGATCTCGCTTATCTGTATTATTTACATTACAAAATTGAAATAATTCTACTAAAGTATCGTCAACAATCTCGTATTGATTTTGATGGAGCAACCGTACCCGCCTAACCTGGTCGGCCCATTTGTTCCACCTTTATTACCATCTCTTCATCTTCAGTTTTTCTTAAATCTCAATACTTCCACTCAGAAACCTCTTTGAGACTCTCACCCCTTTTAGATACACGCTAAAAATACTTATTACTATCAAACCACTAAAAATACTTTTACTCTCATTTTTTTTTTTTTTTTATAGGGAACACCAGAATATTAAAATATAGTTTAAATATACATAGGTGGACTTGGAATCCACTGTAGAAGAGTTAAATCTTTACAGAAATCTCAAAAACTTAACAAATCTCGGGTAAACTATGCAATATGAACACAAAAAAGAAAGATTACATCAGCCCATAAAACCACAAAAAAAAAAAAAAAAAAAAGGAGGTATCATGCCAAACGCCAACAATAATGTTAGACGTACAAAAGAGTAAGAACTGCACATTTCAAAAAAGTCTTTGCCAGTTACAATACTCTCCGTAAGTAAACAAGGGCAACTCTGGGAGTTATCCATTGAATTTTTACTTCAATGCATAATTTAGCCTACAAACAAGCCGCCACTGGGCGGCAATGGAGGAACAAGTGGTTAGAAGTTTCTTCATTGTTTTGACATGCAACACACCGTGAAGCGGAAAGATTCATTATTTGACTTGAATAATTTCTGTTGTCTCCTCATGGCATCTATAAAAGCATCAGTTCTAATAATTTATTTAGTAATACTACGAATGTATATTAAATTATAGTAAATGATTTTATATTAATTCATCAAATAATATTTTGATGTCACTTTGTAAATTTTTTTCTAAATTCTTTGTAAATATAGTATTATGCTTTTTCACATACATTGAAAATAATTGTAGTACCCTCAAATTGAATATTACCAGAAGGTCTGGTAAGAATTATATATGATAGATAATGTAGAGGTTTGGTTTTCTGGAAGAAAAGTGAAACAGAGCAACGAAAGTAATAAAGAATTACTCTAAAATTTCTTTCTCAAAAAGTTGATGTGAAAGGTGTACAGTGGCTTATTAATACAAGTGAAATAAAATAATCTTTACATGAGAAAACAGAAAAATGAATATACAATATTGCCCCCAAGCATATGTATAGCTCAGCATGTCATGATCAAATCTATTGAGAATTCTATTGCGAATTTGTTGGGCATGTAATGGTGTTGCTCTCTCAGGTTTGCTCTTTTTGTGTGGCAATTGACTCATCATTCTCTAATATCCCCTCGCAAGATGGAGAATATATGTTTTCTATTCCCATCTTGGACAGAAGAAAGCCAAGTTGAGTGGAAGAAAGTGCCTTGGTGAAGACATCTGCAAGTTGAAGTGAAGAACGAACATGGGAAGTGCGTAAAAAACCAGATTGAATTTTGTCGCGAATAAGATGACTATCGATCTCAATGTGTTTTGTGCACTCGTGAAACACTGGATTTGTTGCGATATGTAAGGCAGCCCGATTATCGCAATACAGATCAGCTGGAAGTGAAACCGAGATGTGCAAGTCCTATAAAATATAAGACAGCCATTGAAGTTCACAAGAAGTAGTTGCCATGGCTCGATACTCAGCTTCAGCGGAGGAGCGAGAGACCACGGTTTGCTTCTTTGAATGCCATGAGATCAATGAGGATCCAAGGAAGATGCAAAAACCCGTAATGGAGCGACGAGAATTGGGGCAAGAGGCCCAATCCAAGTCAGTATAACCTTGAAGATGAAAAGAGGAGCTGGAGGGAAAAAGGAGTCCTTGACCAAGTGCATTCTTGATGTAGCGGAGCACTTGGTGAGCTGCATGTTGATGTGAGGAAGTAGGAGCAGTCATAAATTGACTTAAAACATGGACAACGTAGCTTATATCGGCGCGAATAATTGTGAGATAAATTAATCGCCCAACCAAACGTCGATAAGGGAGAGGATCCGAGAGAGGCTGACCATCATCCATTTGAAGTTTCAAATTTTGTTCCATTGGCAACTTGAGTGGTCGAGTACCAAGAACACCAGCATCAGATAATATATCAAGAGCATACTTCCGTTGACAAATAGATATACCCTTGGAAGAACAAGCTACTTCAATTCCAAGAAAGTAACGAAGATTACCAAGACATTTAATCCGAAAATGCTCACTAAGAAATGACTAAAGAGCAGCAATGGAGTCCATGCTTGAGCTTGCCACAATTATGTCGTCAACATAGACGAGAAGTGTTGTGAAAGAGCCATTGTGCAGCCCAGTAACGAGGCTGTGGTCAGCCTTAGATTGTTGGAAGCCAAAAGTGAATAAGGCTTGAGAAAACTTTGAATACCATTGTCGCAGAGCTTGTTTTAAACCATAGAGACTCTTGTGTAAGTGGCAAACCTGATTTGGTGACCCTTTGAAATAACCAGGAGGTTTGCGCATAAAAACTTCTTCTTCGAAGTTGCCGTGTAGGAAGGCATTTTGAACATCAAATTGCCTAAGAAACCAGCCTTTGATAGAGGCAGTACTAACAAAGTCTGAATAGTAACAAGTTTTGCAACTGGGGCAAAGGTTTCATTGTAGTCAAGTCCCTCTTGCTGTGAAAATCCTTTAGCGACAAGACGGGCTTTGTAGCGCTCAATGCTCCCATCAGAATTATGCTTGACTTTAAAATTCTATTTGAGCCAATGGTATGCTTACCAGGTGGTAAATCAATAAGTGACCAAGTGTTATTGAGTTCAAGGGCAGAGATTTCAGAATTCATAGCCTCACACCAATGAGGGTACTTGACAGTTTCTCCATAAGACTGAGGTTCAGGTTTGGCAGACAAAGTAGAAATAAAAGCATGATAAGAGGAAGAAAGTTTATGGAAAGAAATAGAAGAAGAGAAGAAATGGTTCACCTGAGTTGCAGGGCCTTGCCGTGGACAAAAATGAGAAGGCAACATTATTACACGTTTTTTACAAGGGGTTAAGCTGCATTGTTTGAGAAGGTTGAGGAACCATTGGTGGAGAGCATAAAAAGTCACTTAAATGAAGGGGAGGGCGACGAGAGCGAGTGGACCTACGAACTAAAGAAGGAGGAGTTATGGATGTGTCAATGAGAGGGGAAACAGGATTATTGGGGGCTAAGTGGTGCTACATAGGTTAAGGGTGTGCTGAGATTGAGTCTAGATCAGGTAATTGGAAATTGGGGAAAAAGGTTGAAGGACAGGGAGTGAATGACTTAGGAAGTAGGGATGAAGTTCGGAAAGGAAATAAAGTTTCATGAAAGATAACATCCCTTGAAATGAAAATTTGATGGGTATGGAGATCAAGAAGCCGATACCCTTTCACAGCAAAAGGATATCCAATAAAGGCACAACGTCGACTACGGGGATCAAATTTGTGACGATGGTGGGAGGTGGTGGAAGCAAATGCAAGACAACCGAAGACACGAAGATGAGAGTAGGAGGGAGGTTTATTGAATAAGACTTCATAAGGAGTCTTGTTTTGAAGAAAAGGGGTGGGAATACGATTAATTAGGTAGGTGGCTGTAAGAACACAAGCAGACCAGAATTCTAATGGTATTCCTGATTGGAAACGTAAGGCACGAGTCAGTTGAAGGAGATGGCGATGCTTTCTTTCGACTAACCCATTTTATTGGGGGGTCTCGACATAAGAGGTTTGATGAATTATGCCGTGTTCAGAATAGAAGTCAGTCATGGAAAATTCTAGGCCATTGTCACTACGCAGGATTTTAATTCTTGTGTTAAATTGAGTGACAACCAGATTACAAAAGGATTTCAAACAAGGACGCGCATCAGATTTATTTTTCAGAATATACACCGAAGTGCAGCGAGAGAAGTCGTCAACAATTGTGAGAAAAAAACGAGAACCATTGTGGTCTGAAATGTTGTGTGGTCCCCATAAATCACAGTGAACAAGATCAAAGCAATTAGAAGTAGAGTTGGTGCGAGAAGGAAACGGGAACCTTGTTTGTTTGGCAAGAAGACACGTAAGACAAGGTAAATTTTCATTGATATTCATAAAAGTGGTTACATTGGTATCTTGTATGTGTAACATGCGAGAATAGGAAGGGTGACCCAATCGACAGTGCCATAAATAATGCGCACTGGCGAGAGGTTGTACATAGGCTGAAATGGGATTTTGAAGAGCAAAATGCTGTGAAAAAGTATGAACTAAAGCTTGAGGTGAGACATCTTCTCTGTGTAAGTGATAGAGACCATGTAGCAGGCTACCCTTCCCAATCGTTGTCCAGGGAGAAAGGCCCTGTAAAAAACAAAACATCAGAGAAAAACATGAGACAACAATTCAATTGTTTGGCAAGTTTAGCTGCAGATAACAAATTAAAATAGAAATTGGGAACACATAAAACGTCATGGAAGAGAAGAGTTGTTGTCACTTGCACGGTACCAATGTGAGTGACAATAGCTACTTCCCCATTTGGGAGTCTAACAAAATTAGAAGTGGTGGATGTTATTTTGGTGAAGAGGGAGGGGCTGCAGATCATATGATCTGTAGCTCCCGTGTTAATGATCCAAGGTTGAGAAGAAGAGGAAAAAGAAGACAAACACAAAGAGATACTAGCAGCCGATGAAATATGGGGTTGAGTTGGAGGAACAGTTTGGAGTTGGTTTGCAGATGGAGAAGCAGTTGAGTTTGTCTTGTGCAGCAAGGCTATAATTTCTTGATATTGCTCTTTAGTTAATACCAGGTTTGGGTTATTGTTGGTTGCCAAAGAAGGGGCTTCCATGGAGACGGCATTTAGGCGTGGCTTGTGATACTTGTGTCCAGGGGAATAGCCACGAAGCTTATAGCAACGCTTCTAGCTGTGGCTACATCTTACAATGAGTACGACAGTGACTCATGAGGGCAGTATGTGATACATGAGGCATTTCCAGATTTGAAGCATTGGGCCAAAGTATGGCTTGTGATTTTACAATGAGAGCAGTACAGCTTGTCTCGCTCGGGAGAAGATTGAGATGGTCGAAGAGCAGCCAACGCAATAGTGTCAACTGGAGGGGCAGCGGAGGTGATGAGATGATGCTGTTCTTGTTGTTGAATGTAGGAAAATACCTTGTTGATAGGTGGTAGAGGATCAAGCAACATAATCTGGTCACCAACATTTGTAAACGAGTCATGGAGACCCATCAAAAATTGGATCACACAGTTTCGCTGGTATCGGTCGGAGATGACTTTCGTTGAGTCACAAAAGCAAACGGGTAAGGGGTCATAGATGGAGAGTTCATCCTGGATGGATTTAAGTTTGCCATAGTAGGTGCTTACCTTATTTGTTTCTTGTGACAGATTGCAAGGGTTTTCTTCAATTAATAGATACGGGGACTATTTTAAGGGGAAAATCGGTCCTGTAAGTCAAGCCACAATGCGCGAGCATCATCAACAAACGCAACCGATGGACAAAGAGAAAGGCTGATAGTGTTTTGAAGCCAGGACACAAGCATATCATTGCATCGTTCCCACAATGGGAGGAGTGCAGAGGGAGAGGTGGGTTTGTCGATAGTTCCATCAAGAAATCTGAGTTTATTCTTTGCCCACAATGCTCGTTGAATGGATCTGGACCAAGTGGAGTAATTCTCGGTTGTGAGATGTTCGGTGACCAAAAAGGTACCAGGATTATCAGAGGTTTCAAGACGGTATAGGTTGTTTGGGTTGCTGAGGTCGGTAAGGTTGAGAGTGGGAGTTTCGACACCTGCTCTGATACCATGATAGATAATGTAGAGGTCTGGTTTTCTGGAAGAAAAGAGAAACAGAGCAACGAAAGTAATAAAGAATTACTCTGAAATTTCTTTCTCAAAAAGTTGATGTGAAAGGTGTACAATGGCTTATTAATACAAGTGAAATAAAATAATCTTTACATGAGAAAACAGAAAAATGAATATACAATATTGCCCCCAAGCATATATATAGCTCAACATGTCATGATCAAATCTATTGAGAATTCTGTTGCGAATTTGTTGGGCATGTAATGGTGTTGCTCTCTCGGTTTTGCTCTTTTTGTGTGGCAGCTGACTCATCATTCTCTAATATACACATGCTTCCATTCTTATTGAATATAAAAATTAATTAAATTCATGCGTCGATGATCCTCCATTATTTTCTTCCTCAGACTTTTAATTTTATTTCTATCAGAATTAGCAACAGTTGGAAAGTTCAAATATCAAATTACTATTACATAATGATAAACTATTTTCTAAAAGATATTTTGAGGACACAAGTAGAACTTATAACACAATACATTCAACAATCAACGTAGGATAAGATGCAACCAGAAACAAATTAATTATTTTGTTACATTGCCACACTTGCAATAGAACTGTATGCACACAATACGTTCAACATAGGGTAAGATATATACAACCAGAAACAAATTAATTATTTTGCTACATTGCCACACTTGCTTAAAAGCAAAGGCTATTGATACTCTCCAAAATCGATTCAGTATGCGATGAACTGATTTCAACTTCATATGTTATCTCAATCTCAACACAATCAATCTCTTTAGGATCTTGTTTCGGGTTTGAAGCTCCGTTGGATGTTCTAATACCTGCTAATTCTGTTGCTGCTTCTCTCATTGTAGGTCTCTTACTCCCATTTGAGTCTAGACATCTTCTTGTGAGATTAGCAAACGTCATAATCTCTTGTTCTCTATCATCCTTTGAAACTCCAGCATCAAGGATTTCAAACAAACGGTTTTGTTCCGTCTCCTGAAGAAAGTAGGGTGCTAAATCTTTTGCTTCTTCCGAGTCAGTTGAACGAATAGGTTCTTGTCCAGTTAAAAGCTCTGCAAGAACCACTCTGAAGCTGTAAACATCAACTGGAATAGATCTTGAAGTCCCAACGTTCGAAGCTTTTGCTCGATATTTTTCATCCAGTAGTATGTTCGATGACTTAATATCTCGATGATCTATACGTGCAGAAGAAGTAGCTGAATGTAGATAAGATAGAGCATCTGCAACTTCTGTGGCAATATGTAGGCGTAAGTCCCAAGTGAGTGGAAATTCCTGATTTTGGTCATGAATATACTGAAAAAGAGTTCCGCTAGGAATGAATTCATAGGCTAAAAGGGGAAATTCAGCGTCCAAACAACACCCTAAAAATTGAACCACATTCCCATGCTTAATTTGCGACAAAATTTCCACCTTATCGATGAATAAATCAACTCTTTCAGCCACTTTCTTGAGTCTTTTAACAGCTATAATTCTTCCTTCCTTCAACATTCCTTTATACACAGTGCCTTGACCTCCTTGACCAAGGATTCGACTCTCATTGTAGCTGTCAGTTGCCCTCTCCAATTCATTTTCGGTAAAGAATTTTGGTTTCTCAATGATGCTGTCATTGGAAGACATGCGTTGTTGTAAGAACGAACCGCCATTTTCTTAAAGAATATTTGCTTAACCTTGTTTGCTATCATTCTTTTAACGAAGTTGTACAAACTCTGCGCTCCAATGGATAGGGACAACGTTCCCAACGCAGCGCTTAAACCTGCACAACTCAAGTACAAGAACATATATATGTATATGCATATAATCAAGTTATTGATCACTTGTTAACAATATTTTGATGAATATTTTGATGGATATGCATACCTATGGAGATAGCTTTGTTCTTCCCGGGACTTTCCGAGGGAGCCATAAAAGCTTTTGCTGGGTAACACGTGGGTTTACCATCAACCTTATGAGAAATATTGGACGCATAGCCATCAGGACATGTGGAACTGGAGCAATCGTTGTGGCTTGTGATATTACAGAACAAGTTACCTACACAAAAAAGAGATAATTAAGAGAGAAAATATCAAATAAGATCACCAAAAAATTAAAAAACCTATAGAAGAAATGCAGAAATGAAACCCTTAAATTTGACTAATATTACTTTAACTTCATTTCGTGGTTTAAATCCGTACCTGTGCAGCCTGGTTCATCACGATTTCCTCTTGGCTGACTGCAGACACAAAAATAGCCTGAGTCTAATTGTGTTAAACAAAAATTATCTTTGTTTCAAAGTGTTTTATTTGATTTATAATTATATGGTTCAGCACAACTCCCCATGTATCTTCCGAATTCCATCACTACAGGAACATGTTCCCGTTCATTCAGAACATTGGGATTGGTAGTGGCTAGGTAGTTTGTCTTGAGCCAATCTTGCTCAACCATGACGGCAGATTTGCAGTTCCTGGGAACGCTTATATCGGAAAAAAATTGATGACTCGAAGAAATGGTGCACATGAAATCATAGCAATTATGATTTTTAGCAGGATCACAAGTACAAATAGGCAGACACCCATTTGTTGATTTGATTTGATATCTGTCGAACGTCTTGGTATAATTATTACAACCCCTGGAAATGAACTTACTGAGCTTATGTGAAAAGGTAAACGGCGTTCCTGACAGGTTAAAACCTTCCGATATATTCACATAAGCGCTCAATCCAATGGCCATCCCGTTGCTTCGACGAGAGATGTCTTCTGCTAATTTTAGGTTCGTTTTACTGAAGAAAGGTACTGGAGAGCCCGAAGAGTTGTCACAAGTTACTGCAAACCATTCACTGAAGTAGCAGCGTTCTCCAATTCCAAAGGGATATCTTATTTCGCTGACATTACCACAATTCGTCGGACAATGAATTGCTGATGTTTGATTGCCCAGACTAACAAAATTATGATATGCAACAACAACAAATGAAGATGAACAGCCATAATTAGTTAATCCTGACTGCACCTCTTCTTTTGAGAAATTTGATGGAGATTCAACATTGATGTTACTCTATATATAGAAATTGAGTTAAACAAATTTTAAGAACATAGATAGTCAAGGGGGCAGAATCTGGACTTTTAATTTTTAAAAACTGGAATAATATCAAAATGAAGGGTAGTTTAGTCCATAAACATTACAGATGATCTCAGTTAATCGATTATATAAATGTTCGTTAAATTCAAGAGAATAAATCCTAATACACTTAAACCTCGATTAAAAAATATTTTTGGTGATTCCTACCTTGAGATCAATGTGATAAATTAATAATTTGCTTGTATTCTAAGATAATACGTTAAAAAAACACATTAGTACCACTTGATATATAAATTAATAGTCTCCTTATACATCAAAATTATATATATACATGACTCAATTATAAAACTTTTGTAAACTATAACTCTAATATTACTTGTTTTCTCTTAAAATTGATATCTTCTTAGACCCCATCTCAAACTTTTCTTAGTATATTAAGAAGATTTGGTATAGTGTTCTTGTATTGCAAAAGTAAATTATGCAATGTGATTGTTCCTTTGGTGTGTGACAATTGTTCCTTTGGTGTGTGACAACTTTCAGTACAAAACTAACGTCTTCAATTTTATCTTAATTATACATAATATATACCGGTACTAAGTTAATGTTTTGAAAAAATAAAATAAAGAATGTTTTGGTAAATTATTAATTTATAAGATTAAATAATATATTGATAATTTAATAAATTTCCTTATATTAATTTATCCGGTCTTAATTGTATATTCAAATGCTAAACCTAGATTATAATTGACCAATAATTAAGGCTGGATTAAATCATTTTCTCTATAGAAATTTCAAATTCGTATTCTTGATGCTCACATCACATCACATGCATGGGGGCGCTCCACCATTAAAGTATGTGGGTCTCTGAAGAAAAATAAATAAAGTAACAAATAATTGAGGTTGGGAATTAAGTGGAATCATGCACTTAGATTTTGAAACTATTGAAATAGGTGATTTCATCCATATGATGTCATCCTTGTGAAGTATGAATGGTTTTTGTGGATAAAATTAAGGGGGCGTTTGGTTCGCGGTAATATCAGATTATTGGGATAATGTCATCTTATATTACTGATTACCACGTTTGGTTGTCAAGTAATATAAGATTTCGGTAATCTTCAAATACCAATAGTAGTTACTATTGGTAATATTGGAGGTAATCTGATTACCTCCATTTTCTTAGGTATTCTGAGATTACCAGGGTTATCATTTTTTGTTACAATTTTATCCCTTATTAATGAAAATTTTGGACAATAATACCCTCATTTTAAAATAAATTAACATTAATATCCTATTTCAATTTTACCCTTGTTTAACTAAAATTTTGGACAATAATGTCCTTGTATTTAAAACAATTTACAGACCACTGCCACTCAGCCACCACCACCACTGCCACTCAGCCACCACCACCATTGCCACCCAGCCACCACCGTCTACAGCGGCCAACCACCCCGGACTGCCTCGGAAAACTCCTCGGAGTCCCTAAAAAAGAACGAATTTGGGTGGGAGGCTCCGGGAGTCATCGATATGGCCGGAAATGGCCAGATCTATTCTGGCCATTTCCAGCTAGATCTCGGGGAGATCTGAATATCCCTCAATGAGAATCCCGAGGACACATGTCTGGAGAACGAGTTGTATTTAGAAAAATCTGTGTAAGGATAATAATAATAATATCCAAAACATGCATATAAAATGTCACGCAGGATCCAAACTTATAATTTACAAACTTTAAGAAATTATACAATCAAAACATATTTATAGGGTGGAAGCTTCCAAGGGTATTTCACAAATATTTATCATTTACATTATTTACATCAAGATAAAAACATCGAGATGACAATAAATCATCTCCCCTCACGTGTAGTCCCGCTGTCTCTAGCATCCCTCGCTTCTAGTCTACCTGCAAAGCAATCAACAATGAAAGGGTGAGCGCTAATTGCTCAGTAAGGAATGATCCGTTTCATTCTGAATATACTATTTGATCTTTATTTAAACATACTTATTAACACATCACTTATCTTTTACATCTAGGGATACTTCCCCTTTTATTACTAATTCATATGCTTTTCATCATTTTATCCCTTGGCTAGATAAACATCAATGTGTACACATACAAATAAGTATGTAAACATAGTACACACACATCACATGTCATGACATAACATCTAAAATCATCTAACATGAATATAAATCATCTCATGATGTAAATAACATCATAACTCATGTAATGCAACTAAATGTATATGAAACATTTAACGTCTAGCCGATCAGACGTTTCTTAGCATCTTAAGCACTTCATATCATCTAGCCTCAAATTTCATCTAGAGCTCATATCATCGGGAGGCGTGCTTACGCGTTATTTAGCATCTAAAGCATATATTCATCTTTCCTCAACCGATATACGAGGATATGCTTACGCGTTTTCCATCATGTCCATATGCATCTCTATCATGTCTATTTGCATCTCTAACATCTTATGGCATGTAAATACATATTTTGGTGAGCTTAATACTTTTAATTCATCTATGGATTATCAACCCATTTACATTACCTCTTGCTCACATACATCATCTTAAAACATGTATTACATTGCATCTTCATGCCATTTCATAACATTAATCATGCATTAACATCATGATCATGTATATCTTTCAAAGATCATCTAACTAATGGGTAAACATTAGTACATGGCATAATTACAATAATACATCAATAATCAATTCATAATCATAAGAATTGATTATGTTAAATCTTAAACTTTAATAACCAGTTTATGCTTCAGGCCATTTTCCATTGTCTTCTCAAATGAATTGGCTCTTGGAATAAACATAAAAGTTATAGGTCTGTGTCTTAGCTTTCTAATGATTCAAGAATCATCTTATTTCAATTTTTATAACTCAAGTTATGGTCAAAATACTGAAGCAGGGTTAACAAAACCCTTAAGCTCACTAAATCCGAATTTTCATATTAACTATGCCACATCAATTCCTATTGACATTAACCAACAGGTTAACTTATGAATCAAATAAACCTCCGCGTAATAGTCTTTAACATCTTAAAGGAAGTGTAAAATCTCATTCCCATAATCATCCATTATTGCTATAACATTATAAGCTAATGCAAACAACACATCAACACTTGTAATAGCAACCATTCAACACCATGTGGCCTCCAATACTACAATTTTTACTACAATCAGTATCCACACTTCATTTTCTTCAATCAAACATAACAACTCATAAAACATAAAGAGCAATAACTTCATGTATAATGAATTCAAGGCAATAAGTAGAATAAATGAGTTCAACTACACTTGCCATCAACTAATTCTATGCCTTAAAGCTTTAATTTAAGGTTTCATAAAAATCCACAAACCCTAGCATAAACCCTAAAGTCATGGGAGGTTCTTCCTTACCTTTTTAAAGACTTCCTCCAACAAATCCTTTGCCTTTGACTTCTTTTACACCTTAATCCTACATATATAACATTATACCTCAACATCTACTTCAAATCTTCAAATCACATCAAAACTAAAGTTTTTAATCCTTACCTTAAACCCTTCAAATTGAAGATCCAAGGCTCCTATCTTGTTCTCTTTGAAAAATTAAGCAAAACTCCTTTAAAACTTAGAGAAAGAAAGCTTGTTTCATGGAAGATTTGAGAGAAAATGGAAGAAATGTTGAAGACAGGCTCTCTCCTTCGGCTTGAACGAATTTCATCGCATTTATAGGAAAATATTTCATTTATTTTCCAAAATTATGCAATTGGCCCAATTATTTTAATTGTATAACTCATAAGTCCTTAATTCTTCATATAAGGGCATTTTGGTCATTTCACACTAGACATAATTATTACTTAATTAATGCCATTAAATGCAATGAAGCCTACTCATCCTTGACTTTTTCAATGCTTATCCATAGGCAAAATAACCATTTTGCCCCTAAGCCTCTCCAGTCCTTTAGATGTTAATTTTATGTTAAAAAGCATAAAATCTAACTAAGGGCAAAATAGTCAATTCATTTGGAACGGTACATCTCTAACATCTTATGGCACGTAAATACATATTTTGGTAAGCATAATACTTTTAATTCATCTATGGATTATCAATCCATTTACATTACCTCTTGCTCACCTACATCATCTTAAAACATGTATTACATTGCATCTTCATGCCATTTCATAACATTAATCATGCATTGACATCATGACCATGTATATCATTCAAAGATCATCTAACTAATGGGTAAACATTAGTACATGGTAAACATTAGTACATGGCATAATTACAATAATACATTAATAATCAATTCATAAGAATTGATCATGTTAAATCTTAAACTCTAATAACCAGTTTATACTTCAGTCCATTTTCCATCCATTTATCAAATGAATTGGCTCTAGCATAAAAATAAAAGTTATTGGTCTGTGTCTTAGCTTTCTAATGCTTCAAGAATCATCTCATTTCGATTTTTATAACTCCAGTTATGGTCAAAATACTGAAGTAGGGTTAACAAAACCCCTAAGCTTACTAAATCCGAATTTTCATATTAATTATGCTACATCAATTCCTATTGACATTAACTAATAGGTCAACTTATGGATCAAATAAACCTCCCCTTAATAGTCTTTAACATCTTAAAGGAAGTGTAAAATCTCATTCCCATAATCATCCATTATTGCTATAACATTGTAAGCTAATGCAAACATCACATTAACACTTCTAATAGCAACCATTCAACACCATGTGGCCTCCAATACTACAATTTTTGCTACAATCAGTATCCACACTTCATTTTCTTCAATCAAACATAACAACTCATAAAACATAAAGAGCAATAACTTCATGTATAATGAATTCAAGGCAATAAGTAGAATAAATGAGTTCAACTACACTTGCCATTAACTAATTCTATGCCTTAAAGCTTTAATTTAAGGTTTCATAAAAATCCACAAACCCTAGCATAAACCCTAAAGTCATGGGAGGTTCTTCCTTACCTTTTTAAAGACTTCTTCCAACAAATCCTTTGCCTTTGACTTCTTTTACACCTTAATCCTACATATATAACATTATACCTCAACATCTACCTCAAATCTTCAAATCACATCAAAACTAAAGTTTTTATTCCTTATCTTAAACCCTTCAAATTGAAGATCCAAGGCTCCTATCTTGTTCTCCTTGAAAAATTAAGCAAAACACCTTTAAAACTTAGAGAAAGAAAACTTGTTTCATGGAAGATTTGAGAGAAAATTGAAGAAATGTTGAAGAAAGGCTCTCTCCTTTAGCTTGAACGAATTTCATCTCATTTATAGGAAAATATTTCATTTATTTTCCAAAATTATGCAATTGGCCCAATTATTTTAATTGTATAACTCATAAGTCCTTAATTCTTCATATAAGGGCATTTTGGTCATTTCACACTAGACATAATTATTACTTAATTAATGCCATTAAATGCAATGAAGCCTACTGATCCTTAACTTTTTCAATGCTTATCCATCGGCAAAATAACCATTTTGCCCCTAAGCCTCTCTATGGATAATTGATTCATACCGTTCCAAATGAATTGACTATTTTGCCCTTAGTTAGATTTTCTTTGAAAGATATACATGGTCATGATGTCAATGCATGATTAATGTTATGAAATGGCTACATCATGAGATGATTTATACTCATGTTAGATGATTTTAGATGTTATGTCATGACATGTGATGTGTGTGTACTATGTTTACATACTTATTTGTATGTGTACACATTGATGTTTATCTAGCCATGGGATAAAATGATGAAAAGCATATGAATTAGTAATAAAAGGGGAAGTATCCCTAGATGTAAAAGATAAGTGATGTGTTAATATATATGTTTAAATATAGATCAAATAGTACATTCAGAATGAAACGGATCATTCCTTACTGAGCGATTAGCGCTCACCCTTTCATTGTTGATTGCTTTGCAAGTAGACTAGAAGCGAGGGATGCTAGAGATAGCGGGACTACACGTGAGGGGAGATGATTTATTGTCATCTCGAGGTTTTTATCTTGATGTAAATAATGTAAATGATAAATATTTGTGAAATACCTTTGGAAGCTTTCATACTATAAATATGTTTTGATTGTATAATTTCTTAAAGTTTGTAAATTATAAATTTGGATCTTGCGTGACATTTTATATGCATGTTTTGGATATTATTATTATTATCCTTACACAGATTTTTCTAAATATAACTCGTTCTCCAGACATGTATTCTTGGGATTCTCATTGAGGGATATTCAGAGGATACCTGACTGGAGGGGGAGTTGTATTTAGAAAAATCTGTGTAAGGATAATAATAATAATATCCAAAACATGCATATAAAATGTCACGCAGGATCCAAACTTATAATTTACAAACTTTAAGAAATTATACAATCAAAACATATCTATAGGGTGGAAGCTTCCAAAGGTATTTCAAAAATATTTATCATTTACATTATTTACATCAAGATAAAAACATCGAGATGACAATAAATCATCTCCCCTCACATGTAGTCCCGCTGTCTCTAGCATCCCTCGCTTCTAGTCTATCTGCAAAGCAATCAACAATGAAAGGGTAAGAGTTAATCGCTCAGTAAGGAATGATCCGCTTCATTCTGAATGTACTATTTGATCTTTATTTAAACATATTTATTAACACATCACTTATCTTTTACATCTAGGGATACTTCCCCTTTTATTACTAATTCATATACTTTTCACCATTTTATCCCTTGGCTAGATAAACATCAATGTGTACACATACAAATAAGTATGTAAACATAGTACACACACATCACATGTCATGACATAACATCTAAAATCATCTAACATGAGTATAAATCATCTCATGATGTAAATAACATCATAACTCATGTAATGCAACTAAATGCATATGAAACATTCAACGTCTAGCCGATCAGACCTTTCTTAGCATCTTAAGCACTTCATATCATCTAGCCTCAAATTTCATCTAGAGCTCATATCATTGGGAGGTGTGCTTACGCGTTATTTAGCATCTAAAGCATATATTCATCTTTCCTCAACCGATATACGAGGATATGCTTACGCATTTTCCATCATGCCTATATGCATCTCTATCATGTCTATTTGCATCTCTAACATCTTATGGCATGTAAATACATATTTTGGTGAGCTTAATACTTTTAATTCATCTATGGATTATCAACCCATTTACATTACCTCTTGCTCACATACATCATCTTAAAACATGTATTACATTGCATCTTCATGCAATTTCATAACATTAATCATGCATTGACATCATGATCATGTATATCTTTCAAGGATCATCTAACTAATGGGTAAACATTAGTACAAGGCATAATTACAATAATACATTAATAATCAATTCATAATCATAAGAATTGATTATGTTAAATCTTAAACTTTAATAACAAGTTTATGCTTCAGGCCATTTTCCATCCTCTTCTCAAACGAATTGGCTCTTGGAATAAACATAAAAGTTATTGGTCTGTGTCTTAGCTTTCTAATGCTTCAAGAATCATCTCATTTTGATTTTTATAACTCAAGTTATGGTCGAAATACTGAAGCAGGGTTAACAAAACCCCTAAGCCCACTAAATCTGAATTTTCATATTAACTATGCCACATCAATTCCTATTGACATTAACCAATAGGTTAACTTATGGATCAAATAAACCTCCCCTTAATAGTCTTGAACATCTTAAAGGAAGTGTAAAATCTCATTCCCATAATCATCCATTATTGCTATAACATTGTAAGCTAATGCAAACAACACATCAACACTTCTAATAGCAACCATTCAACACCATGTGGCCTCCAATACTACAATTTTTGCCACAATCAGTATCCACACTTCATTTTCTTCAATCAAACATAACAACTCATAAAACATAAAGAGCAATAACTTCATGTATGATGAATTCAAGGCAATAAGTAGAATAAATGAGTTCAACTACACTTGCCATTAACTAATTCTATGCCTTAAAGCTTTAATTTAAGGTTTCATAAAAATCCACAAACCCTAGCATAAACCCTAAAGTCATGGGAGGTTCTTCCTTACCTTTTTAAAGACTTCCTCCAACAAATCCTTTGCCTTTGACTTCTTTTACACCTTAATCCTACATATATAACATTATACCTCAACATCTACCTCAAGTCTTCAAATCACATCAAAACTAAAGTTTTTTTCCTTATCTTAAACCCTTAAAATTGAAGATCCAAGGCTCCTATCTTGTTCTCCTTGAAAAATTAAGCAAAACTCCTTTAAAACTTAGAGAAAGAAAGCTTGTTTCATGGAAGATTTGAGAGAAAATGGAAGAAATGTTGAAGAAAGGCTCTCTCCTTTGGCTTGAACGAATTTCATCTCATTTATAGGAAAATATTTCATTTATGTTTCAAAATTATGCAATTGGCCCAATTATTTTAATTGTATAACTCACAAGTCCTTAATTCTTCATATAAGGGCATTTTGGTCATTTCACACTAGACATAATTATTACTTAATTAATGCCATTAAATGCAATGAAGCCTACTCATCCTTGATTTTTTCAATGCTTATCCATAGGCAAAATAATCAGTTTGCCCCTAAGCCTCTCTATGGATAATTGATTCATACCGTTCCAAATGAATTGACTATTTTGCCCTTAGTTAGATTTTATGCTTTTTAACATAAAATTAACATCAAAAGGACTATTTTGAGTTAGGAACATACCTTTGATATCTTGGGTATTACATTTCCTCCCCCCTTACAATAATTTCGTCCTCGAAATTATAGAAACAGCTCCAAGTATCGACTTCTCATATCTTGCTCCATTTCCCAAGTAGCTTCTTCTATCTTGTGATTCCTCCAAAGTACTTTAACTAGTGGAATTTGCTTGTTTCTGAGCTCTTTTACCTTTCTGTCAAGGATTTGAACTAGGCGTTCCTCATAAGCCAAATTATCCTGTAATTCCACTTCCTCCATCTGAAGCACATGTGAAGGATCACTAACATACTTACGCAACAAAGAGACATGGAAAACATTATGGACTCTTTCCATGCTCATTTGCAGCGCAAGTCTATAAGCTACTTTGCCTACCCTTTCCAATACTTCAAAGGGTTCAATGTAACGTGGGGCGAGCTTGCCTTTCTTTCCAAATCTCATAATATGTTTATAAGGTGCAACTTTTACAAAAAATTTGTCGCCCACTTGGAATTCCACTTCTTTTCTTTTTAGGTTGGCATAGCTCTTTTGTCGATCTTGAGCTTGATTCATTCTTTCTCTAATAAGCTTAACATCTTCAATCATTTTCTGGGTCATCTCTGGTCCAACTGCTTGAATCAAGGGGTCTTTTTCTCCAATATCATCCCAATACAAAGGGGATCTACACCTTCTTCTATATAATGCTTCATATGGGGCCATCTGGATAGTGGATTGGTAGCTACGTACCTGTTAAGAGGAGATGCTATGACATGGTGGGAGCTTATGGAGCAGACTCAAGATACCACCACTCTCACTTGGTTAGGGTTCAAGGAATTGTTTGAAGAGCAGTACCGGACAGCAGACATGATATCCTCAAAACTACAAGAGTTTATTAGTCTGCAACAAGGAAATATGACAGTCAAAGAGTATTCAATCAAGTTCAACTCCTTGGCTAAGTTTGCACCCATACTGGTCAGTACACCACATACCCGATTGGAGAGATTTGTGGGGGGACTTCATCCCACTATTGCCAGAGATGTTATGTCGGGTCATCAGCCCTCCCAAACATATAGTGAGGCACTCACTAGAGCCATTAGAGCAGAGGTGTACTTACGGAAGGAGACTAAATTAGCTCTTTCCCCAACAGTGGCAAGTAGTCCTCTCCAGTTTGGCCAATCCAGTAGTGCAGAACAAGTTATTGGCAAAGACGATAAGGGTAAAGGCAAGAAAGGAGTCTTACCTAAAGCCAACAGGAAGGACATGAAGAAAAAGGGCCAACAAAGGAAAGGTGAGATCAGTTACTATAAGAAATATCAGAGAAGACACCGGGGTGAATGTCTAGTGGGGACCAATGTTTGTTTCAGGTGCCGCCATCCAGGTCATATTGCTAGAGATTGCCCCATTGGTTCTCAGTACCTACAGTTGGAGGCACGACAGCTAGGGTATATAATGTGGCCTAGATGCAGGCAGATGCCAGCCCTTCAGCAGTCACTGGGTTATTGTTCCATGATACTCCTTTGTATGCCTTGATTGATTCTGGTGCTACTCATTCATTCATCTCTTATTGTATGATTAAGAGATTAAGGTTAATGCCTATTAGAGTAGAATAAGCCATTAGGATTGAATTGCCTGATGGTGAGGGTGTAGTGACCAATGAAGTCTTAATGGGAGTTAGTGACTATTAAAGGCCGAGATATGATGGTAGATTTGATTGTCTTCAATATGCTAGACTTTGACATTATTCTTGGGATGGACTTTCTTAGTAGATATGGAGCAGAGATAGACTGTCGTAGGAAAAAAGTCTAAGTTTAAGCTAGACCATGGGGATAACTTCATTTTTGGAGAAGGGCACCCAACTAGCATGATGATTAGTGCAACAAAAGCTAGGAAGATGTTGAAAAATGGGTGTTATGGGTACATTGCACATGTAGTAAATAAGGGAGAGAGTTCGAGCTCAAGTGTACATGAGGTACCTATGGTAAATGAATTTATTGACGTGTTTCCAGATGAATTGCCAGGTTTACCTCTAGAGAGGGAAGTGGAGTTTAGTATAGAACTAGCCCCCGGTATAGCAACCATTTCTAAGGCTCCTTATCGCATGGCCCCAGCTGAGCTCCAAGAATTGAAGAAGCAGTTACAAGAGTTGTTAGACAAGCGCTTTATCAGGCTGAGTCATTCCCCATGGGGTGCTCCAATTCTATTTGTGAAAAAGAAGGATGGGTATATAAGGATGTGTATAGATTATCGTGAACTGAATAAAGTAACAGTAAAGAATAAGTACCCATTGCCCAGGATAGATGATTTGTTTGACCAATTAAAAGGTGCCTTAGTGTTTTCTAAAATTGATCTAAGGTTAGGATACCATTAGGTTAGAGTGGCTAAGGAAGATATACCAAAAACGGCTTTCCGAACAAGGTATAGACATTATGAATTTGTTGTGAAGCTATTCGGATTGACTAATGCACCTGCAATTTTTATGGACTTGATGAACATAGTTTTTCATGATGTCCTTGACAAGTTCATAGTGGTGTTTATTGATGATATCCTAGTTTATTCCAAGACTTTAGAAGAACATGTCGAGCATTTGAGATTTGTATTACAAAGATTGCGAGAGAAACAGCTGTATGCCAAATTTTCAAAATGTGAGTTTTGGTTGGATAGGGTTACCTTTTTGGGTCATGTGATCTCTAAAGACGGTGTATCAGTGGATCCTAGTAAAGTAGAGGCGGTGCTCGAGTGGCAGAGGCCAAAGACAGTGAAAGAGGTTAGAAGTTTTCTGGGCTTAGCAGGGTGTTATAGGAAGTTCGTGGAAGGCTTTGCAAAAATAGCTAGACCACTTACAGCTCTTACCAAGAAAGAAGTACCATTTCAATGGACAAAGGCATGTGAGCAAAGCTTTCAAGAGTTGAAGAAAAGATTAACTACAGCTCCAATTCTTACATTGCCAGAAGTAGGCATTGATTATGATATTTACGTTGATGCCTCCCACAATGGTTTGGGAGGCAGTCTTGATGCGGCAAGGGAAAGTCATTGCTTATGCCTCCAGACAACTGAAAGACTATGAGAGCAGATATCCTACCTATGACTTGGAATTAGCAGCAATGGTTTTTGCTTTGAAGATATGGCGACACTACTTGTATGGAGTGAAATGCAACATATACATTGACCATAAGAGTTTGAAGTATTTCTTCACTCAGAAAGAGTTGAATATGAGACAGAGGAGATGGTTAGAATTGGTGACAGACTATAACTATGACATCAGATACCATCCAGGGAAAGCTAATGCAGGAGCAGATGCCCTTAGTAGAAAAGTCTCTTTATCTCATATCACTATACAAGGACAATTACAGCAGGAGATGCTCCAAGAAGGAATTGAAATTATGATCAAACGAGGATTGGCCCAAATGGAGATCAAATCCACTTTGGTGAAGGAGATCAAGATGAAACAGGGTAAAGATGATACTTGCAAGGTGATCTGCCAACGGATAATAGAGGGTAAAGAGACAAACTTTAAAATAGTCAATAAGGCACTGATGTTTAGAGATAGAATATGTGTACCTCAAGATGATGAACTAAGGAATAAAATCCTTAGTGAGGCACACAATACACTTTATACAGCCCACCCTGGGAGTGTAAAGATGTATCAAGATGTGAAGAAAAGTTATTAGTGGTCAGGTATGAAAAACGACATTGCCAATTATGTTGCCAAATGTTTAACATATCAACAAGTAAAGGCAGAGCATCAGAGACCATCAGGATTACTCCAACCCTTAGAGATTCCTAAATGGAAATGGGAGGATATCTCAATGGACTTCATTGTGGGACTTCCTAAAGTTCAGCAAGGATATAATGCAATCTGGGTGGTGGTTGATAGATTAACCAAGACAGCTCATTTTCTACCTATGACAGATAAGATAGATGCATTTCGATTGGGGCAATTATATGTCAGAGAGATTGTGAGATTACATGGAGTACCCAAGACGATTGTATTAGACAGAGATACCAGGTTCATATCAGCTTTCTGGGTTGGAATGCAGAGAGCATTGGGTACAAAGTTAGCCTTCAGTACGGCTTATCATCCTCAAACTGATGGCCAAACTGAAAGGACTAACCAGGTGATTGAAGACATGCTGAGAGCTTGTTGTATGGATCACAATGCAAAATGGAGTGATGTACTTCCACTAATAGAATTTACCTATAACAACAGCTACCAATCCACTATCCGAGATGGCCCCATATGAAGCATTATATGGAAGAAGGTGCAGATCCCCTTTGTATTGGGATGATATTGGAGAAAAAGACTCCTTGATTTAAGCAGTTGGACCAGAGATGACCCAGAAAATGATTGAAGATGTTAAGCTTATTAGAGAAAGAATAAAGCAAGTCAAGATCGACAAAAGAGCTATGCCGACCTAAAAAGAAAAGAAGTGGAATTCCAAGTGGGCGACAAAGTTTTTGTAAAAGTTGCACCTTATAAATATATTATGAGATTTAGAAAGAAAGGCAAGCTCGCTCCACGTTACATTGGACCCTTTGAAGTATTAGAAAGGGTAGGCAAAGTAGCTTATAGACTTGCGCTGCCAATAAGCATGGAAAGAGTCCATAATGTTTTCCATGTCTCTTTGTTGCGTAAGTATGTTAGTGATCCTTCACATGTGTTTTAGATGGAGGAAGTGGAATTACAGGATAATTTGGCTTATGAGGAACGCCCAATTCAAATCCTTGACAGAAAGGTAAAAGAGCTCAGAAACAAGCAAATTCCACTAGTTAAAGTACTTTGGAGGAATCACAAGATAGAAGAAGCTACTTGGGAAATGGAGCAAGATATGAGAAGTCGATACCCATAGTTGTTTCTATAATTTCGAGGACGAAATTATTGTAAGGGGGGAGGAAATGTAATACCCAAGATATCAAAGGTATGTTCCTGACTCAAAATAGTCCTTTAGATGTTAATTTTATGTTAAAAAACATAAAATCTAATTAAGGGCAAAATAGTCAATTCATTTGGAACGGTATGAATAAATTATCCATAGAGAGGCTTAGGGGCAAAATGGTTATTTTGCCTATGGATAAGCATTGAAAAAGTCAAGGATGAGTAGGCTTCGTTGCATTTAATGGCATTAATTAAGTAATAATTATGTCTAGTGTGAAAGGACCAAAATGCCCTTATATGAAGAATTAAGGACTTATGAGTTATACAATTAAAGTAATTGGGTCAATTGCATAATTTTAGAAAATAAATGAAATATTTTCCTATAAATGAGATGAAATTCGTTCAAGCCAAAGGAGAGAGCCTTTCTTCAACATTTCTTCCATTTTCTCTCAAATCTTCCATGAAACAAGCTTTCTTTCTCTAAGTTTTAAAGGAGTTTTGCTTAATTTTTCAAGGAGAACAAGATAGGAGCCTTGGATCTTCAATTTGAAGGGTTTAAGGTAAGGATTAAAAACTTTAGTTTTGATGTGATTTGAAGATTTGAAGTAGATGTTGAGGTATAATGTTATATATGTAGGATTAAGGTGTAAAAGAAGTCAAAGGCAAAGGATTTGTTAGAGGAAGTCTTTAAAAAGTTAAGAAAGAACCTCCCATGACTTTAGGGTTTATGCTAGGGTTTGTGGATTTTTATAAAACCTTAAATTAAAGCTTTAAGGCATAGAATTAGTTGATGGCAAGTGTAGTTGAACTCATTTATTCTACTTATTGCCTTGAATTCATTATACATGAAGTTATTGCTCTTTATGTTTTATGAGTTGTTATGCTTAATTGAAGAAAATGAAGTGTGGATACTGATTGTGGCAAAAAATTGTAGTATTGGAGGTCACATGGTGTTGAATGGTTGCTATTAGAAGCGTTGATGTGTTGTTTGCATTAGCTTACAATGTTATAGCAATAATGGATGATTATGGGAATGAGATTTTACACTTCATTTAAGATGTTAAAGACTATTAAGGGGAGGTTTATTTGATCCATAAGTTAACCTATTGGTTAATGTCAATAGGAATTGATGTGGCATAGTTAATATGAAAATTCGGATTTAGTGGGCTTAGGGGTTTTGTTAACCCTGCTTCAGTATTTCGACCATAACTTGAGTTATAAAAATCAAAATGAGATGATTCTTGAAGCATTAGAAATCTAAGACACAGACCTATAACTTTTATGTTTATGCCAAGAGCAAATTCGTTTTAGAAGAGGATGGAAAATGGCCTGAAGCATAAACTGGTTATTAAAGTTTAAGATTTAACATAATCAATTCTTATGATTATGAATTGATTATTAATGTATTATTGTAATTATGCCATGTACTAATGTTTACCCATTAGTTAGATGATCTTTGAAAGATATACATGGTCATGATTTCAATGCATGATTAATGTTATGAAATGGCATGAAGATGCAATGTAATACATGTTTTAAGATGATGTATGTGAGCAAGAGGTAATGTAAATGGGTTGATAATCCATAGATGAATTAAAAGTATGAAGCTCACCAAAATATGTATTTACATGCCATAAGATGTTAGAGATGCAAATAGACATGATAGAGATGCATATAGACATGATGGAAAACGCGTAAGCATATCCTCGTATATCGGTTGAGGAAAGATGAATATATGCTTTAGATGCTAAATAACGTGTAAGCACGCCTCCCGATGATATGAGCTCTAGATGAAATTTGAGGCTAGATGATATGAAGTGCTTAAGATGCTAAGAAAGGTCCGATCGGCTAGACGTTAAATGTTTCATATGCGTTTAGTTGCATTACATGAGTTATGATGTTATTTACATCATGAGATGATTTATACTCATGTTAGATGATTTTAGATGTTATGTCATGACATGTGATGTGTGTGTACTATGTTTACATACTTATTTGTATGTGTACACATTGATGTTTATCTAGCCATGGGATAAAATGATGAAAAGCATATGAATTAGTAATAAAAGGGGAAGTATCCCTAGATGTAAAAGATAAGTGATGTGTTAATAAATATGTTTAAATAAAGATCAAATAGTACATTCAGAATGAAATGGATCATTCCTTACTGAGCGATTAGCGCTCACCCTTTCATTGTTGATTGCTTTGCAGGTAGACTAGAAGCGAGGGATTCTAGAGACAGCGGGACTACACATGAGGGGAGATGATTTATTGTCATCTCAATGTTTTTATCTTGATGTAAATAATGTAAATGATAAATATTTGTGAAATACCTTTGGAAGCTTCCACCCTATAAATATGTTTTGATTGTATAATTTCTTAAAGCTTGTAAATTATAAGTTTGGATCCTGCGTGACATTTTATATGCATGTTTTGGATATTATTATTATTATCCTTGCACAGATTTTTTCTAAATACAGCTCGTTCTCCAGACATGTATCCTCGGGATTCTCATTGAGGGATATTCAGAGGATACTTGACTGGAGGGGGGTTTTACATGAAGTTATTGCTAGTTGTTTATTGAGTTGTTATGTTTGATTGAAGAAAATGAAAGTGTGGTTATAAATTAAAGTATTAAGGGTTTGAAACCCTTATTTTCGTTCATTCCACCCCCCACACTCTTCCTCCTTTTTTTCTCTCAAAGTTTCATTCACTTCTCCAAGGAATTTGAGGGCTTTTGAGTAGATTTTCATAGGGTTTTGATTCAAGGCATCAAAAGGTAAGGATTCAAGCTCTTTATCTATAATTTATTTGTGTAAAGGTTGAGTTCTTATGAAGTTTATGATTAGGATTAAGAGAAGATTGGAATCCAACAAGAGTAGAGAGCTTAGGAGAGATTGAACTTGAGTTGATGTTGGAAGAGTTTTGTATGAGTATTTTTTGGAGTGTTTTCCTTGGCACGAATTATGACTATATGAGGGGGTTTTCCTCCCATTTTGGATGGTTAAAGAGAAGAGTAGAGTTATAGATAATTAGAGCTTTGGTATGCACATGAGTTGTTTGATGAAATGCCTAAGTGAGAAACTGCCCTGTCACAGCTGTAACCTTCTGAGTGATTTTTGGGCATTCTACGTATTGAACTGGGTTTAGACCAAAACATCAAAGTTGTAGCCCTGTCTCTAATCTTTAAAACGAGACAAAAACTGTAGCAATCCGAGGTGTATAACTCAAGTTATGCTGTCTTAAGTGTGACCTGCACAGAATGACTGTTTTAATGCAATATTGCATTTGGCATTTCATAAGTGCATTAATGAGCATGAACCATCCATATGCATTAATTGTGCATTGAGTAGTAGCTTAAGAAAGAGTAGAGAACTTTGTGAATAGACTACTCTAAGAGTTAAGCTATACTATGAGTACTAGCTTGAGGAAGAGATGAATATTAGCTTGAGCAAGAGTAGAGAATTTTGAGTATAAGCTATACTATGAGTAATAGTTTGAGTGAGAAAGAGTAGAGAATGTTGAGAACAGCAACTCTAAGAGTAAAGAGAATGAGAACACTCTAATAGTAAAGAGAAAGAGAGATTGAGCACTAGCAAATAAAAGAGAGAAAAGTGCTACAGAAGAGAATAGAGTAGGTTGTGCGATGGGGGGGTATCCTCTGAATATCCCTCAATGAGAATCCTGAGGATACATGTCTAGAGAACGAGTTGTATTTAGAAAAAATCTGTGTAAGGATAATAATAATAATATCCAAAACATGCATATAAAATGTCACGTAGGATCCAAACTTATAATTTACAAACTTTAAGAAATTATACAATCAAAACATATTTATAGGGTGAAAGCTTCCAAAGGTATTTCACAAATATTTATCATTTACATTATTTACATCAAGATAAAAACATCGAGATGACAATAAATCATCTCCCCTCACGTGTAGTCCCGCTGTCTCTAGCATCCCTCGCTTCTAGTCTACCTGCAAAGCAATCAATAATGAAAGGGTGAGATCTAATCGCTCAGTAAGGAATGATCCATTTCATTCTGAATGTACTATTTGATCTTTATTTAAACATATTTATTAACACATCACTTATTTTTTACATCTCGGGATACTTCCCCTTTTATTACTAATTCATATGCTTTTCATCATTTTATCCCATGGCTAGATAAATATCAATGTGTACACATACAAATAAGTATGTAAACATAGTACACACACATCACATGTCATGACATAACATCTAAAATCATCTAACATGAGTATAAATCATCTCATGATGTAAATAACATCATAACTCATGTAATGCAACTAAATGCATATGAAACATTTAATGTCTAGCCGATCGGACCTTTCTTAGCATCTTAAGCACTTCATATTATCTAGCCTCAAATTTCATCTAGAGCTCATATCATTGGGAGGTGTGCTTACGCGTTATTTAGCATCTAAATCATATATTCATCTTTCCTCAACCGATATACGAGGATATGCTTACGTGTTTTCCATTATGTCTATATGCATCTCTATCATGTCTATTTGCATCTCTAACATCTTATGGCATGTAAATACATATTTTGGTGAGCTTAATACTTTTAATTCATCTATGGATTATCAACCGATTTACATTACCTCTTGCTTACATACATCATCTTAAAACATGTATTACATTGCATCTTCATGCCATTTCATAACATTAATCATGCACTGACATCATGACCATGTATATCTTTCAAGGATCATCTAACTAATGGGTAAACATTAGTACATGGCATAATTACAATAATACATTAATAATCAATTCATAATCATAAGAATTGATTATGTTAAATCTTAAACTTTAATAACCAGTTTATGCTTCAGACCATTTTCCATCCTCTTCTCAAATGAATTGGCTCTTGGAATAAACATAAAAGTTATTGATCTGTGTCTTAGCTTTCTAATGCTTCAAGAATCATCTCATTTTGATTTTTATAACTCAAGTTATGGTCGAAATACTGAAGCAGGGTTAACAAAACCCCTAAGCCCACTCAATCCGAATTTTCATATTAACTATGTCACATCAATTCCTATTGATATTCACTAATAGGTTAACTTATCGATCAAATAAACCTCCCCTTAATAGTCTTTAACATCTTAAAGGAAGTGTAAAATCTCATTCCCATAATTATCCATGATTGCTATAACATTGTAAGCTAATGCAAATAACACATCAACACTTCTAATAGCAACCATTCAACACCATGTGGCCTCCAATACTACAATTTTTGCCACAATCAGTATCCACACTTCATTTTCTCAATCAAACATAACAACTCATAAAACATAAAGAGCAATAACTTCATGTATAATGAATTCAAGGCAATAAGTAGAATAAATGAGTTCAACTGCACTTGCCATCAACTAATTCTATGCCTTAAAGCTTTAATTTAAGGTTTCATAAAAATCCACAAACCCTAGCATAAACCCTAAAGTCATGGGAGGTTCTTCCTTACCTTTTTAAAGACTTCCTCCAACAAATCCTTTGCCTTTGACTTCTTTTACACCTTAAACCTACATATATAACATTATACCTCAACATCTACTTCAAATCTTCAAATCACATCAAAACTAAAGTTTTTAATCCTTACCTTAAACCCTTCAAATTGAAGATCCAAGGCTCCTATCTTGTTCTCCTTGAAAAATTAAGCAAAACTCCTTTAAAACTTAGAGAAAGAAAGCTTGTTTCATGGAAGATTTGAGAGAAAATGGAAGAAATGTTGAAGAAAGGCTCTCTCCTTTGGCTTGAACGAATTTCATCTCATTTATAGAAAAATATTTCATTTATTTTTCAAAATTATGCAATTGACCCAATTATTTTAATTGTATAACTCATAAGTCCTTAATTCTTCATATAAGGGCATTTTGGTCATTTCACACGGCCATATCGAAGCCTCTTAGTCACGGTGAGTTGTTGATGGGGACTTTCGGAGACTTCCGGCGGTGGTCTAAGGTGGCGGCAGGAGGTGGGGGTGATTTTGTAATAAATTAAAGTTTTATATAAGCAGGGGTGATTTAACTAAATCTGAAATATTGGGGGTTAAAAGAAATTATTCAAAAATTGATAATAAAAATAATATTATATTAATATTTGTAAAAGGGATAATTTGGTAATTTAAATAACATACTCACCAATTTATTCCCCATAACCAACCATATTAATATAACATATCCACCAATTAACCAAACACATTTTCTTAAAAATTCCCAGTAATCTTTTAAGGTAATCTATCTTTCCAGTAATTCAACATTCCCAATAATCTAACATTCCTGAACCAAACGCCCCCTAAATGTAAAGAGGTATCGCCTGTTTAGGTAGGTTGTATATTTTATTCTTTATAAAATTTTCTTTTATCCAAAAAAAAAAAACTTACGATAAAATTAAATGCATTTTTAATTTTTTTTTAAATATATATTATTATTGGAAGTCAACAACTAAGCAGAGTTTTCTTAAGATAGACAGCTAAAATTAATTAAATTCTGTTTGCCCTCTCTTTCTTTAATAATTTCAACATAGAGGTTAACTTTATCTTCATGCTTTATCTTTTAATCTTTTTTACCTTCGAGAAAGTTGTCAAAGGAATATTATATTAACAAAAACAATGGTATAGCCATTTATCAATCCCATAGGTGCTTTAGCTTTAGCTCTTTAATCTTCATTTTCCACCACAACGAATAGTAAAATGATTATGAAACATGATATTCTGATCAAAGTAAAAAGGAGTAAACACTATAATTGAAGAATCTATGAAATGAATTTTATGAGGTGGACGTTGTTGCTAAAAATAGATTTCTCATATAGAAAAAGTCGTTTAAAATAATTATTTATAACACTTTTGTGGAAAATAATAATCAATTTTTTTAAGGGAGAATGTTTTAGAGATTACGTCTCAGTTTTTATAATAATTATTTATAACACTTTTATAGAAAATAATAAATAACCATTTTTCAGTTCCAACGTTACCTAACTCCGTTAATTTGTAAATTAAAATTGAATATATAGAATTGATTACGGTGGGGGCCCACCACGTGAATATTGATTTAAGCCAAATTATAGACTTGGTGGAAGAGAAGGAAAGATGAACAAGGCATTTAAGTTTCGAGCTGGCTGATTTCCAGCTGAAGTGACATGTGTTGTGAGGCTGTACATCTTGAGCAGAAGAAACTATTCTGACAAGACGTTGTTTACGAGGGCAATAATACTGACAACCGATTCTTTATTGCACATTAATGTGGGTAGGTGAAGAAGACTTAAAAAGTTACCTGACTCGTAGTAACCAAAATATTTCTAAAAAGTGAAAACCATGATTCGGGGACGTGATAATAAGAGTAAAAAAAAATATATATATATAATATAGTCATTTAAAATTGATTTCAAGGCTGAGTCCTGTTAAATTAAAATAGTAAGAATAGATTTAACATGATTTTTTTTAGAGGAGATTATAATATAATTTCTTAAGTTTAAGTTCTTATCAAAATAAAAGATAAAAAAATGATCTAATAAGATTTTTCAACTGAGACAAAGATTTAAAATAACAGTAAATGAAATAAAACAATAAATCCCTGAACCCACCCTTTTAGTTGGCATTAATATGTATTGAAAAGCTTTCAATTTAATATTGGTGAAAATCCACCATGTGATGGATTCATTAACCTGACACGAACCTGCTTTTGTTTAATAATGTGTACAATCGATTCATTGCGATCGGTTTCTGACACTTATTCTATGATGATCAACAAACAATCATAGTGATTCAACGACTGGTAGATGCCTGAAATCAATGAACAGCAAACTAAATGAAATAAAACAATAAATCCGTGAACTCACCCTTTTAGTTGGCATTAATTAGTATTTAACTGATCCTATAGAAAAGCTTTCAATTTAATATTGGTGGAAACCCACCATCTGATAGATTCATTAACCTGACATGAACCTGCTTTTCTTTTTATATGTGTACAATGGATTCATTGTCGTAGCCAGATTGGTCTTCAATCCCTTTGTTCCAGTAATTGAGAATCATGAGGATACTAGCCTAGAATAGGACTAATGTTTTATTTCTTTCTTATATTAGTTATGACTATATATATTATATTAAAACTCTTTCATTTCCTTAATGTACATAACAAATTAATATTTGATATTTTTTATCTTACTGTTTTGATGTTTTGTAGATTACCAATCTTTTATTTTGGTTCGGTTCAGAATAAATTTAAAAGATTAGAAGAAGATGACGTGCATATAACTTTATTTAATGAAATTTATATAATATGGTGTTTCTTTTTTATGGTTCAAATCAAACAACAAACGCCCGCAATGAAAACCAGTTAGGCCCATCAGGTGGATAAGTCATACAACCAATAATGTAGGGCCTCACGAAACTCGGTACTTGATTAAAAGCCTTCCGTCTCGTTTCAGGAAATCAAAAAACTAGCATCGACATTCCCACAAGCTGTGAAGCTGTGTTTAATTCAACAAATTTCTACTACAACACACCATAATACCAGCGATATGGCATTCCCTAATATTAATTCAGTGTCTTTTTTTCACGAGACAGTCAAAAGGAGGGCACTAATTCAATTCTTTAGATTTCAAAATGATGAGAATTTTGTAGTTTTTGCCTCTGAGAATCTAAGGTCTAGTCCAACAAATTTATGCTACGCTAACCATAATTTGCCTGCCTGTACTTGAGGGTTGAAAACGCAGGCTTCTTTGGAATAACATTTTTTATGTCTCAATACTCATTGTAAGTGTTTCAGAATGCGAAGCTAGGTTTTCATTTACAATTTCAAAAAGTCAATTATTATGGAAGCAAAATAATTCTAACTAGATAATTTTACTATTTGGATTAAAAATTAGAGTACTTTTTTAAAGATAATTATCACCATTATTTTAATATTTAAGAAAAAGAGGTTTAGGCAAGTTGGATAATTCTATCGCACCTATAAATATAGATTGTTGAAACACTCAAATGGTAAAAGAGTCAATGATCCTTAAGATGATTTAATTATCTATTACCCACAAGGGCCAAAACAACAAAATATGTATTCATCTTTTATAAAAGATGTTATATGAGTTTTATCTAAATATTTTATCCCCAAGCTTCCATACTTGTAAGTTTTATTTTATTTAGAAATTAAAACCTCAATCGTCTATATATGGTGTGCATATAGCCATATATAACTTTATTTAATGAAATTTATATAATATGGTGTTTCTTTTTGATGGCTCATGGATGAGTTATGACAAATGTAGCCTATTTGTAAGTCAGCTTTTGAGTTGGGTTTTTAAAGTGCAATTTTGGAGTTGTATGAATCTCTGTTTTAAAACCCGGACCAGACCGGCTGGTCCGACTGGTTCAACCAGGACCTAGCCTTGAACTCCGGTTTGAGTTAACATGAAAATCGGAAAAGGCATAAAACCTGCTTTAGACTGGTAGAACAATACAAAGCCGTCGGTCCGACTGGTTTGGATCTTAAAATAGTTCACTATTTTGGGGTAATCTGATCCCTAATTCCTAAACCAGATTTGTAGCACCGTTTCATTCTCTATTTCATTGCGCTCTACATTTTATTTCAATATCATTTTCATCTCCAAAGGTCAAATTGCATCTTCCATTTTCATCTTCTATTTTTCTTCACTTACTCTACAATCTACCGTGTAAAGAAGAAGTAGTAAGGGGAGGGGAAGGAAGAAGAAAGAGAAGAGAAAAAAATTACCAAAGAAAGAGGGGAAAGGGATAGAAGAAAAAAGAAAGTGACCGAGGAGAGAAAAAAAAAAGGAGAAAGAAGAATTCGATGGGAAGAGAGAAAAAGGGAGAAAGGTGAAAGTGATGGGAAGAGAGAAAAAAAGGAGAAAGATGAAAGTGATGGGAGAAAGAAAAAATAATTAATAATAAAAATTGCAGGTTATTTTCATACATATAAGTAGCGGTGTTCAAAAGAATCGGTTGGAACCAGAACCGGTGGGTACCCTGGGTTTGATTCTGGTTCCTACCTAGAACTAGTCGTCAATGGGTAGGTTCCGGTTCCAAATTTTTGCCCAAGAATTCTTGTATCGATTCGGTTCCTATAGTTAGGCAGAAACTAGAAACCGAGCAGATGTTACACAGGTTCTACCTAGGTCGGTTCAAATTTTGAAACGGTTCTGTTTCGGTTCCTATAGTTAGGAACCTAACTTGGCAAGAATAATGCCAACAACTAAGAACCAGGAACCGAGACTAATATAAAATAAAATTAAAGATTAGGGGAGTTAATAAAAACTTTTGTAGAAAAAGTAATGTGAATACATTTATATTTATATTTCATAACATTTAAAGTAAGTTGGTTTGATTGTTAACAAATGCCAGGTGAGGGGGTATTTGTAAGTTTTTAAGGTTTTTTTGCTATTTTAAAAACTTTTGGGGCGTCATGTAATTTTATAGGGTACCCAGAACCGGAACCGGAACCTTTGTTACAGGTTCTTATTGCAGGTACCTACTGAAACCAATGCTATCGGTTAACGATTCGCTTGCTGTTCCAAATTTCCAAATTTCAGAACCGCTTGCCTCGGGTTCCTTCAAAAAGTGCAGAGTACCCAGAACCAAACACCCCTACATATAAGGACCCATACATCAATTTTAGGGGTATATTTTTAGGTTTTCAAACTTATAAGGATTGAAAATTATTCAAAGATGTGTCTGTTGTATATCAGTTAGACCGACTGGTTGGACCGATCAACCCGAAAATCAGCCTCTTGATCAGGTAAGGACCAGTCCGATTTTTAAAACAGTGATATAAATCCGGCATAATATGGAAGATTTTCATGGAAGGTGGTTGTTTGAATTGACAGGTTGAAGTCATTGCGTCGTGATGGGTTAAGATGTGTTGTACCCAATTAACAAAACACACAAATCAATCAAGCACACAAAATACAAGAAAATCAAGAACATCCACACAACACATATTTTACCGTGGTTCACTTATCTAAATTGGATAAGCTACCTTCACTCTCTTCAACAAGATGTCATAATTTTGTGTTATTTTTATGTCATATTTTTGTTTGAGAAACCCATTTAATTATGACAATATTTGAAATGAAATGAAAATCTTGCAACAATGAAGACTATTATCATTGTTGAATCCACACTGAATCAGGCACCACGATAAATGCTTACGATTATCGTTGTTCATGATGTATGAATTTTTGTTTTTCTCAATTTATAAGGGGCGATTTGAGATTTAAAAAAAAATAATAATAAGAGTTAGAAAAGAGATTTTTTTTTTTTTTTTTTAATAATTATGAATATGTATGATAGATAAATACATAATTTAGATATAAATATATTACATATAAATTAAATTATTTTTTATTGTAATAAGCTTTTAAATTTTTTTAAATTATTATATTGATTTTAGAATGATTTTGTATTAATTACTCATTTAAAAAAAATGATTATTGATTTTTTAAAAAAAATTGACCCAGACTGCACTGTGACTGCTTCAGCCACTGAGATTAATGACATGTGGATTAAATCATCAATCACATAAAAAAAAAAAAAAAAATACAATGTCAATGTGATTTATCTTGTAGCCTACATACACAAATGAAAGAGAAAGAAGTGAGAAATAGAAATTCATACAACTTAATAAGCCAAAAAACCTAGTGTAAAAAATCCCAAGAAGAGGCCAAATCATATAATACTTTCCAAAGACCCAAAACAAATGGTATCCCATGAAGGATCAACAGGAGATGATGAGGTCAATGGTCAAGTCTCAATTATTCTAGTAATGAAATCAGCAGGTCCATAAACAGTAACTAATGAGATATTGACGAAGAATAAAGTTGTTGATAAAACAATTATATAAGAATAATGCCTTTTTCGCAAACCATGAAACACGTTTTGGACAATTTATAAGAATCTGCTTTTTATTAAGAAAAATAGTCATACTAGAGCCATTAAGGCTCAGGTTGATATATTCAGGGAAAAAGATAAATAAATTTTATTGAGAAAGATATTGAACTCTCCTTTTGTTTTCATCTAGCTAGTTCTCCTTTTTTATACTAAACAAACCTAATAAAACATTTAATAGTCAGTTTTAAGCACAGGGGTAACGATTCAATTTTTTAATTAAAACGATGATTGTTACTATCAAAGTGAATATTAGCAAAAGGTCTAGTGATCGCCACTTTCACAAGGTAAAAGGCCAAAAGCCAGAACTTTGGTTTTAAAAACTCCAGGATGTTCACACTTAAAAATTATATATTCATGTGAAAAAGAAAAAAAACACAAAAAAAAAAATGAGTATTATTATTATTATATATACAAAACTCATCTTCATCAGTCTTACAAAGATAAACTCGTAGAAAATTAATGTTTTATTTGCATACTGGAGGTGAATTTTGAATGCATTGCCATGTTCCGTATTCCAGTATTGCAGGAGCGGCCTTCTGATATTCTGTTTTTCTCAGAACAGTGAGGTCGTTTACGTAATTTGTCATGACCCAATTTTGGTCAAGAATGAAGGCAGATTTGCAATCCTGGGAGATCTTTGAATAAAACTTTGATACGATTCCATAATCAAACGTAGTACTTGAAGGAACGGGGCATATGAAATCATAGCAACCTTCTGTTTTTACTTTGAGAGGATCACAAGCAGAAATTGTCAGACACCCACCAGTTGTTGAACCACTCTCATCAGTTTTGTCGATCTTGGCATACTTTTTACAACCAGTGGCAATGAAGCTATTGTGCTTATTTGTAAAGAAAAATGGTGAGTCTGTAAGGTTAATACCTGTAGAGGTGTTTTTTAAAGAAATTGCAGGCATTTCGACGCCTATCCCGAAGCTCATAGCAGCGGTGTCTTCTGCTAGTTTCAGCTTCATCTTCGTCAAGAAAGGTTGTCCAGAGGGAGTAGAAGAGCTGTTGCAGGTTATTTCAAACCATTCATTGAAGAAGCAGCCTGCTCCAATTCCGAAGGGATAGTTTATTTGGACTTTACCACAACTCGTTGGACATGAAGCTTCTGATGCTTTGAAATTGATTGTCCAGAGTAACAAACTGATTATGATCTGCAACAACAACAAATGAGGATGATTAATGGCCATAATTAATTAATTTTGGCAGCCCCTCCTTTTCTTTGAGAATTGATATCGTGGAGATTCAACATAAACGATCGCTACATATAGAAATGGAAGAGTATTAAGACCACCCTTGAGGTTTTTCAATTTATTGTTTGGATGATAATTTTAACACTATTTACTAATGAAACCTTAAAGTTTAAAGAATGTATCTCTGATACCCCTTTATCTTGTCAAGTGGGCCCTCAAATTTTAAAAAACTTCATCAATGATACCCTTTTGCTCTGATTTCGTTACATTATAATTTGGTTTACAAAACACTTTCTTATAAGCTCAAAATTATATATAATATATATCTGTATTAAGTTTAATGTTTTAAAAAAATAAATAAAGAATGTATTAATTTATATAATTAAATAATATATTGATAATTTAAAAAATTTCTATGGTTTAAAGGATATTAATTTATCCTATCTTAATTGTATATTAAAATGATAAACCTAGATTATAATTGACCAATAATTAAGGGTGGATTAAATCATTTTCTCTATAGAAATTTCAAATTCGTATTTGGATGCTCACATCACATCAAATGCATGGGGCCGTTCCACCATTAAAGTTTGTGGGTCTCTGAATCCGGTCTCGACTCTGGAGAAGAAAAATAAATAAAGCAACAAATGCATGGGGCCGTTCCATGAATAGATGATTTCATCCAGGTGATGTCATCCTTGTGACGTATGAACGGTTCTTGTGGATAAAGTTGAAAAAGACTGAACCATTGTCGGAGGCACTGTTTGCTTTTTCTTAGAAATTTCTGTTACTTTAGGGTTTTTTTAAGAATTTTGTGTATATGTATTTTTTATAATATTAAAAATGACTTGAAAAGATAAAAAATAAAAACATAGTATATTTGTCTGAAAATAATATTTCAAAATGTGAAAAATAAAAATACATTCGACATACTTGTCTGAATATAAAGAAAAAAAATAAAATCTATCACTTATTTTATCCCTATCAAATAATTTATCTTAAATACACAAGTGTTTAATTTCTATTAGTAATTCCTTGTTGAACCGAAAGTTTTTACTTTAAGAGGGAAAAGAGTAAAATATAATATAAAAAAGAGAATATAACTTTTAATTGGAAAAAGTGTCATGAACTTTCTCTCTCTTCTGTCTTACTTCCTATGCTTTTGGGTTGGATTTATTGAGCATTGTTTTTTACAATCTCAACAGGATAAGCCCATGCTTGTTTAGGAACACATGTGGTGGGCTATGTTTGTTTCTAAAAGTAATTATTGACTCTAAGTCTAACTTTGATATCAAAATAAAATTTGAGATAGGTCTAATTCCTCGTCCAATAAAATCTTATTAAATAAGAGAATTACTTACTTTTATAAATCAGTAAATTTGAGCATGCTTAATCCGTCGTGGATCTGGCTGAAAAAGACCATATCGATGTTATATCGCCAAATCCAAGGAGGTATGTATAGTTATGTAATTTTTTGGCGATTTTGGTGGTGGTGGCGGAATCTAGCTTGTGGATGATAGGGGTGTTTTTGTCATTTTATAATTTTTTGCTATATTGGGGTGTTTATTAAATTAGTAAACCTATGGATTTTTTTATAAATTTTTAAATTTTACATCGTAATACTCTCCTATTCAACTACTCAATATTATTTTCAAAATCCTATCGAAAATAATAAAACAAACGGACCTTTTTTTTATCAATTTACCCATCTAACACTAACGGCAACATAACAAAGTTAGGGTAAAGGGGTATCAATGATATAGTTTTCAAACTTTAAAGGTCCATGTGATTAAAAAAAAAAAATTATCATTCAATTATAAATGTTCTCTTTATAGAAATAAATATTCTTAATATTGCTCAAATAACACATCCGTGGGTAGCCTAGATGGTTAGGATGAATTGAGGATAGTGCAGATAGACACACAGTCTCAGGCTTGATTCCCCATTTGAGCATTCGCGATTTAAGTGAAAGGTCATGATGGTGGGTTGCTGCGTTAGTCTCTCACGAGGATTAGTCTAGGTGCTCATAAGCTAGCTTGGACATCTTGGTTAAAAATAAATAAATAAATAATGCTCAAATAACAATACTGCGTCCACAATCAAGGGTACGTGAGTCTTTGGAAAAATACAATAATCATCAGGGCCCTTTAATAAAAAGAGTGAAACACAAATATTTGTTTAACAGAAACTAAAATGTATTTGTATAAAAGCTTCTATCTTTATTAGGTATGAACCTAACTTAATTTATGTACATTTTATCATACACTTAGATTTTTGTAAGTGTTAGTCGACGATTATTTTATTTTCTTTGGGCATGTTAATTTATGTTAATCGGATTTGAGATGCATGAGACATTAACTGAAGGTTAATGCATTACGTACTCTAATACAAACGATTTCTTGTTAAATAAAAACTAAATAGATATTCCTGTTGTACAAAGGTCACTAAGGCAAAAGGGTGTTATCTATAAGCAACTTCGAAATTATTGAAAGGGTGATATGATCCTTGTGATGTATCAATTGATCGTGTGAAGGTGTCTTGATTCTCCATTGGAAGACACCTGGAAGCTTCAAGAGATGATTAAATTTCATGGAGGTGATTAATATATTACAATGCATTACAATGCAAGACCTAGATTACAGTTGACAAAAAAATTCAGGGTGGATTAAATCATTCTCAAATTAGTATTCTTGATGCTCAGTGCTCACATCACATGCATAGCGGCGTTCCACCAGTAACGTAGGTGGGTCTCTGAATCCGGTCCAAGAAGAAAGATAAAAAAAAGTAACAAATAATTGAGGTTGGTGTGTCAAAAAGCTCAGACAAAACTTTGTTTAACAGAAAATAAAATGTACAGAAAATATATTTTAATGGCTCATATTCCTAACTTGAATCATGCACTTAGATTTTGAAATTATTGAATAGGTGATGTCATCCTTGTGATGTATGAATGGATTTAACCCTTGGATTGATATGGAAACAAGGTACTAAGTATTTTTTTTTTAATAAAAAGTTGAAAAAGACTGAAACCATTTTTGTCATTTGTTGTTGGAAGAAAAGTATTTGGAGAAGTAGCTTTGCTTAATTGCTCTCTAGTTTCCCGGAGACACTACTTGCTTTTCTTAGAAATTTCATTAACTTTACTAAATATAAATTTGTTGGCACAGTGAGCCTCCACGGTCAACCAGTTAGTCTCAGTAATGGTCATCAGGTCCTGTGAATAGAAACTAAAGTGAGTTTGATGCAAATAAAACAATTATATAGGAATTTTGGACGATTACATAAAATTGCCTTTTTTACAAACCATGAAACACGTTTCGGATCATTTATAAGAATCTCCTTTTACAATCCACTAGAAGCACGTCTTGTTAAAGTCTTCTGAATTAGATGGGTACATGTCTGAGTGCTTTGGTGTGTTCGAGGGACGTATTGTCAAAGTCTCAAGAAATGTACGCCTCTAGCCCTTACAGCTCACTTCTTCCTCCTTTTTAAGTCTTTAGACTTTTAATTTTACTTTCATGGATATTCACGTGGTGGGTTTTCACCGTCGGATCAATTATTCACAATAAAGTTAATATTACTGATTGATGTTCACTGTCCGGTCCGATCCAACCCGACCCGCGCTAGGTTACTGATTTTGGCGGCGGTCCTAACCCATCCGCCAACAAGGGCAGACCGGGTTAGGCCGATCATTTTTTGGGGATTGGTTGGCCCAGCCCGACCCATCGGGTTAGGCTGCGGGCCGGGCCGGGTTCGCCCCCTTTTTTATTTTTTATTTTATTTTGTTTTGTTTAATTAACTTTTTAAATGAATAATTAACAATTTATAAATGAATAAATGTAATTGTTTTTACTTAACTTTTCAAATATCAATAATTCAATTAAATTAATTTTTTTTTTGTTAACATTTCAAATATTAATTCAATTTTAATACAATAAAATTGTAATATAAGAAAAAATTAGATTTATTCACTTATCAAAAAAATGAAATAAGAAATTACAACAATTATTGTCTTGTTAAAAAACCTCACCAAGAAAAAACCAAATAGGACAAAAAACTTGGTAAAGAAAAAAAGAGTGCAATAATTGACAATTAATTTACAAGTTACAATTTACAAAACAACTAATTTGAGAGTGGTTGACTAGGATCTCCCTCATCCGTATTATCTACATTACAAAATTGAAATAATTCTATTAAAGTATCGTCAACAACCTCGTATTGATTTTGATGGAGCGACCGTTCCCAATCTCGAAGACATGTGAGGACTTCAATCATTTTTGGAGAAAGTTTAATCCTCATTTCATTTAAAATTCTTCCACTTGCAGTAAATGTTTGTTCGGATGAGACGGTTGAGACGGGAGCGACTAAAAACATCCAAGGCAAGTCTTGATAATACTGGAAAAATACATTTTCTAGCTTTCCAATATTCTAAGACATCAAAGTTGGCTTTCTGTTATGGATCTGCTGGTAACATTTCGGGGGTTGCCAATTATTGTTGAAGCTCATTGCTCTGTGACTGCATGGAGGACAGTATATTAGTTGTTGTTGGTGGTGGTGGTGCTTCTGAAGAGGAGGCTATGCTTCGGATTCGGGTCCTCTTCGGCTTATTCAGTGCACTCCAGAAGTAGAAGTCTTCATTTGTTTCTTCTGATGCAATTTCCCTGGATCTTTCGCCTCTTTGTGGGTTCCCATACTTGTTTTCATATTTTAAATATACTTTTGCAAGACAATTTTTTACCTCTCCTATTTGATTGGCATATACTTCGGTTTGTAAATATTCACTTAAATTGTCAAAACCATTTTCTAAACCTGCTAATTTAATTCTAGGATCAAATATAGCACCTAAACAATAAAGAAAAGGAATGGGTTCCCAATATTTAAAAAAAAAAAAAATTTCATTGCCTTTATTGGTTCCTTTAAAATTTCATTGTTTTTGTTTTTTGTAAATAACTCTGAAATTTTTATAATTGTATGTATTACCAATGGACTAGTAGGATAATACACACCATAAAGTTGTAAAGTAGATTGGTAAAAATTTTTAAGAAAAGAATGAAATATTTTAGCTATATGCCAATAATTTTCTATCAAATAATGAGGACCTCTATTATTTGCTACAAAATAACTAATTAAATTTGCATAAGGTAAACATGAATCAAGCATTAAATAAGTACTATTCCATCTAACAGGCATGTCTAATGCAAAAGTTCTAGGAGACATATTTGATTTTATATAAGCATCTTAAAATTCAACATTTCTTTTATTACTACCAGTAATCCAAGCTAAACAATCCCTAATTCTATCAATATTTTCTTTAATTGTTTTCATACCACTTTTCACAATTAAATTAATAATGTGACATGTACAATGTTGGTGAAAAAACTTCAAATTATTATAAAAAAGATAATTACTTTGAAAAAAATCTATAGCTGTAGTATTAACACTTGCATTATCTAAAGTTAAATTTATCACTTTATTAACAATATCATAATCTTCTAAAACTTCAACAATTTTATTATAAATTTGTTGACCACTATGATCCACATCCTTTAATCTAAATCCTAATAAAGATTTATTTAATTTACATTCGCTATCAAAATAATGACTAGTCACACAAATATAATATTGTTTAGCTTTACTACTCTAAATATCGGCAGTTAGAGCTACACTAACATGACAACTGTGTATTTTATTTTTTAATTCTAATTTCATTTTCCTAAACAATTTTATTAAATCATTTCTAGTTGCAGTTTTAGAATAACTTTTAAATCCTTGAAAAAAATAAATTTTTTAATAAATCTTTCAAAATATTTATCTTCAGCCATATTAATAAGTTGATCAGTTGCAGCAATATATAAATCTAATTGTTCTCTATATACATCAGAATTATAACGCAAAGTAGTACCCATATTAGTTATTTGAATTTAATTGGTTTCTCTATTTCCATGTTGAGCAATATGTTTATTAGCATGCCTTTTTAAAGTACTAGTACCATTACCTGAATCAGCTTTATAAACATTTCCACAATACTTGCATCTTGCTTTCTTCACTTGAACTCCATTTTCTATCTCGTAAAACTTATCGAAATACGCCCAAACGTCTGACATGTGTGTCTGTCGTCGCTTTCGACAACAGTTAATGAACCCACTTCAGCTTGAGATGAAGTTGGATGAGGCAGCGATTACGAGGGCGACTTCTAGAACCACCGGGAGTGTAGGTGTAGCGGCATGGGGAGGAATCGGGGGCATATTTTGAGATGTATCGGATTCTGAGACTGGAAAAGCGGGACTATTTGAATCTCCTCCTACATTTATGTTAGTAAATTCAACGGGACTAGGACTAGGATAGTAGTTTCCTTTATCATTGAAATTTATGGGAGAGAAATATCTATCCATTGTAGTTGAAAAAAGAAATTGATATAGAAGAAATAAAAAATTAAAGAAGGAGAATTGGAATATGGAAAATTAGAAATATGAATTGAAAATTGTAAAAACTAATAAAAATTAAAATAAGAGCAAATTGATAACAAAGAGATTAAGAGAATAATTGAGAGATTTCAATAGAGATTAGAGATTAGAGAAAATGAGAGAATGAGAGAATTTGAGTTGTGAGAAAATATAAGAGTTTAGGGCCAATTTATAGAAAAAAAAATGGGAAAAGAAAATGACGAAAAAGACCCTTCCAACTGCTATAAAATGACTATATTTCAAGGGTAAAGGGGAATTTGAGAAAAAAATAAAATTTTTTTTCAGCCAACCCGATGGTTGGCCGTTGTTGCAATAGCCAACCTGCGGGATAACGGTCAACGGCTTCCAAGCGCTATAAAATGACTATATTTCAAGGGTAAAAGGGGAATTTGAGAAAAAAATTAATTTTGTTTTTTTTCAGCCAACCCGATGGTTGGCCGTTGTTGCAATAGCCAACCTGCGGGTCAACCTGGCAGGTTGGCGGTCCTTTCTCCAAAAAGAACAAAATAGCAACCCGCGGGTCACCGAGTTGCCATATATAACTCGACCCACCCGGGGGTTGCATGCGGGAGTGGGTTCAAGGTTGACCCACCCACCTTATTTGCGGTCGGGTTGAACTCTCTTTAATCTTTGGTCGGGTTTAATTTGTTCCACCTTTACTACCATCTCTTCATCTTCAATTTTTCTTAAATCTCAATACTTCCACTCAGAAACCTCTCTGAGACTCTCACCCCTTTCAGATACGCGCTAAAAATACTTATTACTATCAAACCACTAACAATACTTTTACTCTCATTTTTTTTTTTTTTATAGGAAACACTAGAATATTAAAATATAGTTTAAATATACATAGGTGGACTCGGAATCTACTGTAGAAGAGTTAAATCTTTACAAAAATCTCAAAAACTTAACAAATCTCGGGTAAACTATGCAATATGAACACGAAAAAGAAAGATTACATCAGCCCATAAAACCACAAAAAAAAAAAAAAAAAAAAGGAGGAATCATGCCAAACGCCAACAATAATGTTAGACGTACAAAAGAGTAAGAATTGCACATTTCAAAAAAGTCTTTGCCAGTTACAATACTCTCCGTAAGTAAACAAGGGCAACTCTGGGAGTTATCCACTGAATTTTTACTTCAATGCATAATTTAGCCTACAAAAAAACCGCCACTGGGCGGCAATGGAGGAACAAGTGGTTAGAAGTTTCTTCATTGTTTTGACATGCAACACACCGTGAAGCGGAAAGATTCATTATTTGACTTGAATAATTTCTGCTGTCTCCTCATGGCATTTATAAAAGCATCAGTTCTAATAATTTACTTGAGTAATACTACAAATGTATATTAATTAAATTATAGTGAATGCTTTTATATTAATTCATCAAATCATATTTTGATGTCACTTTATAAATTTTTTTCTAAATTCTTTGTAAATATAATATTATGCTTTTTCACATACATTGAAAATAATTGTAGTACCCTCAAATTGAATATTAGCAGAAGGTCTGGTAAGAATTATATATGATAGATAATGTAGAGGTCTAGTTTTCTGGAAGAAAAGAAACAGAGCAATGAAAGTAATAAAGAATTACTCTGAAATTTCTTTCTCAAAAAGTTGATGTGAAAGGTGTACAGTGGCTTATTAATACAAGTGAAATAAAATAATCTTTACATGAGAAAACAGAAAAATGAATATACAATATTGCCCCCAAGCATATGTATAGCTCAGCATGTCATGATCAAATCTGTTGAGAATTCTGTTGCGAATTTGTTGGGCATGTAATGGTGTTGCTCTCTCGGTTTTGCTCTTTTTGTGTGGCAGCTGACTCATCATTCTCTAATATCCCCCCGCAAGATGGAGAATAGATGTTTTCTATTCCCATCTTGGACAGAAGAAAGCCAAGTTGAGTGGAAGGAAGTGCCTTGGTGAAGACATCTGCAAGCTGAAGTGAAGAACGAACATGGGAAGTGCGTAAAAAACCAGATTGAATTTTGTTGCGAATGAGATGACAATCGATCTCAATGTGTTTTGTTCGCTCGTGAAACACTGGATTTGTTGCGATATGTAAGGCAACTGATTATCTGTCTGGTCAGTGGAAGTGGAAACCGAGATGTGCAAGTCTGTAAAATATAAGAGACCATTGAAGTTCACAAGAAGTAGTTGTCATGGCTCGATACTCAGCTTCAGTGGAGGAGCGAGAGACCACGGTTTTGCTTCTTTGAATGCCATGAGATCAATGAGGATCCAAGGAAGATGCAAAAACCCGTAATGGAGCGGCGAGAATTGGGGCAAGAGGCCTAATCCGAGTCAGTATAACCTCGAAGATGAAAAGAGGAGCTGGAAGGGAAAAGGAGTCCCTGACCATGTGCATTCTTGATGTAGCGGAGAACTTGGTGAGCTGCATGTTGATGTGAGGAAGTAGGAGCAGTCATAAATTGACTTAAAACATGGATAGCGTAGCTTATATCGGGGTGAGTAATTGTGAGATAAATTAATCGCCCAACCAAATGTCGATAAGGGAGAGGATCCGAGAGAGGGTGACCATCATCCATTCGAAGTTTCAAATTTTGTTCCATTGGCAACTTGAGTGGTCGAGTACCAAGAACACCAGCATCAGATAATATATCAAGAGCATACTTCCGTTGACAAATAGATATACCCTTGGAATAACACGCTACTTCAATTCCAAGAAAGTAACGAAGATTACCAAGACATTTAATCCGAAAATGCTCACTGAGAAATGACTGAAGAGCAGCAATGGAGTCCATGCTTGGAGCCACAATTATGTCATCAACATAGATGAGAAGTCTTGTGAAAGAGCAATTGTGCGGCCAGATGTAGGCGTAGGTCATCTTAGATTGTTGGAAGCCGAAAGTGAATAAGGCTTGAGAAAACTTTGAATACCATTGTCGCGGAGCTTGTTTTAAACCATAGAGACTCTTGTGTAAGTGGCAAACCTGATTTGGTGACCATTTGAAATAACCAACCAACATCAAATTGCCTAAGAAACCAGCCTTTGATAGAGGCAGTTGCTAACAAAGTCTAAACAGTAAAAAGTTTTGCAATTGGGGCAAAGGTTTCATTGTAGTCAAGTCCTTCTTGCTGTGAAAATCCTTTGGCGACAAGACGCGCTTTGTAGCGCTCAATGCTCCCATCAGAATTATGCTTGACTTTAAAATTCCATTTGGAGCCAATGGTATGCTTACCAGGTGGTAAATCAACAAGTGACCAAGTGTTATTGAGTTCAAGGGCAGAGATTTCAGAATTCATAGCCTCACACTAATAAGGGTACTTGACAGCTTCTCCATAAGACCGAGGTTCATGTGTGGCAGACAAAGTAGAAATAAAAGCATGATAAGAGGAAGAAAGTTTATGGAAAGAAATAGAAGAAGAGAGGAAATGGTTCACCTGAGTTGCAGGGCCTTGCCATGGACAAAAACGAGAAGGCAGCATTGTTACACGTCTCTGACAAGGGGTTAAGCTACATTGTTTGAGAAGGTGGAGGAACCATTGGTGGAGAGCATAGAAAGTCACTTAAATGAATGGGAGGGCGGCGAGCGAGTAGACCTACGAACTAAAGGAGGAGGAGTTATGGATGTGTCAATAAGAGGGGAAACGAGGTTATTAGATTTGGCGGGTGGGTTGAGGGTGTGCTGAGATTGAGTCTGGATCAGGTAATTGGAAATTGGGGAAAAAGGTTAAAGGAGAGGGAGTGAATGACTTAGGAAGTAGGGATGGAGTTCGGAAAGGAAATAAATTTTCATGAAAGATAACATCCCTTGAAATGAAAATTTGATGGGTGTAGAGATCAAGAAGCCGATACCTTTTCACACCAAAAGGATATCCAATAAAGGCACAACGTCGACTACGGGGATCAAATTTGTGACGATGGTGGGAGGTGGTGGAAGCAAATGCAAGACAACCGAAGACACGAAAATGAGAGTAGGAGAGAGGTTTATTGAATAGGACTTCATAAGGAGTCTTGTTTTGAAGAAAAGGGGTGGGAATATGATTAATTATGTAGGTGGCTATAAGAACACAAGTAGACCAGAATTCTAATGGTATTCCTGATTGGAAACATAAGGCACGAGCCACTTGAAGGAGATGGCGATGCTTTCTTTCGACTAACCCATTTTGTTGGGGGGTCTCGACACAGGAGGTTTGATGAATTATGCCATGTTCAGAATAGAAGTCAGTCATGGAAAATTCTAGGCCATTGTCACTACGCAGAATTTTAATTCTTGTGTTAAATTGAATGACAACCAGATTACAAAAGGATTTCAAACAAGGACGCGCATCAGATTTATTTTTCAGAATATACACCCAAGTGCAGCGAGAGAAGTCGTCAACAATTATGAGAAAAAAACGAGAACCATTGTGGTCTGAAATGTTGTGTGGTCCCCATAAATCACAATGAACAAGATTAAAGCAATTAGAAGTAGAGTTGGTGCGAGAAGGAAACGGGAGCCTTGTTTGTTTGGCAAGAGGACACGTAAGACAAGGTAAATTTTCATTGATATTCATAAGAGTGGTTACATTGGTATCTTATTTGTGTAACATGCGAGAATAGGAAGGGTGACCCAATCGACAGTGCCATAAATAATGTGCACTGTCGAGAGGTTGTATAGAGGCTAAAATGGGATTTTGAAGAGCAAAATGCCGTGAAAAAGTATGAACTAAAGCTTGAGGTGAAACATCTTCTGTGTGTAAGTGATAGAGACCATGTAGCAGGCTACCCTTCCCAATCGTTGTCTAGGGAGAAAGGCCCTGTAAAAAACAAACATCAGAGAAAAACATGAGACAACAATTCAGTTGTTTGGCAAGTTTAGCTGCAGATAACAAATTAAAATGGAAATTGGGAACACATAAACGTCATGGAGGAGAAGAGTTGCTGTCACTTGCACGGTACCAATGTGAGTGACAGTAGCTACTTCCCCATTTGGGAGTCTAACAAAATTAGAAGTGGTGGATGTTATTTTGGTGAAGAGCGAGGGGCTGCAGATCATATGATCTGTAGCTCCCGTGTCAATGATCCAAGGTTGAGAAGAAGAGGAAAAAGAAGACAAACACAAAGAGATACCAATAGCCGATGAAATATGGGGTTGAGTTGGAGGAACAGTTTGGAATTGGTTTGCATATGGAGAAGCAGTTGAGTTTGTCTTGTGCAGCAAGGCTATAATTTCTTGATATTGCTCTTTAGTTAACACCAGGTTTGGGTCATTGTTGGTTGCCAAAGAAGGGGCTTCCATGGAGACGGCATTGAGGCATGGCTTGTGATACTTGTGTCCACGGGGATAGCCATGAAGCTTGTAGCAGCTCGGCGGTGTGGCTAGTCATCTTACAATGAGTACGAGATAGGGGCTATGGCATTTCCAGTTTGAAGCATTGGGCCAAAGTATGGCTCGTGATTTTACAATGAGAAGCGGTCTGACTTGTCTCGCTTGGGAGAAGATTGAGATGGTCGACGACGAGCCAACGCAATAGTGTCAAGCTGGAGGGCAGGCGGAGGTGATGAGATGATGTCGTTCTTGTTGTTGAATGTAGAAAAAATACCTTGTTGACGGTGGTAGAGGATCAAGCAACATAATCAGGTCACGAACATTTGTAAACGAGTCCTCGGAGACCCATCGAAATTGGATCACATAGCCTCGCCCGGTATCGGTAGGAGATGACTTTCGTTGAGTCACAAGAGCAAACGGGTAAGGGGTCATAGATGGAGAGTTCATCCCGGATGGATTTAAGTTTGCCATAGTAGGTGCTTACTGATGTCTGTTTCTTGTGAGATTGGCAAGGGTTTTCTTCAATTCATAGATACGAGGGACCATTTTGAGGGGAAAAGCGGGTCCCGTAAGTCAAGCCACAATACGCGAGCATCATCAACAAATGCAACCGATGGGACGAAGAAGAAAGGCGATAGCGTTTTGAAGCCGAGGACACAAGCATATCATTGCATCATTCCCACAATAGGAGGAGTGCAAAAGGAGAGGTGGGTTTGTCGATAGTTCCATCAAGAAATCCGAGTTTATTCATTACTCGTAGTGCTCGTTGAATGGATCTGGACCAAGTGGAGTAATTCTCGGTGATGAGATGTTCGGTGACCGAGAAAGGTACCAGGGATTATCGAGGTTTCAAGACGGTATGGGTTGTTTGGGTTGCTGAGGTCGGTAAGGTGTAGAGTGGGAGTTTCGACACCTGCTCTGATACCATGATAGAAAATGTAGAGGTCTGGTTTTCTGGAAGAAAAGAGAAACAGAGCAACGAAAGTAATAAAGAATTACTCTAAAATTTCTTTCTCAAAAAGTTGATGTGAAAGGTGTACAGTGGCTTATTAATACAAGTGAAATAAAATAA
>CM047748.1:29338352-29426868 GCA_026225825.1 Pistacia integerrima
TTATTTTATTTCACTTGTATTAATAAGCCACTGTACACCTTTCACATCAACTTTTTGAGAAAGAAATTTTAGAGTAATTCTTTATTACTTTCGTTGCTCTGTTTCTCTTTTCTTCCAGAAAACCAGACCTCTACATTTTCTATCATGGTATCAGAGCAGGTGTCGAAACTCCCACTCTACACCTTACCGACCTCAGCAACCCAAACAACCCATACCGTCTTGAAACCTCTGATAATCCTGGTACCTTTCTGGTCACCGAACATCTCATCACCGAGAATTACTCCACTTGGTCCAGATCCATTCAACGAGCACTACGAGTAATGAATAAACTCGGATTTCTTGATGGAACTATCGACAAACCCACCTCTCCTTTTGCACTCCTCCTATTGTGGGAATGATGCAATGATATGCTTGTGTCCTGGCTTCAAAACGCTATCAGCCTTTCTCTTCGTCCATCGGTTGCATTTGTTGATGATGCTCGCGTATTGTGGCTTGACTTACAGGACCAGTTTTCCCCTCAAAATGGTCCTTGTATCTATGAATTGAAGAAAACCCTTGCCAATCTGTCACAAGAAACAGATACTGTAAGCACCTACTATGGCAAACTTAAATCCATCTGGGATGAACTCTCCATCTATGACCCCTTACCCGTTTGCTCTTGTGACTCAACGAAAGTCATCTCCTACCGATACCAGCGAGGCTATGTGATCCAATTTCTGATGGGTCTCCAGGACTCGTTTACAAATGTTCGTGACCAGATTATGTTGCTTGATCCTCTACCACCTGTCAACAAGGTATTTTTCTACATTCAACAACAAGAACGACATCATCTCATCACCTCCGCTGCCCCTCCAGTTGACACTATTGCGTTGGCTGCTCGTCGACCATCTCAATCTTCTCCCAAGCGAGACAAGCTGTACTGCTCTCATTGTAAAATCACAGGCCATACTTTGGCCCAATGCTTCAAATCTGGAAATGCCATAGCCCCTATCTGTACTCATTGTAAGATGACTAGCCACACTACTGAGCGTTGCTACAAGCTTCATGGCTATCCCCGTGGACACAAGTATCACAAGCCATGCCTCAATGCCGTCTCCATGGAAGCCCCTTCTTTGGCAACCAACAATGACCCAAACCTGGTGTTAACTAAAGAGCAATATCAAGAAATTATAGCCTTGCTGCACAAGACAAACTCAACTGCTTCTCCATATGCAAACCAATTCCAAACTGTTCCTCCAACTCAACCCCATATTTCATCGGCTATTGGTATCTCTTTGTGTTTGTCTTCTTTTTCCTCTTCTTCTCAACCTTGGATCATTGACACGGGAGCTACAGATCATATGATCTGCAGCCCCTCGCTCTTCACCAAAATAACATCCACCACTTCTAATTTTGTTAGACTCCCAAATGGGGAAGTAGCTCTTGTCCACTCACATTGGTACCTGCAAGTGGACACAACTCTTCTCCTCCATGACGTTTTATGTGTTCCCAATTTCCATTTTAATTTGTTATCTGCAACTAAACTTGCCAAACAACTGAATTGTTGTCTCATGTTTTTCTCTGATGTTTGTTTTTTACAGGGCCTTTCTCCCTAGACAACGATTGGGAAGGGTAGCCTGCTACATGGTCTCTATCACTTACACACAGAAGATGTTTCACCTCAAGCTTTAGTTCATACTTTTTCACGGCATTTTGCTCTTCAAAATCCCATTTTAGCCTCTATACAACCTCTCGACAGTGCACATTATTTATGGCACTGTCGATTGGGTCACCCTTCCTATTCTCGCATGTTACACAAATAAGATACCAATGTAACCACTCTTATGAATATCAATGAAAATTTACCTTGTCTTACGTGTCCTCTTGCCAAACAAACAAGGCTCCCGTTTCCTTCTCGCACCAACTCTACTTCTAATTGCTTTAATCTTGTTCATTGTGATTTATGGGGACCACACAACATTTCAGACCACAATGGTTCTCGTTTTTTTCTCATAATTGTTGACGACTTCTCTCGCTGCACTTGGGTGTATATTCTGAAAAATAAATCTGATGCGCGTCCTTGTTTGAAATCCTTTTGTAATCTGGTTGTCATTCAATTTAACACAAGAATTAAAATTCTGCGTAGTGACAATGGCCTAGAATTTTCCATGGTGACTTCTATTCGAACATGGCATAATTCATCAAACCTCGTGTCGAGACCCCCCAACAAAATGGGTTAGTCGAAAGAAAGCATCGCCATCTCCTTCAAGTGGCTCGTGCCTTATGTTTCCAATCAGGAATACCATTAGAATTCTGGTCTACTTGTGTTCTTATAGCCACCTACATAATTAATCATATTCCCACCCCTTTTCTTCAAAACAAGACTCCTTATGAAGTCCTATTCAATAAACCTCTCTCCTACTCTCATTTTCGTGTCTTCGGTTGTCTTGCATTTGCTTCCACCACCTCCCACCATCGTCACAAATTTGATCCCCGTAGTCGACGTTGTGCCTTTATTGGATATCCTTTTGGTGTGAAAAGGTATCGGCTTCTTGATCTCTACACCCATCAAATTTTCATTTCAAGGGATGTTATCTTTCATGAAACTTTATTTCCTTTCCGAACTCCATCCCTACTTCCTAAGTCATTCACTCCCTCTCCTTTAACCTTTTTCCCCAATTTCCAATTACCTGATCCAGACTCAATCTCAGCACACCCTCAACCCACCCAGCCTCTAATAATCCTGTTTCCCCTCTTATTGACACATCCATAACTCCTCCTCCTTTAGTTCGTAGGTCTACTCGCTCTCGTCGCCCTCCCATTCATTTAAGTGACTTTCTATGCTCTCCACCAATGGTTCCTCCACCTTCTCAAACAATGTAGCTTAACCCCTTGTCAGAGACGTGTAACAATGCTGCCTTCTCGTTTTTGTCCATGGCAAGGCCCTGCAACTCAGGTGAACCATTTCCTCTCTTCTTCTATTTCTTTCCATAAACTTTCTTCCTCTTATCATGCTTTTATTTCTACTTTGTCTGCCACACATGAACCTCGGTCTTATGGAGAAGCTGTCAAGTACCCTTATTAGTGTGAGGCTATGAATTCTGAAATCTCTGCCCTTGAACTCAATAACACTTGGTCACTTGTTGATTTACCACCTGGTAAGCATACCATTGGCTCCAAATGGAATTTTAAAGTCAAGCATAATTCTGATGGGAGCATTGAGCGCTACAAAGCGCGTCTTGTCGCCAAAGGATTTTCACAGCAAGAAGGACTTGACTACAATGAAACCTTTGCCCCAATTGCAAAACTTTTTACTGTTTAGACTTTGTTAGCAACTGCCTCTATCAAAGGCTGGTTTCTTAGGCAATTTGATGTTGGTTGGTTATTTCAAATGGTCACCAAATCAGGTTTGCCACTTACACAAGAGTCTCTATGGTTTAAAACAAGCTCCGCGACAATGGTATTCAAAGTTTTCTCAAGCCTTATTCACTTTCGGCTTCCAACAATCTAAGGCTGACCACAGCCTCGTTACTCGGCTGCACAATTGCTCTTTCACAGCACTTCTCATCTATGTTGATGACATAATTGTGGCCAGCTCAAGCATGGACTCCATTCTTTGCTGCTCTTCAGTCATTTCTCAGTGAGCATTTTCGGATTAAATGTCTTGGTAATCTTCGTTACTTTCTTGGAATTGAAGTAGCGTGTTATTCCAAGGGTATATCTATTTGTCAACGGAAGTATGCTCTTGATATATTATCTGATGCTGGTGTTCTTGGTACTCGACCACTCAAGTTGCCAATGGAACAAAATTTGAAACTTCGAATGGATGATGGTCAGCCTCTCTCGGATCCTCTCCCTTATCGACATTTGGTTGGGCGATTAATTTATCTCACAATTACTCACCCCGATATAAGCTACGCTATCCATGTTTTAAGTCAATTTATGACTGCTCCTACTTCCTCACATCAACATGCAGCTCACCAAGTTCTCCGCTACATCAAGAATGCACATGGTCAGGGACTCCTTTTCCCTTCCAGCTCCTCTTTTCATCTTCGAGGTTATACTGACTCGGATTAGGCCTCTTGCCCCAATTCTCGCCGCTCCATTACGGGTTTTTGCATCTTCCTTGGATCCTCATTGATCTCATGGCATTCAAAGAAGCAAAACCGTGGTCTCTCGCTCCTCCACTGAAGCTGAGTATCGAGCCATGACAACTACTTCTTGTGAACTTCAATGGCTGTCTTATATTTTACAGGACTTGCACATCTCGGTTTCACTTCCAGCTGATCTGTATTGTGATAATCAGGCTGCCTTACATATCGCAACAAATCCAGTGTTTCACGAGCGAACAAAACACATTGAGATCGATTGTCATCTCATTCGCAACAAAATTCAATCTGGTTTTTTACGCACTTCCCATGTTCGTTCTTCACTTCAGCTTGCAGATGTCTTCACCAAGGCACTTCCTTCCACTCAACTTGGCTTTCTTCTGTCCAAGATGGGAATAGAAAACATCTATTCTCCATCTTGCGGGGGGATATTAGAGAATGATGAGTCAGTTGCCACACAAAAAGAGCAAAACCGAGAGAGCAACACCATTACATGCCCAACAAATTCGCATGAATTCTCAATGATTTGATCATGACATCTTTGAGCTATACATATGCTTGGGGGCAATATTGTATATTCATTTTTCTGTTTTCTCATGTAAAGATTATTTTATTTCACTTGTATTAATAAGCCACTGTACACCTTTCACATCAACTTTTTGAGAAAGAAATTTCAGAGTAATTCTTTATTACTTTCATTGCTCTGTTTCTCTTTTCTTCCAGAAAACTAGACCTCTACATTATCTATCATATATAATTCTTACCAGACCTTCTGCTAATATTCAATTTGAGGGTACTACAATTATTTTCAATGTATGTGAAAAAGCATAATATTATATTTACAAAGAATTTAGAAAAAAATTTATAAAGTGACATCAAAATATGATTTGATGAATTAATATAAAAGCATTCACTATAATTTAATTAATATACATTTGTAGTATTACTCAAGTAAATTATTAGAACTGATGCTTTTATAAATGCCATGAGGAGACAGCAGAAATTATTCAAGTCAAATAATGAATCTTTCCGCTTCACGGTGTGTTGCATGTCAAAACAATGAAGAAACTTCTAACCACTTGTTCCTCCATTGCCGCCCAGTGGCGGTTTTTTTGTAGGCTAAATTATGCATTGAAGTAAAAATTCAGTGGATAACTCCCAGAGTTGCCCTTGTTTACTTACGGAGAGTATTATGGCTGGCAAAGACTTTTTGAAATGTGCAATTCTTACTCTTTTGTACGTCTAACATTATTGTTGGCGTTTGGCATGATTCCTCCTTTTTTTTTTTTTTTTTTTTGTGGTTTTATGGGCTGATGTAATCTTTCTTTTTCGTGTTCATATTGCATAGTTTACCCGAGATTTGTTAAGTTTTTGAGATTTTTGTAAAGATTTAACTCTTCTACAGTAGATTCCGAGTCCACCTATGTATATTTAAACTATATTTTAATATTCTAGTGTTTCCTATAAAAAAAAAAAAATGAGAGTAAAAGTATTGTTAGTGGTTTGATAGTAATAAGTATTTTTAGCGCGTATCTGAAAGGGGTGAGAGTCTCAGAGAGGTTTCTGAGTGGAAGTATTGAGATTTAAGAAAAATTGAAGATGAAGAGATGGTAGTAAAGGTGGAACAAATTAAACCCGGCCCGCATTAAAGAGAGTTCAACCCGGACCGCAAATAAGGTGGGCTGGGTTGAACCCAGCCCGCATGCAACCCCTGGGTGGGTCGAGTTATATATGGCAACTCGGTGACCCGCGGGTTGCTATTTTGTTCTTTTTGGAGAAAGGACCGCCAACCTGCGGAGGTTGACCCTGCGAGTTGGCTAGGCTTGAACAACGGCTTGACCAACCATCGGGTTAAGGTGAAAAAAAAACAAAATTAATTTTTTCTCAAATTCCCCTTTTACCCTTGAAATATAGTCATTTTATAGCAGTTGGAAGCCAGGTTGACCCGCAGGTTGGCTATTGCAACAACGGCCAACCATCGGGTTGGCTGAAAAAAAAAAAAATTTATTTTTTTCTCAAATTCCCCTTTTACCCTTGAAATATAGTCATTTTATAGCAGTTGGAAGGGTCTTTTTCGTCATTTTCTTTTCCCATTTTTTTTTCTATAAATTGGCCCTAAACTCTTATATTTTCTCACAACTCAAATTCTCTCATTCTCTCATTTTCTCTAATCTCTAATCTCTATTGAAATCTCTCAATTATTCTCTTAATCTCTTTGTTATCAATTTGCTCTTATTTTAATTTTTATTAGTTTTTACAATTTTCAATTCATATTTCTAATTTTCCATATTCCAATTCTCCTTCTTTAATTTTTTATTTCTTCTATATCAATTTCTTTTTTCAACTACAATGGATAGATATTTCTCTCCCATAAATTTCAATGATAAAGGAAACTACTATCCTAGTCCTAGTCCCGTTGAATTTACTAATATAAATGTAGGAGGAGATTCAAATAGTCCCGCTTTTCCAGTCTCAGAATCCGATACATCTCAAAATATGCCCCCGATTCCTCCCCATGCTGCTACACCTACAGCTCCCGGTGGTTCTAGAAGTCGTCCTCGTAATCGTCGTCCTCATCCAACTTCATCTCAAGCTGAAGTGGGTTCATTAACTTGTTGTCGAAAGCGACGACAGACACACATGTCAGACGTTTGGGCGTATTTCGATAAGTTTTACGAGACAGAAAATGGAGTTCAAGTGAAGAAAGCAAGATGCAAGTATTGTGGAAATGTTTATAAAGCTGATTCAGGTAATGGTACTAGTACTTTAAAAAGGCATGCTAATAAACATATTGCTCAACATGGAAATAGAGAAACCAATTAAATTCAAATAACTAATATGGGTACTACTTTGCGTTATAATTCTGATGTATATAGAGAACAATTAGATTTATATATTGCTGCAACTGATCAACTTATTAATATGGCTGAAGATAAATATTTTGAAAGATTTATTAAAAATTTATTTTTTTCAAGGATTTAAAAGTTATTCTAAAACTGCAACTAGAAATGATTTAATAAAATTGTTTAGGAAAATGAAATTAGAATTAAAAAATAAAATACACAGTTGTCATGTTAGTGTAGCTCTAACTGCCGATATTTAGAGTAGTAAAGCTAAACAATATTATATTTGTGTGACTAGTCATTATTTTGATAGCGAATGTAAATTAAATAAATCTTTATTAGGATTTAGATTAAAGGATGTGGATCATAGTGGTCAACAAATTTATAATAAAATTGTTGAAGTTTTAGAAGATTATGATATTGTTAATAAAGTGATAAATTTAACTTTAGATAATGCAAGTGTTAATACTACAGCTATAGATTTTTTTCAAAGTAATTATCTTTTTTATAATAATTTGAAGTTTTTTCACCAACATTGTACATGTCACATTATTAATTTAATTGTGAAAAGTGGTATGAAAACAATTAAAGAAAATATTGATAGAATTAGGGATTGTTTAGCTTGGATTACTGGTAGTAATAAAAGAAATGTTGAATTTTAAGATGCTTATATAAAATCAAATATGTCTCCTAGAACTTTTGCATTAGACATGCCTGTTAGATGGAATAGTACTTATTTAATGCTTGATTCATGTTTACCTTATGCAAATTTAATTAGTTATTTTGTAGCAAATAATAGAGGTCCTCATTATTTGATAGAAAATTATTGGCATATAGCTAAAATATTTCATTCTTTTCTTAAAATTTTTTACCAATCTACTTTACAACTTTATGGTGTGTATTATCCTACTAGTCCATTGGTAATACATACAATTATAAAAATTTCAGAGTTATTTACAAAAAACAAAAACAATGAAATTTTAAAGGAACCAATAAAGTCAATGAAATTTTTTTTTTTTTTAAATATTGGGAACCCATTCCTTTTCTTTATTGTTTAGGTGCTATATTTGATCCTAGAATTAAATTAGCAGGTTTAGAAAATGGTTTTGACAATTTAAGTGAATATTTACAAACCGAAGCATATGCCAATCAAATAGGAGAGGTAAAAAATTGTCTTGCAAAAGTATATTTAAAATATGAAAACAAGTATGGGAACCCACAAAGAGGCGAAAGATCCAGGGAAATTGCATCAGAAGAAACAAATGAAGACTTCTACTTCTGGAGTGCATTGAATAAGCCGAAGAGGACCCGAATCCGAAGCATAGCCTCCTCTTCAGAAGCACCACCACCACCAACAACAACTAATATACTGTCCTCCATGCAGTCACAGAGCAATGAGCTTCAACAATAATTGGCAACCCCCGAAATGTTACCAGCGGATCCATAACAGAAAGCCAACTTTGATGTCTTAGAATATTGGAAAGCTAGAAAATGTATTTTTCCAGTATTATCAAGACTTGCCTTGGATGTTTTTGCTGTTCCCGTCTCAACCGTCTCATCCGAACAAACATTTACTGCAAGTGGAAGAATTTTAAATGAAATGAGGATTAAACTTTCTCCAAAAATGATTGAAGTCCTCACATGTCTTCGAGATTGGGAACGGTCGCTCCATCAAAATCAATACGAGGTTGTTGACGATACTTTAATAGAATTATTTCAATTTTGTAATGTAGATAATACGGATGAGGGAGATCCTAGTCAACCACTCTCAAATTAGTTGTTTTGTAAATTGTAACTTGTAAATTAATTGTCAATTATTGCACTCTTTTTTCTTTACCAAGTTTTTGTCCTATTTGGTTTTTCTTGGTGAGGTTTTTAACAAGACAATAATTGTTGTAATTTCTTATTTCATTTTTTGATAAGTGAATAAATCTAATTTTTCTTATATTACAATTTTATTGTATTAAAATTGAATTAATATTTGAAATGTTAACCAAAAAAAATTAATTTAATTGAATTATTGATATTTGAAAAGTTAAGTAAAAACAATTACATTTATTCATTTATAAATTGTTAATTATTCATTTAAAAAGTTAATTAAACAAAACAAAATAAAATAAAAAATAAAAAAAGGGGCGAACCCGGCCCGGCCCGCAGCCTAACCCGATGGGTCGGGCTGGGCCAACCAATCCCCAAAAAATGATCGGCCTAACCCGGTCTGCCCTTGTTGGCGGATGGGTTAGGACCGGCCGCCAAAATCAGTAACCTAGCGCGGGCCGGGTTGGATCGGACCGGACAGTGAACATCAATCAGTAATATTAACTTTATTGTGAATAATTGATCCGACGGTGAAAACCCACCACGTGAATATCCATGAAAGTAAAATTAAAAGTCTAAAGACTTAAAAAGGAGGAAGAAGTGAGCTGTAAGGGCTAGAGGCGTACATTTCTTGAGACTTTGACAATACGTCCCTCGAACACACCAAAGCACTCAGACATGTACCCATCTAATTCAGAAGACTTTAACAAGACGTGCTTCTAGTGGATTGTAAAAGGAGATTCTTATAAATGATCCGAAACGTGTTTCATGGTTTGTAAAAAAGGCAATTTTATGTAATCGTCCAAAATTCCTATATAATTGTTTTATTTGCATCAAACTCACTTTAGTTTCTATTCACAGGACCTGATGACCATTACTGAGACTAACTGGTTGACCGTGGAGGCTCACTGTGCCAACAAATTTATATTTAGTAAAGTTAATGAAATTTCTAAGAAAAGCAAGTAGTGTCTCCGGGAAACTAGAGAGCAATTAAGCAAAGCTACTTCTCCAAATACTTTTCTTCCAACAACAAATGACAAAAATGGTTTCAGTCTTTTTCAACTTTTTATTAAAAAAAAAATACTTAGTACCTTGTTTCCATATCAATCCAAGGGTTAAATCCATTCATACATCACAAGGATGACATCACCTATTCAATAATTTCAAAATCTAAGTGCATGATTCAAGTTAGGAATATGAGCCATTAAAATATATTTTCTGTACATTTTATTTTCTGTTAAACAAAGTTTTGTCTGAGCTTTTTGACACACCAACCTCAATTATTTGTTACTTTTTTTATCTTTCTTCTTGGACCGGATTCAGAGACCCACCTACGTTACTGGTGGAACGCCGCTATGCATGTGATGTGAGCACTGAGCATCAAGAATACTAATTTGAGAATGATTTAATCCACCCTGAATTTTTTTGTCAACTGTAATCTAGGTCTTGCATTGTAATGCATTGTAATATATTAATCACCTCCATGAAATTTAATCATCTCTTGAAGCTTCCAGGTGTCTTCCAATGGAGAATCAAGACACCTTCACACGATCAATTGATACATCACAAGGATCATATCACCCTTTCAATAATTTCGAAGTTGCTTATAGATAACACCCTTTTGCCTTAGTGACCTTTGTACAACAGGAATATCTATTTAGTTTTTATTTAACAAGAAATCGTTTGTATTAGAGTACGTAATGCATTAACCTTCAGTTAATGTCTCATGCATCTCAAATCCGATTAACATAAATTAACATGCCCAAAGAAAATAAAATAATCGTCGACTAACACTTACAAAAATCTAAGTGTATGATAAAATGTACATAAATTAAGTTAGGTTCATACCTAATAAAGATAGAAGCTTTTATACAAATACATTTTAGTTTCTGTTAAACAAATATTTGTGTTTCACTCTTTTTATTAAAGGGCCTGATGATTATTGTATTTTTCCAAAGACTCACGTACCCTTGATTGTGGACGCAGTATTGTTATTTGAGCATTATTTATTTATTTATTTTTAACCAAGATGTCCAAGCTAGCTTATGAGCACCTAGACTAATCCTCGTGAGAGACTAACGCAGCAACCCACCATCATGACCTTCCACTTAAATCGCGAATGCTCAAATGGGGAATCAAGCCTGAGACTGTGTGTCTATCTGCACTATCCTCAATTCATCCTAACCATCTAGGCTACCCACGGATGTGTTATTTGAGCAATATTAAGAATATTTATTTCTATAAAGAGAACATTTATAATTGAATGATAATTTTTTTTTTTTAATCACATGGACCTTTAAAGTTTGAAAACTATATCATTGATACCCCTTTACCCTAACTTTGTTATGTTGCCGTTAGTGTTAGATGGGTAAATTGATAAAAAAAAGGTCCGTTTGTTTTATTATTTTCGATAGGATTTTGAAAATAATATTGAGTAGTTGAATAGGAGAGTATTACGATGTAAAATTTAAAAATTTATAAAAAAATCCATAGGTTTACTAATTTAATAAACACCCCAATATAGCAAAAAATTATAAAATGACAAAAACACCCCTATCATCCACAGTGCTAGATTCCGGCCACCACTACCAAAATCTGGCCAAAAAATTACATAACTATACATACCGGTCGGATTTGGCAGATATAACATCGATATGGTCTTTTTCAGCCAGATCCACGACGGATTAAGCATGCTCAAATTTACTGATTTATAAAAGTAAGTAATTCTCTTATTTAATAAGATTTTATTGGACGAGGAATTAGACCTATCTCAAATTTTATTTTGATATCAAAGTTAGACTTAGAGTCAATAATTACTTTTAGAAACAAACATAGCCCACCACATGTGTTCCTAAACAAGCATGGGCTTATCCTGTTGAGATTGTAAAAAACAATGCTCAATAAATCCAACCCAAAAGCATAGGAAGTAAGACAGAAGAGAGAGAAAGTTCATGACACTTTTTCCAATTAAAAGTTATATTCTCTTTTTTATATTATATTTTACTCTTTTCCCTCTTAAAGTAAAAACTTTCGGTTCAACAAGGAATTACTAATAGAAATTAAACACTTGTGTATTTAAGATAAATTATTTGATAGGGATAAAATAAGTGATAGATTTTATTTTTTTTCTTTATATTCAGACAAGTATGTCGAATGTATTTTTATTTTTCACATTTTGAAATATTATTTTCAGACAAATATACTATGTTTTTATTTTTTATCTTTTCAAGTCATTTTAAATATTATAAAAAATACATATACACAAAATTCTTAAAAAAACCCTAAAGTAACAGAAATTTCTAAGAAAAAGCAAACAGTGCCTCTGACAATGGTTCAGTCTTTTTCAACTTTATCTACAAGAACCGTTCATACGTCACAAGGATGACATCACCGGGATGAAATCATCTATTCATGGAACGGCCCCATGCATTTGTTGCTTTATTTATTTTTCTTCTCCAGAGTCGAGACCGGATTCAGAGACCCACAAACTTTAATGGTGGAACCGGGGAACGGCCCCATGCATTTGATCTGATGTGAGCATCAAAATACGAATTTGAAATTTCTATAGAGAAAATGATTTAATCCACCCTTAATTATTGGTCAATTATAATCTAGGTTTATCATTTTAATATACAATTAAGATAGGATAAATTAATATCCTTTAAACCATAGAAAATTTTTAAATTATCAATATATTATTTAATTATATAAATTAATACATTCTTTATTTATTTTTTTAAAACATTAAACTTAATACAGATATATATTATATATAATTTTGAGCTTATAAGAAAGTGTTTTGTAAACCAAATTATAATGTAACGAAATTCAGAAAAGCCAAAAGGGGTATCAGTTGATAAAGTTTTTAAAATTTTGGGAAGGGCCCACTGGGAATAAGGATTAAAGGGGTATCAGTGATTACATTTTTCAAACTTTAAGGTTTCATTAGTCAAATAGTGTTTAAAATTATCCATCCAAACAATAAATTGAAAAACCTTCAAGGGTTGGTCTACATACTCTTCCATTTCTATATATAGCGATCGTTTATGTTGAATAATTTCCATGAAATTAATCAATTCTCAAAAGAAAAGGAGGGGCTGCCAAAATTAATTAATTATGGCCATTAATCATCCTTCATTTGTTGTTGTTGCAGATCATAATCCTGTTAGTCTGGACAATCAAATTTCAAAGGCATCAGAAGCTTCATGTCCAAACGAGTTGTGGTAAAGTCCAAATAAACTATCCCTTTGGAATTGGAGCAGGCTGCTTCTTCCAATGAATGGTTTGAAATAACCTGCAACATCTCTTCTACTCCCTCTGGACAACCTTTCTTGACGAAGATGAAGCTGAAACTAGCGGAAGACACCGCCTGCTATGAGCTTCGGGATAGGCGTCGAAATGCCTGCAGTTTCTTTAAAATACCCTTATACAGGTATTAACCTTACAGAATTCACCATTTTTCTTTACAAATAAGCACAATAGCTTCATTGCCACTGGTTGTAAAAAAGTATGCCAAGATCGACAAAACTGATGAGAGTGGTTCAACAACTGGTGGGTGTCTGACAATTTCTGCTTGTGATCCTCTCCCCAAAGGGTAAAAACAGAAGGTTGCTATGATTTCATATGCCCCGTTCCTTCAAGTACTACGTTTGATTATGGAATCGTATCAAAGCTTTATTCAACGGTCTCCCACGATTGGAAATCTGCCTTCATTCTTGACCAAAATTGGGTCATGGCAAATAACGTAAACGACCCCACTGTTTTGAGAAAAAGAGAATATCAGAAGGCCGCTCCTGCAATACTGGAATACGGAACATGCAAATACATTAAAAATTCACCTCCGGTATGCAACTAAAACATTAATTTTCTACCAGTTTATCTTTGTAAGACTGATGAAGATGAGTTTTGTATATATAATAATAATACTCATCTTTTCTTGTGTTTTTTTTAAAACCAAAGTTCTGGCTTTTGATCTTTTATCTTGTAAAAGTGGCGCTGGCAATCCCCGTTTGCTGATATTCACTTTTGATAGTAACAATAATCGTTTTAATTAATAAATTAAATCGTTATCCCTATCCTTTAAAACTGATATTAAATTTTTTAATTACGTTTGTTTAGCATTAAAAAAGGGAACTAGCTATATATGAAAACAAAAGGAGAATTTAATATCTTTTTGAATAAAATTTCTTTATCTTTTTCCCTGAAAATATCAATATGCGCTTTAATGGACTCTATTATGATTATTTTTCTTAATCAAAAGGCAGATTAGTTATAAATTATCCAAAACGTGTTTCACGGTGTTGATGTTTGATTTTGACATCAATAACTTTGCACGTAGTGAAATGCTAAGAAGTTACATGTGAGATAATTAATTATGAGAGTTGGATAGGTGGGGTACTATTTTCACATATGCAAAGACGTAAAAGTAAATAAGACAGTAAATATTTTTATAGTGGTTCAGATGCTTAAAGCGAATCCTACATTCACTGTTTTCTTTTATATGAGTGTCTTTTTGGTTATTAGCCAAGATTACAAGAGGTTATGAACTGCGATATGGGTTACATGTAATTGATATTCTAAGTGTTCTTAAAGAATATTAAGACAGTCTCTTTCCTATAATGTGTTTTTGTTATATTTTTTTGTTGGATTTAGAATGTCTAATCCCGGTTTTGTGAAGGAGAGCTACCTATTTATACCCCGCTGAACTCAAGGTAATGATTACACGTCTATAAGTGGGTTAGTATCATGCAAATTCATCCCGTTTTTCTATTAGCTGAGAACTTAAGAAATATCTTTAAATTAAATGGGACTTGAATAGGTATATGAGCCAAATTTACTTATTAACAAAACTTGAGTAGTTAGGTTGTTGGCAATTATGTTCTCTTTGTTTTAGATGATGTGGCAGATTGTAGATGATACAAAACCTCCGGCATTCTTATTAATGGTCGTTGACATTAACTTATGTTAGCTTGATTTTTAAGACATAACACATGGTTTGTAGAAAAGGCATTCCTTATATTAATTAATTCTATCTGCAACTTTATTTTCCATCAATATCTCTTTAGTTACTATTCATGGGACCTAATGATTTCATTACTTGAATAATTGAGACTTGATCATTGTCTCATCATCTCCTGTTGATCCTTCGTGGGATACCATTTGTTTTGGGTCCTTGGAAAGCATTATATGATTTGGACCTCTTCTTGGGATTTTTTACACTAGGTTTTATGGTTTATTAAGTTGCATGAATTTCTATATTTCACTTCTAATTTTTTGGGATATTATCGTCTTTCTCTTTCATTTGTAGGATGTAGGCTATAAGTTAAATCAACATTAACATTTTAGTGTCTTTTTTTTTTCTTTTGTGATTGATGATTTAATTCACGTCATTAATCCACAACACAGTCTGGGTCAACTTTTTAAAAAAAAATCAGTAGTCCTTTTTTTAAAATGAGTAACTAATACAAAATCATTCTAAAATCAATATAATAATTTAAAAGCTTATTACAGTAAAAAATAATTTAATTTATATGTAATTAATATTTAATTAAATATTTATTCAATCCATTTACCAATATTCAAAAAATTAATTAATAAAATAATAATTTAATTATTCCTTTCCAATAACTCTTAACGTTAAGATTTTTATTTTTATTTTTAATCTCCAGTCACCCCTTACAAATTGAGAAAAACAAAAATCCATACATCATGAAACAACTCTAATCGCAAGGTGCGTGATTCAGTGTGGATTCAACTATTATTGACATCTTCATTCGACTCCAAACTTATCAGATCATTTGCTGAGCAGTTTTTATGCATCTATCACCACCTGGATGATGACAGGCTGTGGTAGTATTCTGGTAGATGCGTTTGGATCCTAATGTAAGTGACATACTATTGTCGTTTTTTGTAAATTCAACAACATTTATAGGTGACCCATAAAAATCTTTTGTTATTGGTCTCAGCATATACGGTACCTAGAGTGGTTAGTTGTTTGAGAAGCCAATTTGCCTTCAAGGTAATTCACTACAAGAAAAATGGTTTTTCATCTAACAAAATTAGATGCACATCATCCAATTTAGAAGCTAATTATCAATTCAACGCATAATCAATAAGTCTAGCAAAAAACTAAATAATTACATTTAAGACCATTTGTTGAATGCATATGATAATTACTCCTCATGTATTTTATTGATGGTAGGAGAAAATGATTGAGATGCAAGATGAAACCCATGCTAGGGAAAGTGAAAGAACTGAAGCTGACAAATGTGAGGAAGTGCTTGGTAAAGCTTCCGACTTAAACCAAAATTTTGCATTTTGTGTGACTCAGCAGCATGATACATCATAAGTAATAGAGTTAAGGCGCAAAGTTGAACAACAACAAAATAGGATTAAAGATTTAGAAGAGCAGTCCATACAATAATTTCCAGCATTTAAAAACCTTGGTGGTGCTGCAATTTCAAGGCCTGAACAATAAGGCCATTAACCGTGATGCTGGAACACCAGAAACTTCAGCAGCAAGAGCTGGAAATGGTGAAGCAAATTTATTAAGACAAGAGAGAGGCAGTAGACAGCAAATGTAATTAAAATTCGCACGAAGGTTTTTAAATGCTTTACTCATTGCTTCTCATAAATATCTTAATTTTGATCCCTGGCTGCTTAAATTCACCTCCTTGGCACTCTTTAAATGAAAATGATTAATCCAATGAGGAGTTCATTCCAAATTTTCCATCCAGTTTATGATAAGATTTTATTAACTCTGTACAATCTTAGAAGGTCTAACAAAACTTAAGTTCTCTTAATTCTCTTATATTGTTTTTTCACTTTAGAGTAGCTAAATAAGGCCTGTCATTTAGATAAGACCATCTTCAAACATGAGAAAGAAAAACAGATCAAATAAGATTAAGATTTAAGAACATTTCTAGTCTTAAAAGTCACTCGACACTTTCTAATCATTGGCAAATCATGATCCATTCTCTCAATTTTCACATATATAATCATTAGCCGTAGAAAATCAACGAAACCAAGATCCAAAAAGTTCACATAGAAGAGTGAAGTCCCACTGCATCCCTCCACATTCAACACAAACGTTAAAAAATCATAATAAATTACAGGAAGCCTGGCTTCTAAAACTCATGATAAATTACACGAAAACTGGTTTCTAACCTTGTGTGGATCAAGTAAGTTCAAAAATGCTCATGTCTTAAGTATCTTTCAGGTAGCTCCTCCTTCGTGACACCCATTGCCTGAACCACAAAACACACCTTCATTGTTGTTATATTGTTATACCTATATGTAATCATTATCAAAAAGAAAATAAAAGAACCAAGATCACAATGTTCACAAGTGAAGTGCCTAATGCTTTCCTCCACATGTAATGATAACATTGAAGAATCAGAATAAATTGCATGAAGCCTTCGTGACAGCCGTTGCCTCTGTTTGCCTCAGAAAAGCAAGGGCCAACTCCTAAAGTTCAATCATTTCCAGCACAATCAAGCAATCAAGCAAATGGGTAACTAGCAGATTCAACTTCTTCAAAGTTCAAAAATTTCTAACATAATCTACACAACCAAACAAATGACATATCCCAAAACTCAACTTCATAAAAAGTTCAATCATTTCAAACACAACAATCTGCAGAGTCATGTATATGAGTATATCAAAACTCAAATTTCTTACCTGGTTCAACCATTTCTAACACAATTCAAGCAAATCAGTATACCCCAAAACTGAAAACTCCACTACACTAACCTTCGTACTAAGAAGCTTAAAAGTGAAATACCTTTACCCTTAATTTAACTCTTAAGAAGAAGAGAGTCAATCTGGATAGCAGTCAATTTGGCCCAAAAAGAAAAAAATACACTAAAAAAAGTGGAATAAACAAAAAAAAATATGAACTACCTTTTACCCCAAAATTGTTTCTTTTTCTTGGAAACCACAAATTTTTATAAAGGAAAGACTAATGACATGGTAAAAATCCTTAAATATCTGTAAAGATATGTATTTACAGTGAACCTTCATCGTAACCTTTTTTTAAACAGTTGGGGCACTTGCAGAAGTGAGCCAGAGAACAAGAACAAAATTTCAGAAATTCTTAAAGCACATTAAATTATTTTCCACACACAACTATGAGATACTATGTGTATAACATAAATCTTAAGGTCTGACCTAATGCTTCCCCACATGGCACCAATCCAAACTACAAGAATAAACTCACTTCCTTTTCAAACATATCCTAGATGAAGAGGAACAAATATTACGCTATACAGACCATACACTTCTATACTGTAAATATGCATTCCTCGAGAGGCAGACTGATGCAGACAGATTTGAAATGATATATTAACATAAGGTCAGTTCAATTGATATGTTCTCTGATTCAGTTTACTGGCAGAAAAAGCACACAAATATTTCAAAAATGCCAAGTTATCAAATCATTAAGACCTGAATTTCCAGAAGTGATCTTCAATTTGTGGCCATCAGGGACTTCACATACATGATTTCCCTGCATTAGGTACAAAAAGCACAAGATACTTTCATCAGGAAATCTCTGCAAGGTGCAAGGCATATATAAAACCAGTCAAACAACCAACTAGACAAATAAGAGATTTTTGTTAACATCTGACTTCTTTATTTCAATTATTCTCTTAGATTTACACGTCAAAGAAGTTTTAAAATGTCAAAATTAATGCAATAAATTAAACAAATACTCTGACCAATTTTTTTATTTAATGCAATAAATTAATGTCAAAATTAATGTTAATAATAAGTTACTTTTGTTAATCCTAAGTCCCCAGTAAAAGTGCTTTGTTCAACCAAGAAGAACAGTCATCAATCATCGTTTTTAAATTTTCACAGCCACAATTGATGTTACAGAATATCTATCACCATGTATGAAGAACAAACACCTTTAAAGAGAAATAAACCATTACAAACTCATCATGCTGTTACACACAATCGCCACATCTTTCATATTACATATCAACCACTACAATTTCCATAACATCTTTCTCAATTAAGCTTCCAGGTGCCTGCCCCATCTCTCCTCAGATCATATATTCTCTCAAGCTTAGTACCATTAATATTCAACCTATATAATCTACTCCCAACAAATTAATTAATAAATAACAGAGTATTGAAGACAAATGTGATGATTATGGAAGATTTAGATCCCTAACTTATTGGTCCTTTTAACTTTAACGTGGAGGATTTTAGTGAATGGGCTTCAGAGGTGAAGGAAGACAATGGAGGTGGAAAAACAGGAATTAGAAAGAGAGTCGCGATCTTTTCTCTGGCCTACTTTGCAGTTAGCACATCGCCAATAAACATTAAAATAACAGTTTGTCATGAGAAGTACAAGAAGTCAAAGAAAATCACATACAAGATCCCAACTGGCACGCGATAAAATGAAACATACTCATGAAAAGAGGTTGGGTTTACTTACAATTGTGAACTTCAAAACACGGACTGGAACCGGACGAGAAGACGGTGGAGAAGAGTGGACTATGGAAGAAGAAGATTGAATGAATGAATGAACGAAGCCGAGAAGGAGAATGGACTGGAGTAGTGAGTGAAGAAGAGAAGATGCGCGCAAATTGAAAGGGGAAATTGGGGAATTAGGGATTGGGAATTGGGTTGGGTTTCTATAGGAATGGGTTTTTAGTAAATAAATTAAAATTTTGGTCATTTCCACTCTTATTATTATTATTTTTTAATAAACTAATTTTTCAGTTACCATAAATATATTTCATGTTTTGTAAACCCACTTTAGTAACTAAAATTTGAAGTTTCCAAATTTCCTCTGCGAGACATAAAAATTTGATGGGAACTTGAAACTTCAATTAATTTTGGCGACAAAATCCAATTCAGTTGTTAACTTGCATTTATTTTTAATATGCACAAAATAATTTGTTGCTAAATATACCGTCGACCTTTTGTAATTATTGTCAAAAATTTAGATATTTCGATAATTTTGTTATTCTATAACCAATTTTGCTACTATAGTGTAGTTGCCAATAATTGTTTTTTATAACCAAAATTTTAGATACGAAAGTATATATTTAAACGCCAACTGTTCTACTTTATTGGGAAAAATTTCTGCACAAAAATTGCAAACTAAATAAATCAGTCGCTAATGTAAATTGTTTTGCAATTAATCAAATAGTCATAGAATATTAATTTTAGACATCAAATGGCTCCCAAAATTTTATCTCCCTTTTGTTGACTAATTACATTTTAGTTGCTAAATGTGGAGTACCTGTAACTACTATTGGTGGTTTGCTAAAAATTTAGTTACAGGATATATATTTTAAAGACTTCAAATCATGTTAAAGGAAGTTAAGATCTGAAGATAGTATTACTTTAAAGATTAATATCCATATAATCTTATAGATTCTTTAGTCTTAATCCGTAATAAGTTTGCAGTGGCAGCTGCCAAAGAAATATTCATGGGAGCATTGATTCAGCAGCTGCAGAAGAAGTAGTGTTTGAAGTCTGTTTTGATAAAAGCGGAAGCTGCATTTGAAGGTCTGTTAAAGGTCTGGGATGCTGCATTTGAAGTTTGTTTTAACATAAGCCGTTAGTACAATAACAGAAGTTAACAGAGCTGTTAGTAAATTAATGAGGCGCTGCGTTTTATGGACACAACATTCAAGTGCTGCGTTTCACAAAAACACAGGTGGTTTCCTTCACTATTTTGACACCTTTTATTTATTTATTTATTAAATTGAGTTGTGTAGTATTTTGAAAAGTTTTGTATATATTTTTTAATAGAATTTTTTAAAAATATTTAAATTATTTTAACTTTTAAGTTTGTTAATTTAATTAAATACCTTTCACAATTTCTTCAAAAGGTTTGTATTTTTCTCTCTATTTTTTTTGTTTGTAGAGAATATTTTTCAATCGGTCCTAGGAATCTTTCATTGTGGAAATGAATTAATTTATATAAAATATTGGCAATCTTCTCTCAACAAATGACAAATAAATTATATAAGATAGCATACTTGTTCTGATATTTATTAGAGTACAGCAAACGCCAACTAATTTCTATGATCATTCTGATTTGGAAAATAATCTCTCAAGCTCTATGCAATATATCAATACATTTACTTCCTGACATTTGCCCAAAAAAATTAAAAGAAAAAAAAAAAATTCCCTAAACACCGGATATGCATATAACCAATTAACCTTGAGATTCTTAAACCGAGATGGTTAACCACCTCGTCTCACCTACCAACAAGGCTTCAGTAATATTTATAACTAGCTAACTGTGGGGTTCTTGGAGCGGGGATTATTATTGGACGAAGATCTCCAACTATATATTTGTCTTCCTATTTTATCTGGTCAAATATTTGTATCTTTAACCTAGACTTAATTTATTCTGTCAAATATTTATATTCATTTTTTTTAGTATCCTTGATTTAAGGACCTCTTTTGTATATAAACGTATTTTGTATCAATGATAATTACAAGAGAGAAAATTGCAGCAGACTTTTCCTACTTTTGTCATGGTATCAGAGCGGTTGGAATCCTATAATATTTCTTCACCTTCTCATCATGACTGAAGAAAGCTCTTTGAATTCTAGTACATCAAAAACTAGCCAATCAAACATGACTCAAACCAATTTTGTTGCCTCATCACCCTATGCTCTTCATGCCTCTGACAATCCAGGCACAACTTTAGTAACATGCCTCCTCAAAGAAGAAAATTACCCCACATGGCATCGTGCCATAACAAATGCACTCCAGGCCAAAAATAAATTTGGCTTTGTAGATGGATCTATCAAACGCCCATCACCTAGTTCCATAGAAGAACCTGCATGGATTAATGCAATTCTATGGTAATTTCTTGGATTTTTAATTCTCTTCATCCTACCCTACATGATAGTGTTGCATACTTTATTACGGCACAAGAGATGTGGAATGACCTTGAAGAAAGATTCTTTCAAGGCAACGCTCCTCGCATCCATCAGTTGAAGACTGAGATGGTGAATACCTTGCAACAAGGCATGTCTGTTTCAGCATATTACCCAAAATTAAAGGGAATTTGGGATGAGTTGAACACATACTCGCAAATTCCAAAGTGTACTTGTGGGAGTGCATGTGGGCTTTTCTTTGTAGAAAGGGAGAAAGAAAAAGTGCATCAGTTTCTAATGGGCCTGAATGAAAAATACAATACGGTACGTTCTCAAATTTTGAACACTAAACCACTACCCTCTTTGTCTTGTGTTTATGGACTTGTAGCACAAGAGGAGCGACAACAGTTGGTGATAGCATCACGATTACCTTCTATTGAGGCAGCAGCATTTTTTTCTAGCAACGGGAACAAAATCTACAACAATCACAGGTCTGCAAACAACCATGACTTATCCAAATTATTTTGTGAACATTGCAAAAAGAGAAGACGCACTAAAGAGACTTGTTTTGAGCTAAATGGATATCCTGAATGGTGGGACAAAGGAAAGAAATCATCCAAGCCCAAAGTAGCAAATAGCTCAAAGCGTATGGAACCTGTTGAAGGTAACCCTGTACCAATTAATGGGCTGACTGCAGAACAATATGCTCAACTCATCTCTATGCTTAATCTTGAAAAGACTCACAATTCTACGGCCAATTTTGCAGGTAAGGCTGCTCCTCTGTCCAACTGTACAATTGAATGGATTGTGGATTTAGGTGCTTCTGATCATATGACATGTCATGCGAGTGTCATTGCTTCTCCCAAAACTGTACCCAATTTTTCACCAATTACCATTCCAGATGGGTCACTCATTCCAGCAAAATCTTATGGAAATGTTTTTCTTAGTCCATCTGTTATCTTGAATAATGTTCTTTATATGCCTTCATTTACATGTAATCTTATATCTATTAGCAAATTAACCAAAGCCTTACATTGCACTGCTCATTTTTTCCCTTCCTTCTATGCTTTACAGGACTTAGCCACGAGGAAGCTGATTAGAATGGGTGAATTGGGAGATGGACTCTATTATTTTCGGGTAATCAAAATTCCTATTGCAGCAACTAGCATCACTCATGATTCTAAGCTAAATTTGTGGCATCAACGTCTTGGGCATTTATCCTTTGATAGATTATGTCTTATTACAGATTTAGGTCAATTTTCTGTTAAGTCTTTTAATAAGTGTTGTGACTCTTGTCATTGAGCAAAACAGTCTCGAACGCCTTTTCCAATTAGTTCAATTAAAACTTATGAATATTTTGAATTAATTCATTGTGATGTTTGGGGTCCATATCATACTGCTTCTTTGTCTTGTACCCATTATTTCTTAAGCATTGTGGATGATTACACTAGAGTCACTTGGGTTTATTTGCTTAGAACCAAATCTGAAGTTTTTCTTAGACTGCTTTCCTTCATGACTATGGTAACTAGACCATTTGGAAAGCTAGTTAAACAAATTCGTAGTGATAATGGCACCGAATTTACGAATCATAATTTCCAACTCTTTTGTAAACAAAATGGGATTTTAACTTAGTTTTCTTGTGTTTCCACCCCTCAACAAAATGGAATAGTGGAACGTAAGCATAGACACATACTTGAGGTTGCTAAAGCCTTGCGGTTTCAAGCCAATTTGCCTATTAAATTCTGGGGTGAGTGTATTTTAACAGCAACATACTTAATAAATTACACGCCCACACCTCTTTTATCTGGCCGAAGTCCTTATGAACTTTTATTTTCTAAAAAGCCCAATTATTCTCATCTTTGTGTTTTTGGATGCCTTTGCTACACTTCTGTCCTTCCTCGATCAAAGGATAAGTTCCATGAACGTGCCACTGCTTGCATATTTATTGGATACCCTCATGGCCAAAAGGTGTATAAGGTATACAACTTAGCCACTCATAAAATCTTCACTTCTAGGGATTTGACCTTCTATGAGCATATTTTCCGTTTTCACAAATCATTTTCACCCTCTCCAGAACATAATGCTCCTTTAACCACACCTGTCCCTTTACCTGTTCTTAATCCTGAACTGGCATCCCTTGAATCATCTCTACCATGCATCACATCCCCTCTTATAGAAACCCTTGAACCGAATCCTTCTACAGACATTGACAGCTCTCCTTCATCTCTTATACCTGACCCGAACCCCGTGCAGCCACAACAACTTCCTCCTCGAACAAGGAAATTACATTCTCACTTTCATGACTTCCATGTTGATTTGCTTGGAAATAATGGTTCTTCTCCCACCTCTTCCAATCATGCTTCCTTGGGTACGTCTTATCCTTTAACCTCTTTCCTCTCATATTTCAAGTTCAATACGTCACATACTCGTTTTCTTATGGCGATCACCCAAGATGATGAGCCAAAATCTTATAAACAGGCCATTAAGGACACTCGCTGGCAAGAAGCAATGAATAAGGAATTACAAGCACTTGAACAAAATTGTACATGGACTTTAGAGCCGCTACCCGCTGGAAAGAAGGCCATTGGATCAAAATGGGTCTACAAGATCAAGTATCATTTTGATGGGACAATCGAGCGCTACAAGGCTTGTTTGATTGCTAAGGGCTATACACAAATTGAAGGACTTGATTACACTGAGACCTTTGAACCCGTAGCCAAACTTACAACGGTTCGAACACTATTAGTGGTGGTAGTCGGAAAATCATGGGAATTACATCAACTTGATGTTCACAACGCTTTTTTGCATGGTGATCTTGATGAGGTAGTATACATGATGCCACCTCCTGGTTACTTATCCCTGGGTGATGATCAAGTATGTCGGCTTCAAAATCTCTTTATGGTCTAAAAAAGGCATCGCGCCAATGGTATGCTAAATTTTCTACTTCCCTTCTTCGTTTTGGCTTTACTCAATCTAAGGCAAACACATCCTTTTTTCTATACCACAAGTGGTAATTCCTTCACGAAATTACTTGTGTATGTGGATAATGTTATTATTGCTAGCAATGACAGTCATCATACTACTGCTCTCAAAGCATACTTGGATGCCTATTTTCACATTAAAGATCTTGGTGCTCTCAAGTACTTTGTTGGTTTGGAGGTAGCTCGATCCCCTGATGGCATAGTTTTGTCAAAACGAAAATATACATTGGATATTCTACAAGAATCAGGCATGCTTGGCTCCAAACCAGCCATGTTTCCAATGGAGCAAAATCACACACTGGGAACGGATACTACTGATCTTCTTGCTAATCCTGGTCCTTATCGTTGCTTGGTTGGCATGCTCATATACTTGACTAGCACCCAACTAGAACTTTGCTATTCAGTACATATTCTGTCTCAATTCATGCATCAACCTCACCATCGACATTGGGTAGCTGCTCTTTGCATCTTACGCTACCTCAAATCTACTCCAAGTCAAGGCATTTTTCTTTCCTCTAAGTCTGATTTACGACTTAATACCTATTGTGATTCCGATTGGGCCGGCTATCCTCTTACACGCTGTTCTATTACTGGTTATCTTATTTTCCTTCGTCACTCTCCCATCGCTTGGAAAACTAAGAAACAAACTACTGTTTCTCGTTTTTCCGCTGAAGCTGAAAATCGCTCTATGGTTACTACTGCGTGTGAACTTATTTGGCTTCGTACCTTACTTCATGATTTACAAATCACTAATTCTTTGCCAGCCCACCTCCATTGTGACAATCATGCTGCCATTCATATTGCCGCCAATCTTGTTTATCATGAGCGCACAAAACATATTGAAATTGACTGACATTTCATTCGGGATTGCATTAAATCTGACTCCATCACTACGTCACATGTTCCATCTCATCTTCAACTTGCTGATCTCTTTACTAAAGCTCTCGGTCATCAGCAATTTCATTTTCTTGTTGGCAAGTTGCGCATTCGAAATCCCTATACTCCAACTTGAGGGGGCGTATTGGACGAAGATCTCCAACTGTATATTTGTCTTCCTATTTTAGCTGGTCAAATATTTGTATCTTTAACCTAGCCTTAATTTATTCTGTCAAATATTTATATTCCTTTTTTTTAGTATCCTTGATTTAAGGACTTCTTTTGTATATAAACGTATTCTATGTCAATGATAATTACAAGAGAGAAAATTGTAGCAAACCTCTCCTACTTTTGTCAATTATCAATAGCTTTTCTCTAGTTACGGCCTTCATAATCCCCAAAATTTTTGCGACATGGCTCGAACGATGATACGAAGGGTGCGGATGGAGCTATTTTTATCTGCTTCAATAAACACTTACCTTGCTTTGTCAATGGCGAATCAAAAACAATGCATTGAGCATTCAATTCATATACATAAACGATACATACATACATATACAGTTATACCTTACATTGTCTAGTTTCAATCACATTTTACAATTTTAATCTTCTCCCTTTTTGTCTAACTTTTTTTAACTCAAAAGAACCGTAGAATCACCATCAATGAATTATTTATGTATTTATATTTTACTTGTTTGTGGCTTTTGGGATCCATCTGCTTGAATGAAATAGAGACAAATACGAGAATAAAATAAACCGTAAACAAACAAACACAAACAATGAAGAGAGAAAGTAATACATGCGATTTATATTGGTTCACCCAATGTAGGTTACGTCCAACAGAGTTAATATTATTTCAATATTATCTCACCTCTCTCGTTTTACAATAAAGTTTGTTATCACTCATTACAAGAGAATAGTGTGTTTAAATGCTAGGTTTAAGAGACTAAACATAGTTTTACAAGGATTCATATTCTTAAGCCAAAACCCAATAAGGAATTAATAACTTAAAAAAATCCTCCAATGGTTATACATAAAAAGAAAAAGAAAAAACCCTAAAACACCTACGAGCTCGAGGATGTTGCCCCCGTGACCCCCACCTGCTCATTGGGGAATGAGGCCCCTGCCTGCTGATCGAATAGCAGGACCCTCAAATGTGTATGTGTAACTCATGAATGCTGAAGTCTTCAACAACTCCAACGCTGCTCGATACGCGCTCAAGTGACAACGAAATGTGAGACACGAAAGTATGAACAGCCGACGTTGACTAAATTGTGCCTTGGGTTCAACAAAACTCGTTGATTATGTTGTCAATAAATGTTGAGAGATGTCAGATTGTGTTCTCCTGTATCAAATTCGATGAACTTCAGATATTACCGACTCTCAAAACCGCCCTTCAAGGATCAAATACTGATGTATTAGCTTCCTGGGTCTCAAGTAATCACGTATGCAATTTCACAGGCATCACTTGCAACTCAGATGATTCTATCAAAGAAATTGAGCTTTCTAATCAACAATTGACAGGAACTTTTCTTTTCGATTCAATATGCCGACTTCAGTCCTTGGACAAGCTCTCATTTGGGTTTAATTCTTTGTATGGCACAATCTCAAAAGAATTGAACAACTGTGTAAAATTACAATACTTGGATCTTGGCAACAATGGTTTCTTGAGATCATTTCCAAGGATATCGTCTCTCACTGAATTACACTATCTATATCTGAATAATAGCGGGTGTTCTAGCGTTTTTCCATGGGCCTCACTTGAAAACATGATGAACCTGGTTTCACTCAGTCTCGGTGATCATAATTTCTCTCCAACCCCGTTTCCAGTTCAAGTGTTAAAAGGTCACCAAGCTGAATTGGCTTTACTTATCAAACTGTAGCCTTCAAGGTCCAATTCCAGCCGAGATGGGAAATTTAGGGGAGCTCAGAAACTTGGAGCTCTCCACAAACAATTTAACTAGCAAGATACCACCAGAGATTGGGAAGCTCAACAAATTGTGGCTGCTCGAGCTTTACCAAAACAGATTGACAGGACAACTTCCTATTTGATTGAGAAACTTAACTAGTCTTCAAATTTTTGATGCGTCAATCAACTTTCTTGAAGGCAATTTATCTGAAGTTAGGTTCCTGACCAATTTGGCGTCTCTCCAGTTGTTTGAAAACCAAATTTTCGGTGAAAGCTAAATTGGGCCAGTTTAAAAAGCTGGTGAATCTTTCTTTGTACATCAACTAGTTTACTGGACCTTTGCCTAAAGAACTTGGCTCTTGGTCTGACTTTGATTACATTGATGTTTGAGAATTTATTGACAGTTCGATTCCACCAGGATATATGCAAGAAAGGTACCATGAGGGGGCTTCTCATGTTACAAAACAAATTCACAGGTGAAATTCCTGCGAGTTATGCGAATTGCATGACTTTACAACGGTCGAGTTAATAATAACTCACTAACTGGAACGTGCCAGTGGAATATGGGGATTGCCAAATTTGAATTAAATAGACATCGAGTTGAATCAAATTGAAGGGCCTATCACTAAAGATATTGGAAACGTAAAAGCCCTTGCTGACTATATGCCGGAAACAATCGGTTATCCGGTGAATTATGGAGGAAATTTGAAAACTTCATCTTTTGTTACTATTGATCGAGTAACAATCGGTTTCGAGCAACTTGTCGGCGTTGATTTGGGACCTGAAAAACTTGCGCAAACTTAGGTTGAAGAACAACATGTTCTCTGGCTCAATTCCAAATTCATTATATTCATGCAATTAATTCTCTAAGAGAACTAAACATGGCTCAAAATTTATTTTCTAGGCATTTATATATTTAGTCGTGGGAACTGCATCGTGGTCTTGAGCGGATCTTTTGTTTTCAGTTTCTCATAATGGAATATCAAGAGTCTTATTATTTGGTGTAAGCAATTAGTATTTTGATATATAGAGTGAGTTATTAACCTCTTCAGGTGTGAAAAAGACTCTTACACTCTTCGAATCATGATCAAGATTTTTTTTAACTTTATTTTATTTGATTTAATTATTCATATCAATTGGAATAACAAGATTCTCATCATTTAATTGTCAAGAAATATACAGTTGCATGGTACTAAAAAGTAATCACAATTTCTATGGTAGTAAGAATATGAAGAATGAGATGGGGTGATTTAGGCCCATCTTGCTGTTGGTGAGTTGTTTTTTTACTATACAACAATTTAATTTTGATTTAACAACTTTTTTCGTCCAAATAATGGTTTAATGATATTTTTCACCTATAAATTTTTAAAATATCACTTTATTACCTAAATTTATATTTCGGTGGCAAACAAAGAGCAAACTCTATCCAGGATGGTGTAGTTTTTGAAGAAGAGAGGTCGATGGGTCTTTTGGTGGTGAAAAGTTAAATTTTGGTGGCTGAAATTGATTAGAATTTAACTTAAGAGGAGCAGTTGCGCAAATCTTAATCGCTCAATTGTCAGCGATTGACAAGGTCGATGGGAGTAAAGTTTTAAGGATATTGATAAGTGATGATCGGGGAAGATAATGATGGTGGCATGGAATTGTAATAATACAGAAATCGGAAATATAATATAAATTTGAATAATAAAATGATATTTTTAAAATTTGTGAGTAGAAAAATGTTATTAAATCATTATTTGGGTGGGAATAAGTGGTTTACTCTTTAATTTTCCACGGTTAGTCCACATAAAAGAAAATGACAAGAGCCATGCCACTTGCACTAGGCGCGATGTGGCTGCACCTGGACGGCACTGATCCCTTCTGAAGTCGACGAGGCTCCATGTCAGCCCTACTTTTTCCAACATAACACAACTTATCCTCTGTCTCACCTACCGAACACAATATAGAAGAAAAAAAAAATTAATGTTGACATATTTTCCATGAAAGTTTTAAAGGGGTTACCAAGTGATTAAAACTTATGTGGAATGGGATGCTTGTTCAATTTAGTGAAATGAGTTGAGAATAATTGAATTAAAACATACATAAAACCAAGTAAAGAACACGCTCATTTTTACATGGTTCGGCATGAAGCCTACATCCATGGGACCATGTCTAGAGGAAACAAATTCACTATGAAAAAACTTATGAGTTCAATTACAAAGCAAGATAACCAAAGTTGCAAAAACACTCTCTGTTTTCAACACGACAACTCTATCTTCTTTGGTTGAACATCAAGCCACCATAGCAAGCTTCACACACGAGACCACTAGGTCGCACTTGAGCTCCTCTCAATTTACAACAGAGAAGGATCAACTTCAGGATAGCAGCTTACACACATCCAAGTAGCAACATGGAACCAAGTTCCAAAGTCATTGCACAAGACCAAGTGAAGAGGTTAATTTTAAGCCTACCACAGTATAGCAAGAAACCTTAACAAAAACAACAACCACAGAGAATATTCAGAGAGCCTAAACAATGTAATCAGGTTTCTCATCAAACAAAAAGAAAACAGGGCGAATATAAAGTGATCAACGCTTTAAAGGTTGGGGGACAAAAAGGTTAAACTTTAACTTTTATGTCTTTCTTTTTGCACAAGACATTTTGGGACCACATACAAGAGAAATATTCATTTTCTTACACAGTGAATAAACAGGAGACAAATGTAAAGAATAAGATAGAAAATCAATCAAAGAATAATTCTGTCTAGAAGAGAAAAAGAAATACGTGAAGTGTGATTTGAGGAAAAATATCTGCCAAAAACGTTGTGAACACACAAAGGCAAAAGTGCTCGCACTTGTGAAGGTGGTTACCTTTAGAAGTGTGTGCACAATGGATCATAAGATGACAAAAACACTAACAATATCCCCCCTTGTCACTTTTGTAATGTGATGTTCATGCTCTATGAAATTAAGATTTTATTTGCTTTCAATTAGTACTCTATGAGTTGGGAGTTTGATATATTGAATTAAAAAATTAAACATAAAATTGGTTTATTTAAATATGAAATTGGTAATATGTCAAGTAATAGATTAATAATACAAAACATAAAAAATTACTGTCATACTAAATAAAAGATTACGAAAATCAATAATATAACGTGAAACGTGAGATTAGTAACATAATATAAAACATTCAATGGAAATATAACATCTATTGTAAAGAATCTACGTTTTAATGTATTAATAATCTCACATTCTTTGTTTTTAATTTCATATTAATCATTATTTGTATAAGCTTTTTGAAAAGAATTCAAAAAAATTAAAGAGGAAAAAACTTGGGCTTAGAAGTTATAGGCCAATTCAGTTTCAACCCGACCCTCTCGGTCATCATGCTTATATAAAATCGATCAAGCAACAAAAGAGAGTGGTTACAAGATCCCAAAGAAAATGTTAATTAAATGTTTTCATGATTTATTTAACTTGGTTTCTGATTAATTTCAATAAAAATAATCTTTTTAAAATTCTATAACTTTTAGGGTTTTTTAATATTTTTTATTAATTTCTATTGATCATACTTTACTTTTGTTTGAGCTATGATTACATTAAACTTTATTTTAAACGACTTTTTCTATATGGGAAATCTATTTTAGCAACAAGGTCCACCTCATAAAATCCATTTCATAGATTCTTCAATTATAGTGTTTACCCCTTTTTACTTTGATTGGAATATCATGTTTCATAATCATTTTATTATTCGTTGTGGTGGAAAATGAAGATTAAAGAGCTAAAGCTAAAGCACTTATGGGATTGATAAATGGCTATACCATTGTTTTTGTTAATATAATAATCCTTTGGCAACTTTCTCAAAGGTAAAAAAGATTAAAAGATAAAGCATGAAGATAACGTTAACCCCTAAAGAGAGGGGCAAACAGAATTTAATTAATTTTGGCTGTCTATCTTATGAAAACTCTGCTTAGTTGTTGACTTCCAATAGTAATATATATTTTAGAAAAAATAAAAAATGCACAAATCCTTGGACATCCCAGGGACAAAGACAAGCAAAGTGGCAAGTGCACCACAAGGAACCAGCCTGAGAAACAACAGAACAAGGATTCCAAAAAGAGGTTAACTGCTAGGCCCTAGAGACAGCAACAAGATTTACAAAACTAACTTTATCTGCACACTTTACATTTGTGAGGGAAATTCCTATAAGAATTGTCCCCAACCAGCAATAATTTTATCCTAAGTTGGTTTTCGCATACAAAAAAACCATCTTTCATTGCACATTTATTGGTAAGTAAGGGTTTGTTTATTTATGTTGGAATCCCACATTAATTAGATACGTTAAAAGAGAATAATTCTCACGTTCAGTAAAATTTTATTAATTGAAAAGTCTGACGTATCTCAAATTTTATGGTAATATCATAATTAGGCTTAATTGAATGGAGCTAGAATCAGAGTTAGGAATTACCTTCATAAACAATGCGATTCCCAAAAACAATGCTCGATAAATCTAACCCAAAAGCATAGGAAAAAGAGACAGAAGAGAGAGAAAGTTCATGACATTTTTTCCAATTAAAAATTATATAATATTCTTTTTCTATTATATTTTACTCTTTTCCCTCTTATTAAAGTAAAAACTTTTGGTGCAACAAGGAATTACTAATAGAAATTAAACACTTGTGTATTTAAGATAAATTATTTGATAGGGATAAAATAAGTGATAGATTTTTTTTTTTCTTTATGTTCAAACAAATATTATTTTCAAACAAATATACTATGTTTTTATTTTTTATCTTTTCAAGTTATTTTTAATATTATAAAAAATACATGTACACAAAATTCTTAAAAAAACCCTAAAGTAACAGAAATTTATAAGAAAAAGCAAGCAGTGTCTCCGACACCAACAAATGACAAAAATGGTTTCAACTTTATCCAAAAAACCCATTCATACATCACAAGGTTGACATCACTGTTAAACAATCCAAAGAAAATAATAAAAAGAGGAAGCTAGGGTTTCATTGATATTGCACAATTCAATTGAATACAAAAAAAGTATGATTTAACCTAAATACAAAGATATATATATAGGCTAAACAAAGGAAATAATGAAAAGACAAATCTACCCTTAATAAACAATAAAACAAAATAACTCATATTTCTTAACATCTCCCCTCAAACTCACGATGCGGCGGCTACAAGCATCGAGTTTGCCAACTAAGCCCCCAGAAAACGGGAAATAGAATGCGACTTGGTAAAGAAATCTGCAATCTGCAAAGAAGAAGAAACAAAGGGCAAGGTAATGGTGCCATGCTTGAGATGATGACGAGTAAGGTGACAATCGATCTCAATGTGCTTAGTTCGTTCATGAAAAACCGAGTTGTGAGCAATCTGAATAGAACTCTGGTTGTCACAATACATAGGAGTGGGATGAGAAAAAGAAACGCCCATATCTGCAAGTAACCAACGTAGCCAAACAATCTCTTTGGTAGTAGATGCCATAGCACGATATTCTGCTTCGGTTGAAGATTGAGAAACAATGGATTGTTTCTTGCTCTTCCAAGAAATAAGAGAATCACCCAAAAAGATACGAAACCCGATGAGACTTGCGATCGTGGGATCACTGCCATGATCAGCATCAGAGTATGCACGCAGCTCCAAGGAAGAGGTGGATGGAAGTAAAAGACTCTGAAAGACTGTACCCCGAAGATACCGCAAAATACGAAGAATAGCTGCCCAATGAACTGTAGTAGGAGAAGCAACAAACTGGCTGACAACATGAACAGCATATGCAATATCTGGACGAGTAATAGTGAGATATACCAAACTCCCAACAACAGTACGGTATAAAGTAGGATCTGACAAAGGTAAACCATCAGAAGAAGAATATTTTGCATTAACCTCAATCGGAGTATCGACAGTCTTATTATCAGTAAGTCTAGCCCGTTCAAGAATATCTGCAACATATTTCGACTGAGAGAGAAGATAACCTCTAGGTGAGTAGGCTACCTCAATACCCAAGAAATATCGTAGAGAACCCAAATCCTTCATTTCAAACTGTTGAGCTAACTTTGTCTTCAAAACTGAAATACCATCAATATCATCACCAGTAATAATCATGTCATCAACATATAAAGACAGAATGATACGACTGCATCTGCACTTAACAAAAAGAAGCGAATCATGACTACTAGAAGCAAATCCAAGGGAAGAGATCACAATAGAAAATTTCTCAAACCAAGCACGAGGTGCTTGTTTAAGACCATATAACGCTTTCTTCAGCTTGCAAACATACCCAGAATCATGTGAAATACCAGGAGGGGGCGCCATATAAACTTCTTCTTGAAGATCTCCATTCAAGAATGCATTTTTAACATCAAGTTGAGAGATATGCCAGCGACGAACCGCTACCGCAATAAGAGTACGAATAGTAGTCATTTTTTGCAACGGAGCAAATGTCTCCTCATAATCCATACCATCTTGTTGAGAGTACCCTTTTGCAACCAACCTAGCTTTGTATCGCTCAATAGATCCATCGAATTAGTCTTGATCTTATACACCCAACGACAACCAACAACGGTCTTACCGGGAGGTAGGAACCAAATCCCAAGTACTGTCTTATGCAAAGCGAAAGTTCCTCATCCATAGCTTGCGCCAAAGAGGATCAAGAATTGCCTCTTTATAGGAAGAGGGCTCGAGAGACAATGAATAGAAGCTAAAAAAGAAGCAAAAGATGAAGAATAACAAGAATAAGCAAAATCGATAACTTTGTGGACTTACGAATGCGTATGGATTGGCGTAGAGGTGGATCCACAATCTCGACGAAGCTTGAGTGACCATAGGAGAAGAGGGAGCTTGGGTGTCTTTGGAGAGTAAAGTGTCGGTACTGAGAATGATCGGTACTAGGAACTTGAGATGACAAACTATCAGAATCCTCAGAAAAAGGATCTATACGAATTAGATCAGATCTAGTCAAGGTATGAGTAGTGGATGGAATAGAAAAGAAAGGTATATGCTCAAGAAAAACAACATGACGAGACACATAAAGTTTCTGAGTTATTGGATCAAAACAACGATACCCCTTTTTACCTTCACCATAACCAAGAAAGACACAAATAACAGATCGAGAGGACAACTTGCTGCGTTCTACATGAGGACGAAGAACAAAACAAATACAACCAAAAACTTTAAAGGAAGAATAATCAGGGGCATACCCATACAACTTTTCGAAAGGAGAAAAACCTGAAATATGAGAAGATGGAATTGTATTAATCAAACCTACAGCAAGAAACGACTTCACCCCCAAAACACACTAGGAACAGAGGAAGACAATAAGAGAGCAGTTTCAACAATGTGCCTATGTTTTCTTTCAGCCACACCATTTTGCTCAGGAGTATCTGTACACGAGGTTTGGTGAACAGTTCCATCTAATGCAAGCAACTCACAAAATTTATTAGAAGTGTATTCCCCACCCAAATCACACCTAAAACATTTGATAATAGCAGAATGTTGAGTTTTGACAAGAGCTCGAAAGGCTGTATATATCTCAAAAAATTCAGAACGATGTTTCATTAAATAAACCCAACAATAACGAGTATGATCATCAATAAAAGAAACATAATATCGAGACCCTCCTTTTGTGGCAACAGGAGAAGGTCCCCATACATCGAATGAATCAAATCAAATGGAGAAGAAGAAAGAAATACTTGATTAAAAGGTAAAGTGAAAATTTTGCCAGTTTACATCCACTACAATCAGAAATATCACAAGTTTGCAAATTTCCTAAAGCCCCTGTGGATGCCAAAAATCTCAAACGAGAAGACGAAACATGACCTAAACGAGAATGCCATAAATAAAAACTAGAAGAAGAACGACTCAAACGAAAAGAAGACAAATCAACACTAGTAGCGGCAGCATCAGCATCAGCACTAGTAGCAGCAGCAGCAACTGGCACTTTTAACTCATCCAAAATATATAGTCCCCCCTTCCTACGGCCTGTCCCAATCAACTTCGAGGAGTAGATCCTGCACATAACAAGAAGAGGAGGAAAAGGTGACTAAATTACGAATCACATAAGCCCGACCAACGAAGCAAGATTTAATGTAAGTTTTGGAATATGATAAACATTAGAGAGAGACAAGTGAGGTGTGACAACGGAGAACCAACACTGTTAAAGGCATAGGAGTGCCATCAGCAGTCATGACAGGAATAGAAGACGAAGGGGACACAGAAGCAAAAGATGAAGAATCTGGAGACATATGATGTGAAGCACCAGAATCCAAAACCCATACAGAATGTGACATACCTGAAGAACTATGAGGTAAGCGACCTATGGAAGAAGAAGCGGACATAGCTTGTGGGCAGGAGAGAAACTTCTGAAATTGCTCGGCCCAGTACTAGGATCGGTGAAAGGACTGATGAAACTACGCTGCAGATTAGGCTGTGGTGGTTTGTAACCTGAGGTGGTCTATGAGCATTAGATTGTACCCGGTTGCCGAGGGCTTCCAAGCTTAGTTGTTCAACGTGATTGATTCTCTTGTCCTCAACTTAGGACACCGAGCCTTCCAATGACCTTTTTGCTTACGAACGCACTCGTCGAAGGCAACCCTTGTATAAGGTTTATTCGATTATTAAAGGCGGCGAAGAAGGTACTGCTAACAGAAGGATTAGAAGTCGAAGGAAAGAATTCCCTTTTCGAGAATGAGACTTAAGGACGTATTTCTTGACCAATAACTCACCGACAAGCGAGTCAACGAAGGCATTGGAGAACGATGTAAAATTGAACCTCTAAGTCCTTCAAAATCACTACGTAGTGCCGTTAAAAACGTACCAACCGCTTGTTCGCTCCCCTATGAGCAATATAGGCACCACATGCTTTTAATTCGCAGATTCGTAAGAGCCAATTGATCCCAAAGATCTGTCATAGCAGAATAAAACTCATGAACACTCATATTCTTCTAGAAGAGCTCGTATGTCATTCTCCAATTGATCTTGCTTTGCAAAAATTTGGTGAGTAAATAACCTTTGTAGATGATCCCAAACCTCTTTTCTTTGTCTCATACTTCGCTAATGTGTACCTATGGAATGCCCAATGTAATTATTGATCCAAGTAATAATTTTTGCATTGTTTGCTTCCCAGGCATCTATCAAAGCATCATAACCCTCCTCAGTATTCTTAGGTTTCACAGAAGTTCCACTAACATATCCCCACATCTTTTTACCCTTAAGAAAATTTCTCATCACATAACTCCAATACGAATAATTCTTGTCATCTAACCTCACAGTTACAGACTGAAGCGAATCGTCTCTTTCAGTAGCCATATTAAAAAAAAAACAAAGAAACTAGAATGCAAAAGAAAGGAAAACGAAATACCAGATTGCCGAAATTGAATGAATACCAACGAAATATCAGATTGCAGAAACTGAACGAATACCCTCTCCAAAAATTTAAGATTAAGCCTCGTCCCATGAAACTTTGCTCTGATACCATGTTAAACAATCCAAAGAAAATAATAAAAAGAGGAAGCTAGGGTTTCATTGATATTGCACAATTCAATTGAATACAAAAAAAGTATGATTTAACCTAAATACAAAGATATATATATAGGCTAAACAAAGGAAATAATGAAAAGACAAATCTACCCTTAATAAACAATAAAACAAAATAACTCATATTTCTTAACAATCACCTGGATGAAATCACCAATTTCAATAGTTTTAAAATCTAAGTGCATGATTCCTCTCGTTTCCCTCAATTATTTGTTATTTTATTTATTTTTATTCTTGAGACCGGATTCAGAGACTCACATACTTTAATGGTGGAACGCCTCCATGCATGTGATGTGATGTGAGCATCAAGAATACGAATTTGAAATTTCTATAGAGAAAATCATTTAATCCATCCTTAATTATTGGTCAATTATAATCTAGGTTTAGCATTTTAATATATAATTAAGACTGGATAAATTAATATCCTTTGAACCATGGAAATTTATTAAATTATTGATATATTATTTAAACATATAATATAATAATTTATCAAGACATTCTTTATTTTTTTTTTTCTAAAATATTGAACTTAATATAGTTATATATTGTGTATAATCAAAATAAAATTGAAGACAATAGTTTTGTATGGAGCTTGTCACACACTAAAGATGCACTCAAAGCAACAATCACATTGCATAGTTTTCTCTTGCAATACAAAAACATTACACCAAATTAATCTTCTTAATACACTAAGAAAATTTTGAGATGAGGTCCAAGTCTCCAAGAGCATATTAATTTCAAGAGGAACCAAGTTTCATTAGAGTCCTAGTTTATAAAGGTCTACTAATTGAATTATACATATATAATTTTGATGTATAAGGAGATTATTAATTTATATATCAAGTGGTACACATGTGTTTTTTTTTTTTTTTTTTTTAAATGTATTGTCTTATAAATTTAGGGAATTATTAATTTATGGAAAATGATAGAGTTAGTGAAAAATGTATACCGAATGACGTGACAAAATCCTGACCGTTAATTAATATTAACTGATAATAAATAAACGGTCATGATTTAGCCACGTTATTCAGTGTACAAATTCGGTGTACACCTGTCGATAATTGTAGTATTACTCTTAATTTATTACATTGATCTCAAGGCGGGAATGGCTAAAAATATTATTTAATCGAGGTTATTAATTTATCGAAGTTTAACTATATTAGGATTTATTCTCTTGAATTTATCCAACATTTATATAATTGATTAATTGAGATCATATGTAATGTTTACTGACTAAACTACCGCTGATTTTGAGATTATTCCAGTTGTAAAAGTCCAGATTCTCCCCCTTGACTATCTATATTCTTAAAATTTGTTTAACTCAATTTCTATATATAGAGTAACATCAATGTTGAATCTCCATGAAATTTCTCAAAGAAGAGGTGCAGTCAGGATTAACTAATTATGGTTGTTCATCTTAATTTGCATATCATAATTTTGTTAGTCTGGGCAATCAAAGCATCAGCAATTCATTGTCCAACTAGTTGTGGTAATGTCAGCGAAATAAGATATCCCTTTGGAATTGGAGAAGGCAGCTACTTCAATGAATGGTTTGCAGTAACTTGTGACAACTCTTCGGGCTCTCCAGTACCTTTCTTCAGTAAAACGAAACTGAAATTAGCAGAAGACATCTCTCGTCGAAGCAACGGGATGGCCATTGGATTGAGCGCTTATTTGAATATATCGGAAGGTTTTAACGTGTCAGGAACGCCGTTTTCCTTTTCACATAAGCTCAATAAGTTCATTTCCACTTTCCAGGGGTTGTAATAATTATACCCCGACGTTCGAAAGATATCAAATCAAGTCAATAAATGGGTGTATGCCTATTTGTACTTGTGATCCTGCTAAAAATCATAATTGCTATGATTTCATGTGCACCATTTCTTCAAGTCATCAGTTTTTTTCTGATATAAGCGTTCCCAGGAACTGCAAATCTGCCGTCATGGTTGAGCAAGATTGGCTCAAGACAAGCTACCTAGCCAATACCAATCCCAATGTTCTGAATGAAAGGGAACATGTTCCTGTAGTGATGGAATTCGGAAGATACATGGGGAGTTGTGCGGTACCATATAAATCTAAAAAAATTTGTAACATAGATAAGTTCTGTTTAACACAATTAAAGTCGGGCTATTTTTGTGTCTGCAGTCAGCCAACAGAAAATAATGATGAATCAGGCTGCACAGGTACGGATTTAAACCACGAATTCAAATTAAAGTAATATTAGTCAAATTTAAAGGTTTCATTTCTCCATTTCTTTTATAGGTTTTTTAATTTTTTGGTGATCTGATTTGATATTTTCTCTCTTAATTATCTCTTTTTTATGTAGGTAACTTGTTCTGTAATATCACAGGCCACAACGATTGCTCCACATGTCCTCATGGTTATACGCTCAATAGTTCTCGTAACGGTGATGATAAACCCATGTGTGACCAAGTTTCCACTTTGTCGGGAAGTCCCGGGGGACCTTCCAATACGTCGGGAATTCCCGGTGGAGCCGTAGGTATGCATATCCATCAAAATATAGTTAACAAATGATCAATAACTTGATTATATGCATATACATATATATGTTCTTGTACTTGAGTTGTGCACGACTTGCAGGTTTAAGTTCTGCGATTTTAAGTTCTGTGATTGGAACGTTGTCCATATCCATTGGAGCGCAGCGTTTGTACGAGTTCGTTAAAAGATGGATAGCAAACAAGCTCAAGCAAAAATTCTTTAAGAAAAATGGTGGTTTGTTGCTACAACGCCGCAAGTCTTCCAATGTCGGCAACATTCAGAACCTAGAATTCTTTACCGAAAATGAATTGGAGAAGGCAACTGACAGCTACAATGAGAATCGAATCCTTGATCGAGGAGGTCAAGGCACTGTGTATAAAGGAATGTTGGAGAAAGGAAGAATTGTAGTTGTTAAAAAGCTCAAACAAGTGGCTAAAAGAGTTGATGTATTCAATGAGGTGGAAATTTTGTCACAAATTAATCATACCAATGTGGTTGAATTTTTAGGGTGTTGTTTGGACATTGAATTTCCCCTTTTAGCCTATGAATTCATTCCTAATGGAACTCTTTTTCAGTATATACATGCTCAAAATGAGAATGAGGAATTTTCACTCACTTGGGACTTCCGCCTACGTATTGCCATAGAAGTTGCAGGTGTTCTATCTTATCTACATTCAGCTGCTTCTATGAGTATATATCGTCGAGATATTAAGTCTTCGAACATACTACTGGATGAAAAATATTGAGCAAAAGTTTCAGACGTCAGGACTTCGAGATCTATTCCAGTTGATGTCTACAGCTTTGGAGTGGTTCTTGCAGAGCTCTTACCTGGACAAAAATCTATTCGTTCAACTGACTCAGAAGAAGTAACAGATTTAGCACCCTACTTTCTTCAGAAAATGGAGCAGAATCGTTTGTTTGAAATCCTTGATACTCGAGTTTCAAAGGATGACAAAGAACAAGAGATTATAAAGTTTGCTGATCTCACAAGAAGATGTCTGGACTCAAATGGGAGTAATAAACCTACAATGAGAAGAGTAGCAACAGAATTAGCAGGTATTAGAATAATTGATGACAGTGGAGACCCACCACGTGAATATCCAATTATCCATGAAAGTAAAATTAAAAGTCTACAGATGAAGATTGAAAAGGAGGAAGACGACACTGCTTTCCAGGTGGAGTGAACTATAAGGATTTATGTTTCTTGAAAGAAGAGACTTTGAAAAGACGTCCCTCGGACACACCAAAGCACCCGTAAACGCTAATCCTCTGTAATTTAGAAGAATTGACAATACGTGCTTATAGTGGATCGTAAAAACAGATTCTTATAAATTATCGGAAACGTGTTTCATGGTTTGTAGACTTTGACAATACGTGCTTATAGTGGATCGTAAAAACAGATTCTTATAAATTATCGGAAACGTGTTTCATGGTTTGTTCTTTATTCTCCGTTGTCTCTTTACTTTCTATTCACAGGACGTGATGACCATTATTGACAACTGAGAATATTGGTTGAACATTTTTATCCATATTCTCAAATCCTGTTCCTCAAATATTGTTTGGTATATTATTTGAGAAATATTATCATATTTTTTAATTAATTTCAGATCTCTTAAATTTATTAATCTCATTAAATACCTCCAAAAAAAAAAGTTTAAAAATTAGGAAAATTAACAAAGATGGACTTTTGCGGCTGTCGACGATCACATCTGGCTGTAGATCTGGCCTTTTCTAGCCAGATCCATGATAGATCTGGCTGGAAAAGGCCATATCGACGCATTATGACACAGATCTGATTAGTGTGTGTTGTAACGTAATTTTCCGACCAAATTTCGATGGTGGTGGCCGGAATTTGGCACTGCGGGTGATGGGGGTGTTTTTGTCATTTTACAAAAATTTTATATATTAGGGTATTTAGTTAAGTTAGTAAACCTAGGGGATTTTTTAGAAACTTTTAAATTTTACTTCGTAATACTGTCCTATTCAATTACCTAATATTATTGTTAAAATCTTATCTAAAATAATAAACCTAACGCTGAATATCCAATTATCTATGAAAGTAAAATTAAGAGACTTTGACAAGACGTCCCTCGGACACACCAAAGCACTCAGAAACGTAAATCCTCTGTAATTTAGAAGATGTTGACAATACGTGCTTATAGTGGATTGTAAAAGCGGATTCTTATAAATTATCCAAAACGTGTTTCATGGTTTGTTCTTTATTCTCCATTATCTCTTTAGTTTCTATTCACGGGACCTGATGACCATTACTGAGAATATTTGGTTGACCGTGGTGACTCACTGTGCCAACAAATTTATATTTAGTAAAGTAAGGGAAAGTTTGATAAACCCTTTCATCTCCTGTACATAAGTTAATGAAATTTCTAAGAAAAGCAAGTAGGGTCTCCAGGAAACTAGAAAACAATTAAGCAAAGCCACTTCTCCAAATACTTTTCTTCCAACAGCAAATGACAAAAAATGTTTTAATCTTTTTCAACTTTATTGATGTTCCACATCGAGTAGTTACTTTCAAGTCTACTAATTTATAAGAAAGTATAATTTTCTCATTCAACAAGACCTTATCGAATAAAGAGTCAGACTCACCTTAAATACTATTATGATATTAGAGTCATGTTCAATTGAGTTGAACTGAGTGGTGAGGAATCTTTCCATTCAACAAAGACCCACCTCAAATTCTATCAAACTTTATTAAATAAAATAAAAAATCTACCTTGTTTCCATATCAACCCATTCATACATCACAAGGATGACATCACCTATTCAATAATTTCAAAATCTAAGTGCATGATTCAACTTTAATTCCTAACCGTGAACATTAAAATATATTTTGTGTACATTTTATATTCTGTTAAACAAATATTTTGTCTAAGCATTTTGACACACCAACTTCAATTATTTGTTACTTTATTTATCTTTCTTCTTGGGACCGGAATGATGGAACGCCGCCATGCATGTGATGTGAGCACTGAGCATCAAGAATACTAATTTGAGAATCATTTAATCCACCCTGAATTTTTTGTCAACTATAATCTAGGTCTTGCATTGTAATATATTAGGATTTACTTCCTTGAATTTAACACACATTTATATAATCGATTTGTACTGAATAACGCTGAAAATTAACACTGCACATTTATTTGAACTGATGCTTGCCATGAGGAGAAAAGCATCCGTTAACAGAAATTATCCCCGGTCAAATAATGAATCTGTCCGCTTCACGGTGTGTTATATGTCAAAACAATGAAAAAACTTCTAACAACTTGTTCCTCGTAGGCTAAATTATGCATTGAAGTAAAAATTAAGTGGGTAACTCCCAGAGTTGCCCTTGTTTACTTATGGAGAGTATTGCGACTGGCAAACACTTTTTTGAAATGTGTGGTTCTTACTCTTCTGTATGTCTAACATTATTGTTGGCGTTCAGCATGATACCTTTTTTTTTTTTTTAAATTTATTATAACCGGAGAGGAGTTTTTTGTTTTTTGTGGTTTTATGGGCTAATGTAATCTCTCTTTTTACTGTTCATATTGCATAGTTTACCCGAGATTTTTTAGGTTTTTGAGATTTTTGTGAAGATTTAACTCTTCTATAGTAGATTTCAAGACTACCTTTGTATATTTAAACTATATTTTAATATACTGGTGTTTCCTATAAAATAAAATTAAAAAAAATGAGAGTAAAAGTATTTTTAGTGGTTTGATAGCAATAAGGGGGTGTTGGGTTAAGGGTTATGTAAGATTATTGGGGTTAAATCATCTTATATTACTTGATTACCATGTTTGGTTGTGAAGTAACATAAGATACTAATAATCTTCAAATATCAATAATAGTTACTATTGGTAATATTGGAGGAAATCTTATTACCTCCATTTTTTTAGGTATTCTAAAATTATCAGGGTTATCTTTTTTTTTTACAATTCTATCCCTTATTAATTAAATTTTAGGATAATAATGCCCTTATTTTTAAATTTATTTACATGAATATGCTTTTACTATTTCACCCAAATTAATCAACTTCTTGGACAAAATTACCTTTGAATTCAAAACAAATTGTAGCCCACCCAAGCCACCACCCCCAACCACCGGCAACTACCACCGTCAAAACGGCACACGGAAGGTCGAAAATGGTTGTCGTGCATCGATATGACCATTTTTGGCCAGATATCCTGACCAGATCGATGGCTGTTCGACCATCGACGGATCTAGTCGTTGACTGCCAAATCGATGGATCTGGCCGTTGACAACCAGATCTATCATGTCTGACCATTTCTAGCTAGATCTCTGACCAGAAATAGTCATACGGCACATAGAGGCTATTTCCTTCCTTCCATGCATAGTTAGGTTCTCGGTGGCCTGCAGTGGTTACCGGCAGTCGACAATGGCTAGGTTGGTGGAGGTGCTTTGTTGATTTTCCAAACTTTTATTATGAGGTTGTTTTTGCTAAGTTTTTAAATGTAGGGGGTTATAATAATTCAAATAATAATCAATATTAAAAAATAATATAATAATAATATTGAATTCGAGGACAAATCAGTAATTTAAATAATATACTTACCTATTTATTCCTCTAAATCAAACATATTAATATAACATATCCATCAATTAATCAAACATATTTTTTTAAAAATTTTCAGTAATCTTCAAAATGAATTTTTAGTAATCTTACATCCTCGCTAATTTAATATTCCCTGAGATAATCTCCCCTCGGTATTTTTGACGGGTACCTGAAAGGGGTGAGACTCTAGAGAGGTCGCTGAGTGAAAGTATTGAGATTTAAGAAAAACCGAAGATGAAGAGATCAGAACTACAGTGAACACAATCAAATGAATCAATCATATTAACTTTATTGTGAATAATTGATCCGACGGTGAAGACCCACCACGTGAATATCCATGAAAAGTAAAATTAAAAGCCTGAAGCTTAAAAAGGAGGAAGACGACATTGCTTTCCAGGTGGAGTGAGCTATAAGGGTCAGAGGTGTACATTTGTTAAAAGAAGAGACTTTGACAAGACGGCCCTCGGACACACCAAAGCACTCAGAAACGTACACCCCCTCTAATTCAGAAGACTTTGACAAGACGTTCTTCTAATGGATATTAAAAGTAGATTCTTATAAATTATATTTAATGGTTTGTAGAAAAGGCAATCTTACGTAATTGTCCAAAACGTGTTCCATGGTTTGTTGTTATATAATTTTTCTATTTGAAACTTTATTCTCCCTCAAACTCTCTTTAGTTTCTATTCACAGGACCTGATGACCATTACTGAGAATAATTGAGACTCATTGTACGGACAAATTTATATTTAGTGAAGTTAATGAAAGTTCTAAGAAAAGCAAGTAGTGTCTCCGGGAAACTAGAAAGCAATTAAGCAAAGCTACTTCTCCAAATACTTTTCTTCAAACAACAAATCACAAAAATGGTTTAAGTCTTTTTCAACTTTATATAAAAATAAAAAATCCTTCGGACCTCAATTATTTGTTACTTTTTTATCTTTCTTCTTGGGACCGGATTCAGAGACCCACATACGTTAATGGTGGAACGCCGCCATGCATGTGATGTGAGCACTAAGCATCAAGAATACTAATTTGAGAATGATTTAATCCACCCTGAATTTTTTCTCAACTGTGTTAGAATCTAAGGGGAGTCTGACTCCTCATCCAATAAGGCTTTATTGAATAAGAGGATTACACTCTCTTATAACCCAATAGGCTTGAGCATGCCTAGTCGATGTGGGACTTCAATAATCCCTCTGGTCAAGCCCATATGTTGGGTAATGCCTGTTATTGGAAGTAGTTGCTAGCTCTAACTCTTTATCTGCTGGTCAAGTGCTCAACTCAATTGAACCCGGGCTCCGATACCATAATAGAATTTGAGGTGGACTTGACTTCTCACCCAATAAGACATTGTTAAATGAGAGAATTACCTCCTCTTATAAACCAGTAGGCTTAAGTGTGGCTAGTTGGTGTGAAACTCCAACACTCCCCCTCATGGTCAAGCCCATATGTTGGGTCATACCTATTATTGGAGGTAGTTGTTGGCTCTAACTTCTTATCCGCTGGTCAAGCGCTCAGCGCAATTGAACCTGGTCTCTGATACCATGTTAGAATTTGATGTGGGTCTAACTCTTCATCCAAAAGGCCTTGTTGAATAGGAGGATTACCCCTCTCTTATAACTCAATAGGCTTGAGCGTACCTAGTCGATGTGGGACTCCAACAAACTATAATCTCGGTCTTGCGTTGTAATATATTAATCACCTATATGAAATTTAATCACCTCTTGAAGCCTCCAGGTGTCTTCCAATGGAGAATCAAGACACCTTCACACGATCAATTGATAAATCACAAGGATCATTTCACCCTTTCAATAATTTCGAAGTTGCTTATAGATAACACCCTTTTGCCTTACTGACCTTTGTACAACAGGAATATCTATTTAGTTTTTATTTAACAAGAAATCGTTTGTTTTAGGCTTGGCCCTAGCGAGATGAGCCAAGCCTAAAACATATCTCCAAGGTACAGTTTGAGACAGAAACAAGATTTACAAAACTAACTCTATCTGCACACTTTACATTTACGAGGGAAATTCCTATAAAAATAGTCCCCAACCAGCCAGAATTTTATCCAAAGGTTTTTTTTTTTTTTTTTTTTTGACTGAAGTGTTCAATCAATTTGAGTGCATCTCAACTAATCTCTCAGGATCTTGAAATGAATGATTAAATAAATCCTCTCAGTGATCATCTCTATTATTGTCCAAAGGATTTAAACTCAATAATCCGTACAAGAACCATCTTTCATTGCACATTTTTTTGGTAGGTAAGGGCTTGTTCATTTGTAACATTTTATTTTCGTTTTTTGAGCTTTGGGATACCCAGAAACAATTCTCAATAAATCCAACCCAAAATCATAGGAAAGAAGACAGAAGAGAGAAAAAGTTCATTACATTTTTCCTATTAAAAATTAATATTCAATAAAATATTATTATATATTCTCTTTTTTCTATTATATTTTACTCTTTTCCCTCTTAAAGTAAAAACTTTCGGTTGAACAAGGAAAATTAACGAATTATTAATTTATCACATTGATCTTAAGGCGGGAATAGCCAAAAATATTATTTAATCGAGGTTATTAATTTATTTAGTATTAATTTATCGAAGCTTAACTATATCAATAAAGCTAGGGACACCGAAAAACCTACACCGAAATTTTGTACCGACCTACGTGTAACACGTCTCTGATTTTTTTAACAATTTTTTTTTAGAGAACAATCGTCCATCAAATTTGGACAGCCGTTCACTCACATAGACGCTCATCCATATTATATGGACGGGCGTCCATATACAAGGGATGGGCGTCCCCATTTAAAGGATGCCCGTCCATAAATAAAATATAATAAAATTTTTTTATAAACATTTGGGACGGCCGTCCATCTGTTATGGACGGCCGTCCATTACGTTTGGACAGGCGTCCATTCATAATAGACGGCCATCCATTATGAATGGACACCCGTCCCTTATGTTTGGACGGACGTCCATACTTAAAAAAAAAAAAAAAAAAAAACTGCTCAACTTCTACACTTTCACTTCTCTTCTTCTTCTTCTTCTTCTTCTTCTCCGATCATCTAATAACTGCCCACGACTTTTAAGTAAATACATGTAGATATGCATATGGACCTGTACATCTCCATACTCAATACTGATTAAGACAAGAATACATTATTATTATTATTATTATTATTATTATTATTATTATTATTATTATTATCATCATTAGCTCGACTTTGCCTTAATCACCATCCCATCCATTATAGATAGCTCGACTTTGCATGATTCTTGGATCTTTTCCGCATCCTTGGACATGAAAGCATAAGTTTTTTTCGTGGAGTGGGAGTTCTTGTATCAATGGAAGGTGGCTCGTCCCTCATCCTGGGATCACAAAGGCTGTCTTGTACAGGCCAAGCGAGAGTACTTTTCTTTGTTGAGGGTCTTGGTATAAGCTTTAATATTGATGGTTCAGTGGCTTCTTCCGAAAACCTGGAAATATTCCTCTCAAAATTTCCATAGCAGATGATTCAGTGTTGACAAAAATCTTTGCAAAGGATCCAAAGAAGCCTTCTTCTTGCTTCTTCTGTTCATCCTCCGTAGGAATTAAAGGCAACTGGCGATTTCAGAGCCACTTATTCCTTCAACTCACGAGTAGATGTCATGGCCTCGGAGGCCATTGTAACAGTACCATGAAGCTCTCTCCGATAAAAGCAGGGGCGAAGCACCTAAATTAAGATCTACCGGTGGCTCGGTTCTTCAATCGAATAGCCTTCTAACTGGAGAATGCTAGTTTTTAGAAAAAAAAAAAAAAAAAAAAGGAATAGTATGGACGGTTGTCCATCAGGAATGGACGCCCGTCCAAACATAAGGGATGGACGGGCGTCCATTCATAATGGACGCTTGTCTAAACGTAATGGACGACCGTCCATAACAGATGGACGATCGTCCCAAATGTTTATAATTTTTTTTTTTCATATTTGGGTGAAAGAAGGACGTCCATTATTTGTGGGCGCCTGTCCAAAATTAATGGACGGCCGTCCATAATGGATGGACGGTCGTCTCTAATGTTTTACAAATTTTTTAATCGTATTTTAATCAAGGACGGGCGTCCTTTAAATGGGGACACCTGTCCCTTGTACATGGACGTCCGTCCATATAATATGGATGGGCGTCCATGTGAGTGAACGGCCGTCCAAATGTGAAGGACGGCCGTTCACTAGAAAAAAATGGTAAAAAAATTTAGACGCGCGTTACACATAGACCGGTAAAGAAATTCGGTATAACTTTTTCGGTGTCCGTAGTGTTATTGTAACTATATTAGGATTTATTCCCTTGAATTTATCGAACATTTATATAATCGATTAATTGAGATCATCTGTAATGTTTATGGACTAAACTACCCCTCATTTTGATATTATTCCAGTTTTAAAAGTCCAGATTCTGCCCCTTGACTATCTATAATCTAAAAATTCGTTCAACTCAATTTCTATATATAGAGTAACATCAATGTTGAATCTCCACCAAATTTCTCAAATAAGAGGTGCAGTCAGGATTAACTAATTGTGGCTGTTCATCTTAATTTGCATATCATAATTTTGTTAGTCTGGGCAATCAAAGCATCAGCAATTCATTGTCCAACGAGTTGTGGTAATGTCAGGGAAATAAGATATCCCTTTGGAATTGGAGAAGGCTGCTACTTCAATGAATGGTTTGCAGTAACTTGTAACAACTCTTCGGGCTGTCCAGTACCTTTCTTCAGTAAAACGAGACTGAAATTAGCAGAAGACATCTCTCGTCGAAGCAACGGGATGGCCATTGGATGGAGCGCTTATGTGAATATAGCGGAAGGTTTTAACCTGTCAGGAACGCCGTTTTCCTTTTCACATAAGCTCAATAAGTTCATTTCCAGGGGTTGTAATAATTATACTACGACCTTCGAAAGATATCAAATCAAGTCAACAAATGGGTGTCTGCCTATTTGTGCTTGCGATCCTGCTAAAAATCATAATTGCTACGATTTCATGTGCACCATTTCTTCAAGTCATCAGTTTTTTCCTGATATAAGTCTTCCCAGGAACTGCAAATCTGCCGTCATGGTCGAGCAAGATTGGCTCAAGACAAACTACCTAGCCAATTCCAATCCCAATGTTTTGAATGAAAGTGAAAATGTTCCTGCGGTGATGGAATTCGGAAGATACATGGGGAGTTGTGCGGAACCATATAATTATAAATCAAATAAAACACTTTGTAACAAAGATAATTTTTGTTTAACACAATTAGACTCAAGCTATTTTTGTGTCTGCAGTCAGCCAAAAGGAAATGGTGATGAGCAAGGCTGCACAGGTACGGATTTAAACCACGAAATCAAATTAAAGTAATATTAGTCAAATTTAAGGGTTTCATTTCTGCATTTCTTCTATAGGTTTTTTAATTTTTTGGTGATCTGATTTGATATTTTCTCTCTTAATTATCTCTTTTTTTGTGTAGGTAACTTGTTCTGTAATATCACAAGCGACAACGATTGCTCCAATTCCACATGTCCTGATGGTTATGCGCCCAATATTTCTCATACGGTTGATGGTAAACCCACGTGTTACCCAGCAAAAGCTTTTATAGCTCCCTCGGAAAGTACCGGGAAGAAAAAAGATTTCTCCAAAGGTATGCATATCCATCAAAATAGTCATCAAAATATTGTTAACAAGTGATCAATAACTTGATTATATGCATATACACATATATGTTCTTGTACTCGAGTCGTGCAGGAACTGCGATTTTAGGTTCTGTGATTGGAACGTTGTCCCTATCCATTGGAGCGCAGAGTTTGTACAACTTCGTTAAAAGAAGGATAGCAAACAAGGTTAAGCAAATATTCTTTAAGAAAAATGGCGGTTCGTTCTTACAACAACGCATGTCTCCCAATGACGGCAACATTGAGAAACCACAATTCTTTACCGAAAATAAATTGGGGAGGGCAACTGACAGCTACAATGAGAGTCGAATCCTTGGTCAAGGAGGTCAAGGCACTGTGTATAAAGGAATGCTGGAGGAAGGAAGAATTATAGCTGTTAAAAGGCTCAAGAAAGTGGCTGACAGAGTTGATTTATTCATCAATGAGGTCGAAATTTTGTCGCAAATTAAGCATAGGAATGTGGTTCAATTTTTAGGGTGTTGTTTGGATGCTGAACTTCCCCTTTTAGCCTATGAATTCATTCCTAGCGGAACTCTTTTTCGGTATATTCATGACCAAAATCAGGAATTTCCACTCACTTGGGACTTACGCCTACGTATTGCCACAGAAGTTGCAAATGCTCTATCTTATCTACATTCAGCTACTTCTTCTGCACGTAGAGATCCTCGAGATATTAAGTCATCGAACATACATTCAGCTACTTCTCCTGCATGTATAGAAGTGCGAGATATTAAGTCATCGAACATACTACTGGATGAAAAATATCGAGCAAAAGTTTCGGACGTTGGGACTTCAAGATCCATTCCAGTTGATGTTTACAGCTTCGGAGTGGTTCTTGCAGAGCTCTTAACTGGACAAGAACCTATTCGTTCAACTGACTCGGAAGAAGCAAAAGATTTAGCACCCTACTTTCTTCAGGAACTGGAACAGAATCGTTTGTTTGACATCCTTGATGCTCGAGTTTCAAAGGATGACGGAGAACGCGAGATTATGACGTTTGCTAATCTCACAAGAAGATGTCTAGACTCAAATGGGAGTGAGAGACCTACAATGAGACAAGTAGCAGCAGAATTAGCAGCTATTAGAACATCCAACGGAGCTTCAAACCCGACTCAAGATCCTGAAGAGATTGATTGTGTTGAGATTGAGATAACAGATGAAGTTGAAATCAGTTCATCGCGTACTGAATTGATTTTGGAGATTATCAATAGCCTTTGCTTTTAAGCAAGTGTGGCAATGGAGCAAAATAATTAATTTGTTTCTGGTTGTATATATCTTATCCTATGTTGAACGTAATGTGGGCATACAGTTCTACTGCAAGTGTGGCAATGTAACAAAATAATTAATTTGTTTCTGGTTGTAGCTTATCCTACGTTGATTGTTGAATGTATTGTGTTATAAGTTCTACTTGTGTCCTCAAAATATCTTTTAGAAAATAGTTTATCATTATGTAATAGTAATTTGATATTTGAACTTTCCAAGTGTTGCTAATTCTGATAGAAATAAAATTAAAAGTCTGAGGAAGAAAATAATGCAGTATCATCGACGCATGAATTTAATTAATTTTTATATTCAATAAGAATGGAAGCATGTGTATATAATTCTCACCAGGCCTTCTGCTAATATTCAATTTGAGGGTACTACAATTATTTTCAATGTACGTCAAAAAGCATAATACTATATTTACAAGAAATTTAGAAAAAAAAATTGGTATAAAATGACATGTCAAAATATGATTTGATGAATTAATAGAAAATCATTTACTATAATTTAATATACAATTGTAGTGTATTACTCCAAGTAAATTATTAGAACTGATGGTGTTATAAATGCCATGAGGAGACAGCAGAAATTATTCAGGTCAAATAATGAATCTTTCCGCTTCACGATGTGTTACATGTCAAAACAATGAAGAAACTTCTAACCACTTGTTCCTCCATTGCCGCCTAGTGGCGGCCTTTTTGTAGGCTAAATTATGCATTAAAGTAAAAAATAAGAGGGTAACTCCCAGAGTTGCCCTTGTTTACCTATGGAGAGTATTGTGACTGGCAAAGACTTTTTTGAAACGTGCAATTCTTACTCTTTTGTACGTCCAACGTTATTGTTGGTGTTCGGCATGATTCCTCCTTTTTTTTTTTTTTTTTTTAATTTTATTATAACTGGATGGGAGTTCTGTTTTTTGTGGTTTTATGGGCTGATGTAATCTCTCTTTTTAGTGTTCATATTGCATAGTTTACCCCATATTCGTTAAGTTTTTGAGATTTTTTGTAAAGATTTAACTCTTCTACATTAGATTCCGAGTCCACCTTTGTATATTTAAACTATATTTTAATATACTGGTGTTTCCTAAAAAAAAAAAAATGAGAGTAAAAGTATTTTTAGTGGTTTGATAGTAATAAGGGACGTTTGGTTAGAGGTTATGTAGGATTACTGAGGTTAAGTTATCTTATATTACCTGATTATCATGTTTGGTTGTTAAGTAATATAAGATACCGGTAATCTTCAAATGTCAATAGTGGTTACTATTGGTAATATTGGAGGTAATCTGATTACTTCTATTTTCTTAGATATTCTAAGATTACCAAAGTTATTAATATTATTTTTTTGTTACAATTCTATTCTTATTAATAAAATTTTAGGACAATAATACCCTTATTTTTAAATTTATTTACATGAATATGCTTTTACTATTTCACCTCAAATAATTAACTTTTTGGAAAAAATTACCCTTGAATTCAAAACAAATTGCAGCCAAGCCACCACCCCCACCCACTTGCCGCCGTCAACCACCGCCATGGCCAGTCATCGTTGTCATTGCCAGGACGGCGCACAAAAGGCCAAAAATGGTCGTCGTGCATCGATATGGCCATTTTCAGCTAGATATTTGGTCGAAAATGGCCAGATCTTGACGGCCAGGTTCGTCAATCTGGCCGTCAACGACTATCGATCTAGTCGTTAACTGCCAGATCTATGATGTCTGGCCATTTCCTGCCTTCTGTGCACTGTCAAGTTGCCAGCTGCCGATGGTGGTTGCCAGCGACCGATAATAGCTGGGTTGGTGGGGATGCTTTGTTGATTTTCTAAACTTTTATTATGGGGTTGTTTTTGTTAAATTTTTAAATATAGTGCATTATATAATCTAAATAATAGTCAATATTAAAAAATAATATAATAATAATATTTAATTAGAGAATAATTTTATAATTTAAATAATATATCTACTAATTTATTCCTCTCAATCGAACATATAAATATAACATATACACCGATTAATCAAATAGATTTCCTTTCAAGATAATCAAAATTTCCATAATCTAACGTTTCAAAGTATTCATTGCACCAAACGCCTCCTAATAATTTTTAGCAGGTATCTGAAAGGGATGAGAGTCTCAGAGAGGTTTTTGGGTGAAAGTATTGAGCTATAGGAAAAACTGAAGATGGGGAGATGGTAGAAGAAATCAGAACTACAGTGAACATCAATCAATCATATTAACTTTATTGTAAATAATTGAGCGGACGGTGAAGACCACCACGTGAACAACATGAAATAAAATTAAAAGTCTGAAGCTTACAAAGGAGGAAGACGACACTGCTTTCCAGGTGGAGTGAGCTATAGCCTATAAGGGTCAGGGGTGTACATTTCTCAAAAGAAGAGACTCTGACAAAACATCCCTTGGACACACCAAAGCACTCAGAAACGTACAACCCCTCTAATTCAGGCATTCAGCAGCCTTTGAAAAAATGGTTCTAGTGGATCGTAAAAGTAGATTCTATGATTGTTACTGTCTTACGATACGTGTCATATAATATGATTCAATATAGGTTATTAACTATACGTATTAGAGAGTGTATCTTAAACCATTCGATATATTAATATGTATCCTACGATATGATATGTATCCGTTCGTATCCTTAAAAATATCGATATAAATCGATACGACTTTATTAATTTGAACCAAAGGTCCAAAAAAATTTCGGGTCGAAATCGGGTCACCTAACCTGATTCACTAAAACCTGTCCAAATTTACCTATTTTGTATGGAGAGAGTGAAGAGGAATATGTATTACCCATTTTACATGATAATAATAATATAAGTGAAGATATAGATATTGACATTGATCTTGGAATTTTGTGATTAATTTTGATTATGTAATACTGTAATTTAAAGTCAATAATACAATAAAATTCTTTAATTAATTTTGGGGATTATATTAATTTTTAGAAAATTTTGATTATTTTATTAATTTTTTTGAAAAAGACGTATCTTACGATACGATACGATACGATACACGATATACGATTCAAAAAATTAGGTTTTTGATACACGATACGATACACGATTTGATAACCATGTAAGATTCTTATAAATTATCCGAAACGTGTTTCATGGTTTGTAAAAAAGGCAATCTTATGTAAGCGTGTTTTATGGTTTGTTATGATATAATTGTTCCATCTGCAACTTTATTCTCCATCAAACTCTCTTTAGTTTCTATTCACAGGACCTTATGACCATTACTGAGTATAATTGGTTGACCGTGGAGACTTACTGTGTTAACAAATTTATATTTAGTGAAGTTAATGAAATTTCTAAGAAAAGCAAATAGTGTCTCCGGGAAACTAGAGGGCAATTAAGCAAAGCTACTTCTCCAAATACTTTTCTTCCAACAACAAATGACAAAAATGATCTCAGTCTTTTTCAACTTTAAATATATAAAAAAAAAAAAAAAAGTCCTTCGTTCCTTGTTTCCATATCAATCCAAGGGCTAAATCCACTCATACATCACAAGGATGACATCACCTATTCAATAATTTCAAAATCTAAGTGCATGATTCAAGTTAGGAACATGAGCCATTAAAATATATTTTATATACATTTTATTTTCTGTTAAACAAAGCTTTGTGACACACCAACCTCAATTATTTGTTACTTTTTTTATCTTTCTTCTTGGGACCCGATTCAGAGACCCCATACGTTAATGGTGGAACGCCGCTATGCATGTGATGCGAGCACTGAGCGTCAAGAAGACTAATTTGAGAATGATTTAATCCACTCTGAATTTTTTTTCAACTGTAATCTAGGTCTTGCGTTGTAATGCATTGTAATATATTAATCACCTCTTGAGGCCTCCAGGTGTCTTCCAATGGAGAATCAAGACACCTTCACACGATCAATTGATACATCTCAAGGATCATGTCACCCTTCAATAATTTCGAAGTTGCTTATAGATAACACCCTTTTGCCTTAGTGACCTTTGTACAACAGGAATATCTATTTAGTTTCTATTTAACAAGAAATCGTTTGTATTAGAGTACGTAATGCATTAACCTTTAGTTAATGTCTCATGCACCTCAAATCCGATTAACATAAATTAACAAGAAATCCGATTATCTTTTTTACATGAATATATATAATTTTTAAGTGTGAACATCCTGGAGTTTTTAAAACCAAAGTTCTGGCATTTGGTCTTTTATCTTGTGAAAGTGGCGATCCCCGTTTGCTGATATTCACTTTGATAGTAACAATCATCGTTTTAGTTAATAAATTGAATCGTTGTCCCTGTCCTTAAAACTGATATTAAATTTTTTAATTACGTTTGTTTAGCATTAAAAAAGGGACTAGCTATATACGAAAACAAAAGGAGAGTTCAATATCTTTTTGAATAAAATTTCTTTATCTTTTTCCCTGAAAATATCAATCTGTCCTTTAATGACTCTGTTATGATTATTTTTCTTAATCAAAAATAGATTCTTATAAATTATCTAAAACGTGTTTCACAGTATTGATGTTTGATTTTAACACCGACGACTTCATACGTGGTAAAATGCTAAGAAGTCACAAGTGAGATAATTAATTATGAGAGTTGGATCGATGGAGTACTGTTTTCACATATGCAAAAATGTAAAAGTAAGTGAGATGAAAAAATTTTTTATAATGGTTTAGATGTTTAAAGCAAATCTTACATTCATTGTTTTCTTTTTGTATGAGTGTGTTCCTAGTTATTAGCCAAGATTACACGAGGCCACGAACTGCGATCTGGGTTACAGGTGCTTGATGTTCTAAGTATTCTTAGGGAATATTAAGCTAGTCTCTTTTTCGTATTGTGTTTTTGTCATTTTCTTTATTGAATTCAGAGTGTCTGATCCAGATTTTGTGAGAAAAAAACTGCCTATTTATACTCGCTGAACTCAAGGTAATGATTACATGTCCACAAGTGGGTTGGTGCAGTGCAAATTTGTCCCGTTTTCCCATTGGTTGAGAACTTAATAAATATCCCTAAATTAAATGGGGCTTGGACAGGTGTACGAACCAAATTCAATCATAGACAAAACTTGAGTTTGCTAGGTTGTTGACAGTTATATTCTCTCTATTTTGGACAACGTGACAGACTTTAGACGGGACAAAACCTTCTTGCGTTCTGATTGACGCTCGCTGACATCAACTTATGTCAGCCCTAATTTTTAGATATAATACACAGTTTGTAGAAAAGGCATTCCTATATAATTGTTCTATATGCAACTTTATTTTCCATCAATATCTCTTTAATTACTGTTCATGAGACCTAGTGATTTCATTACTAGAATAATTGAGACTTGACCATTGCCTCATCATCTCCTGTTGATCCTTCATGGGATACCATTTGTTTTGGGTCCTTGGAAAGCATTATATGATTTGACCTCTTCTTGGGATTTTTTACACTAGGTTTTATGGCTTATTAAATTGTATGAATTTCTATATTTCACTTCTGATTCTTTGAGATATTACCGTCTTTCTCTTTCATTTGTGGAGTTAGGTTATAAGTTAAATCAACGTTAACATTGTAGTGTCTTTTTTTTTTCTTTTTTTTTTCTTTTGTGATTGATGATTTAATTCACATGTCATTAATCCACAACGCGGAGTCAATTTTAAAAAAAAAATCAATAGTCCTTTTTTTAAAATGAGTAATTAATACAAAATCATTCTAAAATCAATATAATAATTTAAAAGCTTATTACAATAAAAAATAATTTAATTTATATGTAATATATTTAATTAAATATTTATCAATCATACATATTCATAATTATAAAAAAATAATAATAATAATTCTCTTTCATAACTCTTACCGTTAAGATATAGAGTGATGCTATGGGTACTAACGGATGGGTACTAATCTGTGTACTAACTAAAGTATAGTACCCGTACTATGCGTATAGTATATCATCTATGCTTTAGTTAGTACACAGATTAGTACCCATCCGTTAGTACCCAAAGTATTATTCTAAGATATATATATATATATATATATATTAATCTCAAGTCAACCCTTACAAATTGAGAAAAACAAAAATCCATACATCATGAAACAACGCTAATCGCAAGGTGCGTGATTCAGTGCCTTCTTAGATACTGAATAAAATATTTTTTAATCCACTTGTCATGCTTATCTCTTTTTAAAATTATACTTTTTTTATTTTTGTTTGTGGTAAATCATTTTTAGAATATTTAGTTATCAAATTGCCCTTTATGCAGTTAAGATTAACAGACCTTTACCGTTAAATTTCTTAAATTGATAATACCTCCACGACTCCACCCTTGAGGTTTAATTAGGTAACAAAAATCCTCTTAATATTTCAAAAATAACATAAATTCTCCCATTAGTAAGTTAAAAATGTATTTTTAAAATTTATAAGGTGATGTATTAATAAATATTTACCTAATTACCCTTCTACCGTTTATTAATAGCAAAACAATAATAGTACGATGATTTCTATTAAGCCAATAACTATAAGAGGAATTTTATTTTTTAGTTATACCTAAAGGTGCTTATTGTTATTAACCCGAAATTTTATGAAATTAATATGAGACTATTTAGTGAATTTTAACATATTTCCAAAATTGAAAAGTTTTGATTTAAAACCCTCTTAACACGTGGCATAAATATAGAGGTGTTTGGAGCCTAATGTAAGTGACATACTATTGTCGTTTTTTTGTAAATTCAACAACATTTATAGGTGTTTACCCATAAAAATCTTTTGTTATTGGTCTCAGCATATACGATACCTAACGTGGTTAGTTGTTTGAGGAGCCAATTTGGCTTCAAGTAATTCACTATAAGAAAGATGGTTTTCGGCGTCTAACAAAATTAGACGCACATCATCCAATTTAGATGCTACTTATCAATTCAATGCATAATCAATAAGTCTAGCAAAAAACTGAATAATTACAAATAAATTATAATTACATTTAAAACCATTTGTTGAATGCATACGATAATTACTCCTCATGTATTTTATTGATGGTAGAAGAAAATGATTAAGATGCAAGATGAAACCCATGCTGGGGAAAGTGAAAGAACTGAAACTGAAATATGTGAGGAAGTGCTCAGTAAAGCTTCCGGCTTCAACCAAAATTTTGCATCTTGTTTGACTCAGCAGCATGATACATCATAAGTAACAGAGTTAAGGCGCAAAGTTGAACAACAACGAAATAGGATTAAAGATTTAGAAGAGCAGTCCATAAAATAATTTCCAGCATTTAAAAACCTTGGTGGTGCTGCAATTTCAAGGCCTGACAATAAGGCCATTAACCGAGATGGTGGAACGCCAGAAACTTCAGCAGCAAGAGCTGGAAATGGAGAAGCAAATTTATTAAGAAAAGAGAGAGGCAGTAGACAGCATTTGTAATTAAAATTCGCAGGAAGGTTTTTAAATGCTTTACTCATTGCTTCTCATAAATATCTTAATTTTGATCCCCGGCTGCTTAAATTCACCTCCTTGGCACTCTTTAAATGAAAATGATTAATCAATGAGGAGTTCATTCCAAATTTTCCATCCAGTTTATGATAATATTTTATTAACTCTGTACAATCTTAGAAGGTCTAACAAAACTTAAGTTCTCTTAATTCCGATTCTTTTATTGTTTTTTACTTTAGAGTAGCTAAATAAGCCTGTCATTTAGATAAGACCATCTTCAAACATGAGAAAGAAAAACAGATCAAATAAGATTAAGAACATTGCTAGTCTTAAAAGTCACTTGACACTTTCTAATCATTGGCAAATCATGATCCATTCTCAGAATTTTCACATATATAATCATTAGCCGTAGAAAATAAACGAAACCAAGATCCAAAAAGTTCACATAGAAGAGTGAAGTCCCACTGCATCCCTCTGGTATGCAACGGAAACATAAATTCTAATGCTAGCTTATTGTAGACGTAAAAATCTACCTGTACGGAAGGGGGGTCTGATCCCGTGAGGTTGAGGTCACTAGCGATCCGCTGCACCTGCACACGTAGAGAAACACACGCGTGAAGCGAACAGGAAACACCGGGGTGGTGTTTGCCGTAGGCACTCAGCGTTCAAGTCGGCAAAGGCCGAGAGAGGCTAATATAGTGAGGGCTAGGGAGTAGAGGTTACCGGAAGTCTAGTCGGGGACTGTGACTATGGCGGTGATGTGGAGCTCTCAAGTCAGAGCTTTCAGTGTGAAGGTGTAATGTCATATGTCCTTTGTGAGAGGGCTGGCCTCTGCTTATATAGTGGTCGCCTGGTCTCCCAATCCTGGTGGAAGTAGGAGTCCTAGTATGACTCGATGCAAACCCTAGAAGAATTAGGGGCCGTGGTAGGCTGTCACTACCCGGTGTGGGCCAGGGATAGGAAGGTGATTCGATTAGAAGAGTAACTCAGAGTAGGAAAGTGATCGGGGAATAGGAAGGTGACCTTGAAGCGGGAGATTGATCGGGGAGTAGGAAAGTATTCGAGGGGTTGTGGGCTCTGGATTCGCCCATGGACCTAGGAAATGGTGGGATTAGGAGGCTCGTGCCCACGTGGTTTGGGCTGGCTATATCTTGTACCGAATGGGCCTAATCTGGTTGGGTCATATCGGGATTGGGCTTGGCTTCTTCTTCGGTGTCGAGCCCGTTTTCCTATTCGGGCCGAAGGACAATTTTTGGAAATAACTAACGGATTTGCCCCCTCCCCCACTCTCTGAGTTAAGAGTTTCTTAAGTCAGAGAGTAGGAAACGTCGATGGGCACTCGGTTTCCCTTCCTGGACGGTCGATTGTTGGCGTAACTGACCAGTTTGATGTAGGTGATTTGTAGTTAAGGGTCGCTCGGTATCAAAGCTGATTCGAAATGTGCAATCACCCCAAGAGGGTGTGCCCGATCGGTGTGAAGGGTCGAAGGAACTGAGATAATGAGACTTCTGGGGCCCACGTGCTCGTTCAGTGTGTCCTGCCGATTGGAGAAGTGAACTACAATCCCATGACAGGGGTATTCGCTTGGTATGTCGGGTCGAATGAGTTGGAGAAGATGTTAAATTAAAGGTTCATTCGATTGGGGTACTCGGGTGATCAAGTGGGATGGAATCGGCTCGGCCGGCTTGTTGGACCGTAAGACTTGCGCTTGTGACTCTACGACGCTTTTTACTGGATGCCAACGGGCCAAACAAAATGCGCAAACATTTGACCCATGGCTGCCTACTCGTCCGCTATGGAAGACTGAATAGACGAGGCCTCTTGGCTTGATCACCTCGAGGGTGAACAAGTGCAAGACCGCTCCTAGCCAATCGCCCAGATTTGGAGAATCTCCTGGACGTGAAGCATGGGAGTGTAAGCTTCGTTGCAGGAGCCGACCTGTTGCAGTGTGCTGGCTCGGTTGGGTAGGAAGGGCGATTGAATCTTTTAGACAGGTTAAGTCTATGTGTTGACCGGTGGCGGGGGGCAGGGTGAGTGGTGATAGTCAAAGTTTGAAAAGACCGGGTCGGTCAGTCGGTCGGTGGCATAGGGGAGAGTGGTGATCCAATACTTGGTTCTTGGGGAGGATGGAGTTGAGTCGGTCGGTCGGTCGGTCGATCGGGTGGAGTGGTGATCCAATACTTCGTTCCTGAGGAGTTAGGATGGTGGAGTTAAGTCAGTCGATCGGTCGGGTGGAGTGAAGATCCAATACTTGATTCCTGGGGAGTGAGGATAATGGAGTTGAGTCGGTCGGTCGGGTAGAGTGGACATCCAATACTTGGTTCTTGGGGAGTGATGGTGGAGTTGAGTCGGTCGGTCGATCGGTCGGGTAGAGTGGACATCTAATACATGGTTCTTGGGGAGGATAGAGTGGAGTCGGTCCGTCGGGTAGAGTGGATGTCCAATACTTGGTTCTTGGGGAGTGATGGTAGAGTTGAGTCGGTCCGTCGGGTAGAGTGGATGTCCAATACTTGGTTCTTGGGGAGTGATGGTAGAGTTGAGTCGGTCCGTCGGGTAGAGTGGAGGTCCAATACTTGGTTCTTGGGGAGTGATGGTGGAGTTGAGTCGGTCCGTCGGTTTGTCAGGTTGAGTGGAGATCCATGGATTTAGCAGGGTCAATCCGAAAGTGTAAATCCGTGGATCGAGCGGGGTCGATCCGAAGGTGTAAATTTGTGGATCAGCCAGGGCCGATCCGAAGGTGTAGATCCATGGATTGAGCAGGGCCAATCCAAAGGTGTAAATCCGTGGATTGAGTAGGGTCGATCCGAAGGTGTAAATCTGTGGATCAAGCAGGGTCGATCCGGAGGTGTAAACCTGTGGATCGAGCAGGGCCGATCCGAAGGTGTAAATCCGTGGATCGAGCAGGGCTGAGTCGAAGGTGTAAATCCGTGAATCGGGCAGGGCCGATCCGAAGGTGTAGATCCATGGATTGAGCAGGGTCAATCCGAAGGTGTAAATCCGTGGATCAAGCAGGGTCGATCCGAGGGTCTAAATCCGTAGATTGAGCAAGGTCAATCCGAAGGTGTACGTTGATCGGGCCGGGCCGATCTGAAGGTGTCATCGTGAATCGGCGGTGGTCGAGGTTGATTCGGCAAGGTGCGTACGTTGATCGGGCAAGGCCGATTTGAAGGTGTCCGTACATTTATCGGGCAAGGCCGATTTGAAGGTGTCTGTATGTTCATCGGACAGGGCCGATTTGAAGGTGTCTGTACGTTTATCGGGCAAGGCCGATTTGAAGGTGTCCGTACGGTTATCGGGCAAGGCCGATTTGAAGGTGTCCGTATGTTTATCGAGTAAGGCCGATTTGAAGGTGTCAATACGTTCATCAGGCAGGGCCGATTTGAAGGTGTCCGTACGTTTATCGGACAGGGTCGATTTGAAGGTGTCAGCACGTTTATCGGGCAGGGCCAATTTGAAGGTGTTCGTACGTTTATCGGGCAAGGCCGATTTGAAGGTGTCCATATGTTTATCGGGCAAGGTCGATTTGAAGGTGTCCGTACGTTCATCGAGCAAGGCTGATTTGAAGGTGTCCGTACGTTCATCGGGTAGGGTCAATTTGAAGGTGTCAACACGTTTATCGGACAGGGCCGATTTGAAGGTGTCCGTACGTTTATCGGGCAAGGTCGATTTGAAGGTGTCCGTACGTTTATCGAGCAAGGTCGATTTGAAGGTGTCTGTACGTTCATCGGGCAGGGCCGATTTGAAGGTGTCCGTACGTTCATCGGACAGGGCCGATTTGAAGGTGTCTGTACGGTTATCGGGCAAGGCCGATTTGAAGGTGTCCATACGTTTATCGGGCAAGGCCGATTTGAAGGTGTCAGTACGTTCATCTGGCAGGGCCGATTTGAAGGTGTAAGTAATTCATCGACCAGGGTGGATTTGGAGGCGAAAACTTCTGAATAGCACTTCATTAAATATTTGGCCATGAGGCCGACTGTCTAAGAGGAGGTGGATAGGCCCACTCATCTTTTTTAAAATGAAAAAATGAAAAACGAAAAAAAGACAAGGTTCACCTAGAAGTAGTAGTGTAAAACCCCCCTCCAGTCAGGTATCCTCTAAATATCCCTGAATGAGAATCCCGAGGATACATGTCTGGAGAACGAGTTGTATTTAGAAAAAATCTGTATAAGGATAATAATAATAATATCCAAAACATGCATATAAAATATCACGCAGGATCTAAACTTATAATTTACAAACTTTAAGAAATTACACAATCAAAACATATTTATAGGGTGGAAGCTTTCAAATGTATTTCACAAATATTTATCATTTACATATTTACATCAAGATAAAAACATCAAGATGATAATAAATCATCTCCCCTCACGTGTAATCCCGCTGTCTCTAGCATCCCTCGCTTCTAGTCTACCTGCAAAGCAATCAACAATGAAAGGGTGAGCGCTAATCGCTCAGTAAGGAATGATCCGGTTCATTCTAAATGTACTATTTGATCTTTATTTAAACATATCTGTTAACACATCACTTATCTTTTACATCTAGGGATACTTCATTTTCTATTACTAATTCATATGCTTTTCATCATTTTATCCCATGGCTATATAAACATCAATGTGTACACATACAAATAAGTATGTAAACATAGTACACACACATCACATATCATGACATAACATCTAAAATCATCTAACATGAGTATAAATCATCTCATGATGTAAATAACATCATAACTCATGTAATGCAACTAAATGCATATGAAACATTTAACATCTAGCCGATCGGACATTTCTTAGCATCTTAAGCACTTCATATCATCTAGCCTCAAATTTCATCTAGAGCTCATATCATCGAGAGGCGTGCTTACGCGTTATTTAGCATCTAAAGCATATATTCATCTTTCCTCAATCGGTATACGAGGATATGCTTACGCGTTTTCCATCGTGTCTATATGCATCTCTGTCATGTCTATTTGCATCTCTAACATCTTATGGCATGTAAATACATATTTTGGTGAGCTTAATACTTTTAATTCATCTATGGATTATCAACCCATTTACATTACCTCTTGCTCACATACATCATCTTAACACATGTATTATATTGCATCTTCATGCCATTTCATAACATTAATCATGCATTGACATCATGACCATGTATATCTTTCAAAGATCATCTAACTAATGGGTAAACATTAATACATGGCATAATTACAATAATACATTAATAATCAATTCATAATCATAAGAATTGATTATGTTAAATCTTAACTTTAATAACCAGTTTATGCTTCAGGCCATTTTCCATCCTTTTCTCAAACGAATTGGCTTTTGGCATAAACATAAAAGTTATAGGTCTGTGTCTTATCTTTCTAATGCTTCAAGAATCATCTCATTTCAATTTTTATAACTCAAGTTATGGTCGAAATACAGAAGCAGGGTTAACAAAACCCCTAAGCCCATTAAATCCGAATTTTCATATTAACTATGCCACATCAATTCCTATTGACATTAACCAATAGGTTAACTTGTGGATCAAATAAACCTCCCCTTAATAGTCTTTAACATCTTAAAGGAAGTGAAAAATCTCATTTCCATAATCATCCATTATAGCTACAACATTGTAAGCTAATGCAAACAACACATCAACACTTCTAATAGCAACCATTCAACACCATGTGGCCTCCAATACTACAATTTTTGCCACAATCAGTATCCACACTTCATTTTCTTCAATCAAACATAACAACTCATAAAACATAAAGAGCAATAACTTCATGTATAATGAATTCAAGGCAATAAGTAGAATAAATGAGTTCAACTACATTTGCCATCAACTAATTCTATGCCTTAAAGCCTTAATTTAAGGTTTCATAAAAATCTACAAACCCTAGCATAAACCCTAAAGTCATGAGAGGTTCTTCCTTACCTTTTTAAAGACCTCCTCCAACAAATCCTTTGCCTTTGACTTCTTTTACACCTTAATCCTACATATATAACATTATACCTCAACATCTACCTCAAATCTTCAAATCACATCAAAACTAAAGTTTTTAATCCTTACCTTAAACCCTTCAAATTGAAGATCCAAGGCTCCTATCTTGTTCTCCTTGAAAAATTATGCAAAACTCCTTGAAAACCTAGAGAAAGAAAGCTTGTTTCATGGAAGATTTGAGAGAAAATGGAAGAAATGTTGAAGAAAGGCTCTCTCCTTTGGCTTGAACGAATTTCATCTAATTTATAGGAAAATATTTCATTTATTTTCCAAAATTATGCAATTGGCCCAATTATTTTAATTGTATAACTCATAAGTCCTTAATTCTTCATATAAGGGCATTTTGGTCATTTCACACTAGACATAATTATTACTTAATTAATGCCATTAAATGCAATGAAGCCTACTCATCCTTGACTTTTTCAATGCTTATCTATAGGCAAAATAACCATTTTGCCCCTAAGCCTCTTTATGGATAATTGATTCATACCATTCCAAATGAATTGACTATTTTGCCCTTAGTTAGATTTTATGCTTTTTAACATAAAATAAACATTTAAAGGACTATTTTGAGTTAGGAACATACCTTTGACATCTTGGGTATTACAAGTAGCGTTTGAGGTGAACGACATTCCAACTGTTGTTGATGTCTTTGCCATCAGGGGTCTGGAGTTTGTAGGCGCCCTTCCCTGCTTCTTTGGTGACCTTGTAGGGCCTACAATCGATCTGAGCTCTGGCCTCCTATCGTTCTGCATTCAGTCATACCTGGTTTGAATTGCCTGATCCATCTCATCTTCCTCCCACCTTATTTGAATCGTTGCTCTGGCCAAGGCGTCTTCCATCATGGTGCAACCTAGCTTCGTCAATTCTTTGTATAGTTCACCATCCGGGAGGAGACCTTTTTTGAAGGCGTCTACGGCTGTCTCAGGGTTATAGGAAGGGATGGAAATCTTCTCTTTGTTGAATCTGTTGACATACTATCTCAGTGGCTCTCCCCTCCTCTGGTATACTCTGTATAGATCGGCCGACGGCTTCTCGAGTTTCTTGCTGCTAGCGAACTGCTCCACAAAGGTGTCGGTGAGCTGAGCGAATGAGTCGATGGAACCGTTCGAGAGATTTGTGTACCATTGAAGTGCTGGACCGGATAAGCTTGAACCAAAACTCTTGCACATGCAGGCTTCCTTCAACGCTCGGGGTATTGAGACAGTGAACATCCGCTGCTTGTTAGTGTATATTAGTGTATGCCCTAGAAACCATTCGTGTTGTCGGTTTCAGAGTATTTTGTCTTGTATCTATATATATCATAAATAATAGAAGAAAGAGTTCTTCAATTCATATATGTAAATTGCTTCCTTTATTCAGTCATGCATTTAAAATAAAGTATGTATATGAATTGTCCAGATGATTCATTTAATAGGTAAATGAATTATCGAAAAAGGTTCCCTGCGGAAGCAATATAAATTTGGGCAACTATATTGTACAAGAGGGCATACCGGATGCTTCCGAAAGATATCATGAGTTGATATAAGTACGGATGACGATGATAGTCATGTCACTAGGGCATTGGTATGGATTAACGGTTGGTGAAGCTTGTTTTTGAGCGTGACCGAATAACGACAAATCACTTGGAAAAGCATGTAGTCAATGATTTATCGTTTGGTTATATCAGTGCACGATGTAGTCCTTTGACCTGAGACATTGTAGTCGGATCCGATATGGATGCATATGGTTCATACGGTGTATAAGTACGAGACTAATCATGTTTCGTACAATAAAGCCTATTTGGTCATGCGTTGTTCATATGTGGAAACGAACGATGGTCAAGAGGGGATCCATTGACTCGGAAATATAGGATCGGGAGTATCGACTCCATCCGGATTCGAGTTCCTAGGACGAACATCGATAAATGTCGGAAAATTGAATCTCGGCGAGTCTATTATTAGTCATACAAAAGTAAGTTTGTGATGACAAGTTCCGGACATATTGATCGACAATTCGGTAGAAGATCGAGTTTAGGATTTTGACGTTCCATGAATCCATACTCGATTAGGATATCTCAATGGAGGGACTTTACCTGCATGGTACGTATGATATGAAATGGGTTCGATGAAGTATTTTTTCATCGTGGTTTAGGGACTATGGCACATTGCTAGATGTTTACCATAGTCGTTGGGCCTCCGGACGGGTTTCTGGATTCATCAGAACCGGCTCCACGGCTAATCCACGGTGGACCTACATGGTCACACCAATAGCCTTGAGAAGTTAGAGAATGATGAGAGAGAGAAATGATTATCCGAAGAGGGCTAGCACCTTCCGAGGGTAATAACGGGATTTCTATAGTAATAGTTACATAGAAAACAATTTGTGACATTTTAAGGGTTAAAATGGTCAAGCAATAATTAATTATATTTAATTATTATATCTTAAAGTGTTAAGATTAATGAGATGAACAAAAATAACCTTTTAATAGTTAAAGGGTAAAAAGGGTAAATTTATGGGTTGTTAATGTAAACTAGTTTAGTTTACATGGGCCCTTGAATAATATTGATTATTCAAAGGGTAACATATTAAATTCGTGGGGTCCCTTTATAAAATAAGATTTTATTGGGCTTGGAAGTGAAAAATAAATAATTACAAAATAGCCCAAGTATATATAAGTGCAAAAGGTTGCATTTTTGTTCATTATTCACTTGTTCACTCAAACACAAACTAAAAGCTCTCTCCCTAGCCAAGGCCACTCTCTAATCCTCTCAAGGTGGTGTTAAAGTGTGGAGGTTTCATCCTTTTGAAGCTAATCTTCATCAATCCAAAGCAAAGGAGTAGGTATAATCTCATATCCAAGCTTTGCATGTAAACCGTTTTTTTAATCCATGCTTTCATGCTTTCATTCTCCATCTCCACCACTCTTCATGCATGCTGAATCTTTCAAATGGTATCAGAGCTAAAAGCTCCTTGCATGTCGAATTTATAAGCTAAAATGGCATTTTCCATGTGTTCATATGTTCATCAAACTTGGTTGAGTTTGCATGTTAGTGATATGGTTCAAAAATGTTTTTTTCATAGTAGATCTTTACATGCATGTCTCGGCCATACATAGATCAGAGGTATATGTTCATTCTTCTTCTCATTCTTATATGTTTGAATGATGATAATGGTTATAATGAGCATGCCTTAGTATTGGATGAGTTGTTTGATGTAATAAGCATGTTTGATGCATGTGTATGTCTCGGCCATCTCTTGATCTTTGGAAAACATGTTTTTCTTCTTGCTCTAATATGTTTGGGTATGTTAGAATATGATTTAAAGCATGTTTGGATGATGATTATTGCATGAAATGTGATTGAAAACTACATGCATGCATATATGTCATTTTCGGCCATGACTAGTTTTGCCATAAAAATGTCATTTCATTCATGTATTGATGAATGATGTTTTAGGAAATGTTGCATGATGATTCATTTAGAAAAATGTTCATGCATGTTCATTTCCATTACTTTGATTAAATGGTTTATGCTTTGACATGCTAAATGTGTTATCTTTAATTTGATTAAAGTATATTTTTTGCATGAAGTGTATGCAAATGTTGCAAGTGTTTAGTGGTGGAATTTGATGTTAGCATAAAGTTATGGATTATTCATTCATATGATGAATTATGATATTATATATGATTGTGGTAAATTTAATGTAGGATGTTTAATTTGATTAAATTATCTTATAATGCATCATTGCATGGCATAAATTATTATATTTTTGAAATGTAATAATTTGGTTGTTTGAATGGTTTCAAAAATGATGATGCAAGATGGCATGATTGTCTTTGAAAAGATAAATATGTCATAAAAAGTATTACTTTAGTTAAAAGTAACTTGTGTCATAGAATGATTACTCTTGGAGTAATAAAACCCACTTATCTATGCCATGCATGACTTTTGTGAAAAGTATTGAAATGATGCTAACAATTAAATAGTATATCTTTGGGTGGAATATGACAAAAGTGTTTGTGTAATGATTCCTATAAAATGTGTAATTGTTGCATGGCCCAAAGTTATAATTAAATTACCACATGAATATATATATAATATCTATTAATATATGAGATATATTTATATATTTATATTCATGCCTTTAAATAATTGTTTATTATATTTGGTATGAATGTTTAATATTTATTTATGTGATGAATGAATATTAGATTAGAGGGTTGATCATGGGCGCCATTTGGTTTTCAAAATATTCAAAAGTATTTGTAATATTCTTTTATTAAATGGCTTGTAATAATTAAATTTTATTTATTTATTTTAATCGGGCCTGCGTGCCTAAGATCCAATATGTAATGGAATCGGCTAGACGAGAACCGAAGAGCATCCGGATGACGATCCAATCAAGATATAGTATTAGGGTAAATAGTTTGCCTTTAGGATGTATTTTCGAAAAGCCCCATGGTCAACCCACATGCTTTAATTTATGCATATATGTGATATGTATGAATTGTTAATTAAACATGGCATGCTAAAATGAATTAACTAAAGGTTAAACCTAAATCTCCCCAATTTAAAATTATTAAATCCAAGTCTCCCATTGTGGGATAACTAAATTCTTTGATATAAATTTTAATATCCCAAGATTTCTATTATGTGAGGGATACAATCTTTATATCATAGAATTAAGTTGATCTTGTTCTTGGATGGATATTTTCACCTTGACCAAGAATTCTATTATGTGAGGACATGATGAAAATGCCATCCTAAGAAAGCACAATGGTTCGGATTTAACTAGCCTAGGGTACCAAGAATTCTATTATGTGAGGTATCCGAAGCTAGGACAAGGAATATGAATCAAACCTTATATAGTGATATAAAAGGAAAAGAGTTTCCTACTTATTAGACTTAATTAACCAAGAATTCTATTATGTGAGGTTAATTGAATTTGATAAGAAATTGATTCCCCACTAAGAAATTTAATCCAACGAAAATTTCCGGATCCTATTTAAGGGAGTGTAGGACTCGAATAAAATAGTGGGAGCTAATTTGATTATGCATTAAAAGGTTTAAAAGATTACAAGACACTAATAAAATTACTTTTCTTTGCGCTTTCATCTTTGTGATAAATAATCGAAAAAATGGCCAACAATGTTCTCCTAAGGATAATGGACAATAACATGTTAACCGGACCCAACCTAAAAGATTGGCTAAGAAATCTTAGAATTGTTCTAGATTTTGAAAGAATTGCTTATGTCCTAGAAGCACCTCTTCCACTTGATATTGGACCGGATGCTCCACAAGCTGAGCTTGATGCTCTTGAAAAGTGGAGAGAGGATAGTAGGAGGGCTAAAAATTACATGTTAGCCTCCATGAATAGAGAACTTCAAACTAAGCATGAAGAGGTTTCAAATGCTTATGATATCCTCATAGCTCTACAAGAGTTGTATAGCGAAAATCCAAGAGTGGTTGAGTATGAATTGTGTGCATCCCTCTTTAGCATGAAGTTGAGGGAAGGGGAACCTCCAATGATCATACTCTTAAAATGATCAATGGATTAGATCGACTGGATGGATATGGGGTGGTCATGCCAGACCGCCTCAAAGTGAATTTGATTCTACAATCCCTTCCTCCAAGTTATAAACCGTTTATAACTAACTACAATCTCAATAGGATTGAGAGAAACCTCTCCAAGCGCTAAATGAGCTTAAAGAATTTCACAGAAGAATGTGAAAGGGAAGGGACATGAGGATGTTTTTGCCGCCTCCACTAGCGGGGCCAATAAAAAGGCCCAAAGTGCTACAAAGAGAGGTCCAAAAGTTGGACCCAAGAATAAGAGCTTCAAGAAGCCGGCAAAGGCAGAGAAGGCCGATGCAAAAGGAAAATGTTTCCACCGTGGAAAAGATGGACTTTGGAAGAGGAACTGTCCTCAATACCGAACATCAAGAAAGGCAAAGAAAAAGCGGTATGAACCAATGTCTTATGATTGAATATGAATTAAGTGTTAATTCAGATAGTCATTCCCTGGATATTAGATTCAGCAAGAACATCTCATGTTTGTATGTCTTTGCGAGTACTTCAGAATAGTTACGAGGTGACAAAGGGCGAGATCATTTTGAGGATGGCAAATGGGGCACGAGTTGCGGCCGAGGCCATGGGGACTTGCTCACTAAGACTACCTTCAGGGACATGTTTTGAATTTGTTTAAAGTATTGTACTTTGAAAAGGCCACAAGAAACATCATTTCTATTTCTGCTTTGTGTAAGGCAGTTATTATGTCTTGTTTAATGGAAATGAATGTTCAATACATTTTGGAAATGTTTTAGTTGGTAAAGTGTGAATACAAATGGTTTGTATGTCTTAGAATTGAATGACTATGCTTCAATCAATACCATTTCTAATAAAAGAACTCGATCTGAATCAAATCCTAAAATTCTATGGCATCATAGATTGGGTCATATAGGAGAGAGAAGATTAATACACTTGGAGAAAGTGGGATCCTAAACTCATTGGGTTCGAACCCTATCCAACCCTGTGAATCATGTCTCCAAGGAAAGATGACCAAGTCTCCCTTTAAGAGTAAAGGAGAGCGAGCTAAAGAACTTTTAGAACTCATACATACAGATGTGTGTGGACCATTTAGTACTTTAGCTAGGGGAGGATTTGAATATTTCATTACCTTTACGATGATATGTCACGATATGGGTATTTGTATTTAATGAAATGCAAATCTGAATCCTTTGAAAAATTCAGAGAATTCAAGAATGAAGTAGAAAATCAAATTGGAAAGAGTATTAAAATACTACGATCAGATCGTGGGGGTGAATACTTGAGTACGAGTTTCAAGAGTTCTTAAAAGAAAATGGGATCATCTCACAATTGACTCCTTCCTTATACACCCCAACCTTAATGGAGTGTCGAAAGGAGAAATCGTACCTTATTGGATATGGTACGATCGATGGTGAGTTTTACGAGACTTACCAATGTCTCTGGGGTACGCTCTCCAGACATTGTGCACATCCTTAATAGGGTCCCGTCTAAAACTGTCCCGAGAAAACACCGTATGAGATATGGTATGGAAAACGTCCCAAGTCTGAATTATATGAAGATTTGGGGCCCTGCCTACTTATGTTAAATTGGTTAAATCGATAAGTGGATGTTAAATCCGAGAAGGGATCGGTTCATTGGATATCCTAAAGATAGTTTAGGATATTGCTTTTACTTCCCAAGTGATCAAAGAGTTTGGATCGGTAGAAATGCGCTTCCTCGAGAACGAGTTCTTGGAGGAAGGCGGCGTTGGAAGAAATATTGAACTCAAGGAAGAGTTCGAAGAGCCAAGAACCGAGATTGTGAAGATAGGAACGTCCCACTCAACAACCTCGCAGACGATACTATGGTTCCAAAGATAAAGTCTTCTAGAATGTCGAAACCTCCAGAGAGATATGGGTTCCTACATGAGCAAGATTTTGAATCTTACTTAGTGGGAGTAGATGATCATGGTGATGATCCTAGAAGCTACGAAGAAGCAATCTTGGATAGAGATTCAGAAAATGGTAAGCGATGGATTCGAGATAGAATCAATGCATGCCAATCAAGTATGGTCGCCTGGATCCACCCGAGGGAATAGTTCCTATAGGTTGTAAATGGGTCTACAAGAGAAAAGTTGGCAAGGATGGGGAGGTAGAGACCTTCAAAGCTCGGTGGTGGCGAAAGGTTATACTCGAAACAAGGATTGGATTATGAGGAAACCTTCTCGCCCGTAGCTATGATTAAATCCATCCGTATAATGCTAGCCATCGCAAAGATACCATGATTATGAAATTTGGCAAATGGATGTCAAAACAGCTTTCCTCAATGGGTTTTATTGAGGAAAACATCTATATGGAACAACCGATAGGTTTTGTATCCTCTCTTGAAAGACATAAGGTATGCAAATTGCATCGATCCATTTATGGATTGAAGCAAGCTTCAAGAAGTGGAACATTCGATTTGGACGACATAATCAAATCGCTTTGGTTTTGTCAAGAATCCGGATGAGCCCCTATGTATACAAATGGGTTAAAGATCATGCCATCACGTTTCTCATATTATATGTAGATAACATACTTTTGATGGGAAATGATATAGGCATGATGACAGAGGTTAAGGTTTGGTTGTCCAAAACCTTCTCGATGAAAGACTTAGGAGAAGCGACATATGTCCTTGGCATTCGTGTCTATAGAGATAGAACGAAAAGGGTAATTGGATTATCCCAAAAATTGTACATAGAGAAAATGCTAAAAAGATTTAGCATGGAGAACTCTAAGAGAGGTCTTTTGCCCTTCACTCATGGTCTTCATCTTTCTAAAGGAGATGGGTCCAAAGACCGATGAAGAGCGAGCGGATGCGTAATGTGCCTTATGCGTCTGCCGTAGGTAGCTTAATGTACGCAATGCTATGTACAAGACCTGATATAGCTTATGTTGTAAGTGTTACGAGCAGATATCACCAAACCTGGGTGGGGAGAAACATTGGTCGGTTGTAAAATCGATCCTTAAGTACTTGAGAAGAACTAAGGATCTAGTTCGAGTTATGGATGTTCCGAGTTAAACATTCAAGGATACTCGATTCGATTTCCAATCAGATATTGATGATAGAAAGTCTACATCGGGGTACATTTTTTATATGTAATGGAGGTGTTGTTAGTTGGAAAAGTTCCAAACAAACAACCACAATGACTCCCACTGAAGTGAATACATTGTTGCTTAAGCGGCAAGAGGAGGTGTTTGGATGCGAAAGTTCGTAATTGAACTTGGTGTGGTTCCGAACATGGCTTACCCGATAAGCATGTTCTGTGACAATACTGGAGCTATTGCACAGGCAAAGGAACCAAGGGCACACCAAAAATCCAAACACATTCAGCGTAAGTATCACATTTTGAGAGAATTCGTTGGAGCTGGAGAGATTTTGATTCTAAGACTCCTTCAGAGAAAATGTAGTGATCCACCGACTAAGGCGATGACACGAAGCAATTGGACCATCATCTTGAGAAGATGGGTATGAGATACAACATCGAATGGCTTTAGTGCAAGTGGGAGTTTGTTAGTGTATATTAGTGTATGCCCTAGAAACCATTCGTGTTGTCGGTTTCAGAGTATTTTGTCTTGTATCTATATATATCATAAATAATAGAAGAAAGAGTTCTTCAATTCATATATGTAAATTGCTTCCTTTATTCAGTCATGCATTTAAAATAAAGTATGTATATGAATTGTCCAGATGATTCATTTAATAGGTAAATGAATTATCGAAAAAGGTTCCCTGCGGAAGCAATATAAATTTGGGCAACTATATTGTACAGTAGGCATACCGGATGCTTCCGAAAGATATCATGAGTTGATATAAGTACGGATGACGATGATAGTCATGTCACTAGGGCATTGGTATGGATTAACGGTTGGTGAACTGCCCCCGAACGTGACCGAATAACGACAAATCACTTGGAAAAGCATGTAGTCAATGATTTATCGTTTGGTTATATCAGTGCACGATGTAGTCCTTTGACCTGAGACATTGTAGTCGGATCCGATATGGATGCATATGGTTCATACGGTGTATAAGTACGAGACTAATCATGTTTCGTACAATAAAGCCTATTTGGTCATGCGTTGTTCATATGCGGAAACGAACGATGGTCAAGAGGGGATCCATTGACTCGGAAATATAGGATCGGGAGTACCGCTGACTCCATCCGGATTCGAGTTCCTAGACGAACATCGATAAATGTCGGAAAATTGAATCTCTGGCCAGAGTCTATTATTAGTCATACAAAAGTAAGTTTGTGATGACAAGTTCCGGACATATTGATCGACAATTCGGTAGAAGATCGAGTTTAGGATTTTGACGTTCCATGAATCCATACTCGATTAGGATATCTCAATGGAGGGACTTTACCTGCATGGTACGTATGATATGAAATGGGTTCGATGAAGTATTTCTTCATCGTGGTTTAGGGACTATGGCACATTGCTAGATGTTTACCATAGTCGTTGGGCCTCCGGACGGGTTTCCGGATTCATCCAGAACCGGCTCACGGCTAATCCACGGTGGACCTACATGGTCACACCAATAGCCTTGAGAAGTTAGAGAATGATGAGAGAGAGAAATGATTATCCGAAGAGGGCTAGCACCTTCCGAGGGTAATAACGGGATTTCTATAGTAATAGTTACATAGAAAACAATTTGTGACATTTTAAGGGTTAAAATGGTCAAGCAATAATTAATTATATTTAATTATTATATCTTAAAGTGTTAAGATTAATGAGATGAACAAAAATAACCTTTTAATAGTTAAAGGGTAAAAAGGGTAAATTTATGGGTTGTTAATGTAAACTAGTTTAGTTTACATGGGCCCTTGAATAATATTGATTATTCAAAGGGTAAGCATATTAAATTCGTGGGGTCCCTTTATAAAATAAGATTTTATTGGGCTTGGAAGTGAAAAATAAATAATTGCAAAATAGCCCAAGTATATATAAGTGCAAAAGGTTGCATTTTTGTTCATTATTCACTTGTTCACTCAAACACAAACTAAAAGCTCTCTCTCCCTAGCCAAGGCCACTCTCTAATCCTCTCAAGGTGGTGTTAAAGTGTGGAGGTTTCATCCTTTTGAAGCTAATCTTCATCAATCCAAAGCAAAGGAGTAGGTATAATCTCATATCCAAGCTTTGCATGTAAACCGTTTTTTTTAATCCATGCTTTCATGCTTTCATTCTCCATCTCCACCACTCTTCATGCATGCTGAATCTTTCAAATGGTATCAGAGCTAAAAGCTCCTTGCATGTCGAATTTATAAGCTAAAATGGCATTTTCCATGTGTTCATATGTTCATCAAACTTGGTTGAGTTTGCATGTTAGTGATATGGTTCAAAAATGTTTTTTTCATAGTAGATCTTTACATGCATGTCTCGGCCATACATAGATCAGAGGTATATGTTCATTCTTCTTCTCATTCTTATATGTTTGAATGATGATAATGGTTATAATGAGCATGCCTTAGTATTGGATGAGTTGTTTGATGTAATAAGCATGTTTGATGCATGTGTATGTCTCGGCCATCTCTTGATCTTTGGAAAACATGTTTTTCTTCTTGCTCTAATATGTTTGGGTATGTTAGAATATGATTTAAAGCATGTTTGGATGATGATTATTGCATGAAATGTGTTGAAAACTACATGCATGCATATATGTCATTTTCGGCCATGACTAGTTTTGCCATAAAAATGTCATTTCATTCATGTATTGATGAATGATGTTTTAGGAAATGTTGCATGATGATTCATTTAGAAAAATGTTCATGCATGTTCATTTCCATTACTTTGATTAAATGGTTTATGCTTTGACATGCTAAATGTGTTATCTTTAATTTGATTAAAGTATATTTTTTGCATGAAGTGTATGCAAATGTTGCAAGTGTTTAGTGGTGGAATTTGATGTTAGCATAAAGTTATGGATTATTCATTCATATGATGAATTATGATATTATATATGATTGTGGTAAATTTAATGTAGGATGTTTAATTTGATTAAATTATCTTATAATGCATCATTGCATGGCATAAATTATTATATTTTTTGAAATGTAATAATTTGGTTGTTTGAATGGTTTCAAAAAATGATGATGCAAGATGGCATGATTGTCTTTGAAAAGATAAATATGTCATAAAAAGTATTACTTTAGTTAAAAGTAACTTGTGTCATAGAATGATTACTCTTGGAGTAATAAAACCCACTTATCTATGCCATGCATGACTTTTGTGAAAAGTATTGAAATGATGCTAACAATTAAATAGTATATCTTTGGGTGGAATATGACAAAAGTGTTTGTGTAATGATTCCTATAAAATGTGTAATTGTTGCATGGCCCAAAGTTATAATTAAATTACCACATGAATATATATATAATATCTATTAATATATGAGATATATTTATATATTTATATTCATGCCTTTAAATAATTGTTTATTATATTTGGTATGAATGTTTAATATTTATTTATGTGATGAATGAATATTAGATTAGAGGGTTGATCATGGGCGCCATTTGGTTTTCAAAATATTCAAAAGTATTTGTAATATTCTTTTATTAAATGGCTTGTAATAATTAAATTTTATTTATTTATTTTAATCGGGCCTGCGTGCCTAAGATCCAATATGTAATGGAATCGGCTAGACGAGAACCGAAGAGCATCCGGATGACGATCCAATCAAGATATAGTATTAGGGTAAATAGTTTGCCTTTAGGATGTATTTTCGAAAAGCCCCATGGTCAACCCACATGCTTTAATTTATGCATATATGTGATATGTATGAATTGTTAATTAAACATGGCATGCTAAAATGAATTAACTAAAGGTTAAACCTAAATCTCCCCAATTTAAAATTATTAAATCCAAGTCTCCCATTGTGGGATAACTAAATTCTTTGATATAAATTTTAATATCCCAAGATTTCTATTATGTGAGGGATACAATCTTTATATCATAGAATTAAGTTGATCTTGTTCTTGGATGGATATTTTCACCTTGACCAAGAATTCTATTATGTGAGGACATGATGAAAATGCCATCCTAAGAAAGCACAATGGTTCGGATTTAACTAGCCTAGGGTACCAAGAATTCTATTATGTGAGGTATCCGAAGCTAGGACAAGGAATATGAATCAAACCTTATATAGTGATATAAAAGGAAAAGAGTTTCCTACTTATTAGACTTAATTAACCAAGAATTCTATTATGTGAGGTTAATTGAATTTGATAAGAAATTGATTCCCCACTAAGAAATTTAATCCAACGAAAATTTCCGGATCCTATTTAAGGGAGTGTAGGACTCGAATAAAATAGTGGGAGCTAATTTGATTATGCATTAAAAGGTTTAAAAGATTACAAGACACTAATAAAATTACTTTTCTTTGCGCTTTCATCTTTGTGATAAATAATCGAAAAAATGGCCAACAATGTTCTCCTAAGGATAATGGACAATAACATGTTAACCGGACCCAACCTAAAAGATTGGCTAAGAAATCTTAGAATTGTTCTAGATTTTGAAAGAATTGCTTATGTCCTAAAAGCACCTCTTCCACTTGATATTGGACCGGATGCTCCACAAGCTGAGCTTGATGCTCTTGAAAAGTGGAGAGAGGATAGTAGGAGGGCTAAAAATTACATGTTAGCCTCCATGAATAGAGAACTTCAAACTAAGCATGAAGAGGTTTCAAATGCTTATGATATCCTCATAGCTCTACAAGAGTTGTATAGCGAAAATCCAAGAGTGGTTGAGTATGAATTGTGTGCATCCCTCTTTAGCATGAAGTTGAGGGAAGGGGAACCTCCAGATGATCATACTCTTAAAATGATCAATGGATTAGATCGACTGGATGGATATGGGGTGGTCATGCCAGACCGCCTCAAAGTGAATTTGATTCTACAATCCCTTCCTCCAAGTTATAAACCGTTTATAACTAACTACAATCTCAATAGGATTGAGAGAAACCTCTCGAACGCTAAATGAGCTTAAAGAATTTCACAGACGAGAATGTGAAAGGGAAGGGACATGAGGATGTTTTTGCCGCCTCCACTAGCGGGGCCAATAAAAAGGCCCAAAGTGCTACCAAAGAGAGGTCCAAAAGTTGGACCCAAGAATAAGAGCTTCAAGAAGCCAGCGGCAAAGGCAGAGAAGGCCGATGCAAAAGGAAAATGTTTCCACTGTGGGAAAAGATGGACACCTGGAAGAGGAACGTCCTCAATACCGAACATCGAAGAAAGGCAAAGGAAAAAGCGGTATGAACCAATGTCTTATGATTGAATATGAATTAAGTGTTAATTCAGATAGTCATTCCCTGGATATTAGATTCAAGCAACATCTCATGTTTGTATGTCTTTGCGTACTTGAGAATAGTTACGAGGTGACAAAGGGCGAGATCATTTTGAGGATGGCAAATGGGGCACGAGTTGCGCCCTGAGGCCATGGGGACTTGCTCACTAAGACTACCTTCAGGACATGTTTTGAATTTGTTTAAAGTATTGTACTTTGAAAAGGCCACAAGAAACATCATTTCTATTTCGCTTTGTGTAAGGCAGTTATTATGTCTTGTTTAATGGAAATGAATGTTCAATACATTTTGGAAATGTTTTAGTTGGTAAAGTGTGAATACAAATGGTTTGTATGTCTTAGAATTGAATGACTATGCTTCAATCAATACCATTTCTAATAAAAGAACTCGATCTGAATCAAATCCTAAAATTCTATGGCATCATAGATTGGGTCATATAGGAGAGAGAAGATTAATACAGCTTGGAGAAAGTGGGATCCTAAACTCATTGGGTTCTGAACCCTATCCAACCTGTGAATCATGTCTCCAAGGAAAGATGACCAAGTCTCCCTTTAAGAGTAAAGGAGAGCGAGCTAAAGAACTTTTAGAACTCATACATACAGATGTGTGTGGACCATTTAGTACTTTAGCTAGGGAGGATTTGAATATTTCATTACCTTTACAGATGATATGTCACGATATGGGTATTTGTATTTAATGAAATGCAAATCTGAATCCTTTGAAAAATTCAGAGAATTCAAGAATGAAGTAGAAAATCAAATTGGAAAGAGTATTAAAATACTACGATCGATCGTGGGGGTGAATACTTGAGTACGAGTTTCAAGAGTTCTTAAAAGAAAATGGGATCATCTCACAATTGACTCCTCCTTATACACCCCACCTTAATGGAGTGTCGAAAGGAGAAATCGTACCTTATTGGATATGGTACGATCGATGGTGAGTTTTACGAGACTTACCAATGTCTCGCGGGGTACGCTCTCCGACATGTGCACATCCTTAATAGGGTCCCGTCTAAAACTGTCCCGTAAAACACCGTATGAGATATGGTATGGAAAAACGTCCCAAGTCTGAATTATATGAAGATTTGGGGCTGCCTACTTATGTTAAATTGGTTAAATCGATAAGTGGATGTTAAATCCGAGAAGGGTCGGTTCATTGGATATCCTAAAGATAGTTTAGGATATTGCTTTTACTTCCCAAGTGATCAAAGAGTTTGGATCAGTAGAAATGCGTGCTTCCTCGAGAACGAGTTCTTGGAGGAAGGCGGCGTTGGAAGAAATATTGAACTCAAGGAAGAGTTCGAAGAGCCAAGAACCGAGATTGCTGAAGATGGAACGTCCCACTCGGCCGAACCTCGGTATCGATACTATGGTTCCAAGACGAAAGTCTTCTAGAATGTCGAAACCTCCAGAGAGATATGGGTTCCTACATGAGCAAGATTTTGAATCTTACTTAGTGGGAGTAGATGATCATGGTGATGATCCTAGAAGCTACGAAGAAGCAATACTGGATAGAGATTCAGGAAAATGGTAAGGCGATGGATTCGAGATAGAATCAATGCATGCCAATCAAGTATGGTCGCTGGATCCACCGAGGGAATAGTTCCTATAGGTTGTAAATGGGTCTACAAGAGAAAAGTTGGCAAGGATGGGGAGGTAGAGACCTTCAAAGCTCGACTGGTGGCGAAAGGTTATACTCAGAAACAAGGATTGGATTATGAGGAAACCTTCTCGCCTGTAGCTATGATTAAATCCATCCGTATAATGCTAGCCATCGCAAAGATACCATGATTATGAAATTTGGCAAATGGATGTCAAAACAGCTTTCCTCAATGGGTTTTATTGAGGAAAACATCTATATGGAACAACCGATAGGTTTTGTATCCTCTCTTTGAAAGACATAAGGTATGCAAATTGCATCGATCCATTTATGGATTGAAGCAAGCTTCAAGAAGTGGAACATTCGATTTGGACGACATAATCAAATCGCTTTGGTTTTGTCAAGAATCCGGATGAGCCCTATGTATACAAATGGGTTAAAGATCATGCCATCACGTTTCTCATATTATATGTAGATGACATACTTTTGATGGGAAATGATATAGGCATGATGACAGAGGTTAAGGTTTGGTTGTCCAAAACCTTCTCGATGAAAGACTTAGGAGAAGCGACATATGTCCTTGGCATTCGTGTCTATAGAGATAGAACGAAAAGGGTAATTGGATTATCCCAAAAATTGTACATAGAGAAAATGCTAAAAAGATTTAGCATGGAGAACTCTAAGAGAGGTCTTTTGCCCTTCACTCATGGTCTTCATCTTTCTAAGGAGATGGGTCCAAAGACCGATGAAGAGCGACAGCGGATGCGTAATGTGCCTTATGCGTCTACCGTAGGTAGCTTAATGTACGCAATGCTATGTACAAGACCTGATATAGCTTATGCTGTAAGTGTTACGAGCAGATATCACCAAACCTAGGGGGAGAAACATTGGTCGGTTGTAAAATCAATCCTTAAGTACTTGAGAAGAACTAAGGATCTAGTTCGAGTTATGGATGTTCCGAGTTAAACATTCAAGGATACTCGATTCTGATTTCCAATCAGATATTGATGATAGAAAGTCTACGTTGGGGTACATTTTTATATGTAATGGAGGTGTTGTTAGTTGGAAAAGTTCCAAACAAACAACCACAATGACTCCACTCGAGAGTGAATACATTGCTGCTTAAGCGTGAGGCTGTTTGGATGCGAAAGTTCGTAATTGAACTTGGTGTGGTTCCGAACATGGCTTACCCGATAAGCATGTTCTGTGACAATACTGGAGCTATTGCACAGGCAAAGGAACCAAGGGCACACCAAAAATCCAAACACATTCAGCGTAAGTATCACATTTTGAGAGAATTCGTTGGAGCTGGAGAGATTTTGATTCTAAAGACTCCTTCAGCAGAAAATGTAGCTGATCCACTGACTAAGGCGATGACACTGAAGCAATTGGACCATCATCTTGAGAAGATGGGTATGAGATACAACATCGAATGGCTTTAGTGCAAGTGGGAGTTTGTTAGTGTAATTAGTGTATGCCCTAGAAACCATTCGTGTTGTCGGTTTCAGAGTATTTTGTCTTGTATCTATATATATCATAAATAATAGAAGAAAGAGTTCTTCAATTCATATATGTAAATTGCTTCCTTTATTCATCATGCATTTAAAATAAAGTATGTATATGAATTGTCCAGATGATTCATTTAATAGGTAAATGAATTATCGAAAAAGGTTCCCTGGAAGCAATATAAATTTGGGCAACTATATTGTACAAGAGGCATACCGGATGCTTCCGAAAGATATCATGAGTTGATATAAGTACGGATGACGATGATAGTCATGTCACTAGGGCATTGGTATGGATTAACGGTTGGTGAACTGTTTTTCGAACGTGACCGAATAACGACAAATCACTTGGAAAAGCATGTAGTCAATGATTTATCGTTTGGTTATATCAGTGCACGATGTAGTCCTTTGACTTGAGACATTGTAGTCGGATCCGATATGGATGCGTATGGTTCATACGGTGTATAAGTACGAGACTAATCATGTTTCGTACAATAAAGCCTATTTGGTCATGCGTTGTTCATATGCGGAAACGAACGATGGTCAAGAGGGGATCCATTGACTCGGAAATATAGGATCGGGAGTACCGCTGACTCCATCCGGATTCGAGTTCCTAGACGAACATCGATAAATGTCGAAAAATTGAATCTCGGCGAGTCTATTATTAGTCATACAAAAGTAAGTTTGTGATGACAAGTTCGGACATATTGATCGACAATTCGGTAGAAGATCGAGTTTAGGATTTTGACGTTCCATGAATCCATACTCGATTAGGATATCTCAATGGAGGGACTTTACCCGCATGGTATGCGTATGATCTGAAATGGGTTCGATGAAGTATTTCTTCATCGTGGTTTAGGGACTATGGCACATTGCTAGATGTTTACCATAGTCGTTGGGCCTCCGGACGGGTTTCGGATTCATCGAGCCAAGGCTCACGGCTAATCCACGGTGGACCTACATGGTCACACCAATAGCCTTGAGAAGTTAGAGAATGATGAGAGAGAGAAATGATTATCCGAAGAGGGCTAGCACCTTCCGAGGGTAATAACGGGATTTCTATAGTAATAGTTACATAGAAAACAATTTGTGACATTTTAAGGGTTAAAATGGTCAAGCAATAATTAATTATATTTAATTATTATATCTTAAAGTGTTAAGATTAATGAGATGAACAAAAATAACCTTTTAATAGTTAAAGGGTAAAAAGGGTAAATTTATGGGTTGTTAATGTAAACTAGTTTAGTTTACATGGGCCCTTGAATAATATTGATTATTCAAAGGGTAGCATATTAAATTCATGGGGTCCCTTTATAAAATAAGATTTTATTGGGCTTGGAAGTGAAAAATAAATAATTGCAAAATAGCCCAAGTATATATAAGTGCAAAAGGTTGCATTTTTGTTCATTATTCACTTGTTCACTCAAACACAAACTAAAAGCTCTCTCTCCCTAGCCAAGGCCACTCTCTAATCCTCTCAAGGTGGTGTTAAAGTGTGGAGGTTTCATCCTTTTGAAGCTAATCTTCATCAATCCAAAGCAAAGGAGTAGGTATAATCTCATATCCAAGCTTTGCATGTAAACCGTTTTTTTTAATCCATGCTTTCATGCTTTCATTCTCCATCTCCACCACTCTTCATGCATGCTGAATCTTTCATTGCTTGTATGAGGCTATGTGATCATCTGGGTCGGTTGTGCTGTCATAGGGTTTCATGTTGGGAATGGTGAATTTCTGAGGCATGTCAGCCAGGGCGATCTCATCCACAAAGGGTGAATCGGCATAACAATAGGGCCTGCTCTTCTTGGTTAGGACTGGTATTCCTAGAATGCGTCTCATCACTGCCTCGACATCGGCCAGCCTCTTGGCCAATACTTGTTCCATATGAGAGGGGGATACTACCGGATCATCCCGTCTTACTGGGTTTGCTACTGCATTCGTTCTCGGCACCTTCCGTTGGGTCATCCCTCGGAGGGTGGTCTAATAAATCATTTCGTCGTGCATTCCTTGGTAGCATGGATCTTTGTTCATCCCTTCCGGTTGGATGACTCCCATTGTCACTGTTCTATTATTCCGTCTTACATGAATGGTTAGGGGAGTCGTCTGGTAGTCTTTTAGTCGGTCAGGATGGATGAGCTCGAGTGCTAGAGTTGGTTTGGTTTGGCCGTTCAACCCGCGAGAGTGAGTCGAGCCGAATGGGGTTTGTGTTTGGGTTGTTGACTGGAGGTGGAGCGGAACGGTAAGGATGGGATGGTCTTGCGGATGCGGGCTCTCTGTTACTGGATCGTCTTGGTCACGAGGTTGGGATGGATCGGCTGGATGGTATTCTATTGGCATATCTTTGTCCCCATTAGTCAAAACGGAGTCATCGAGGGCTAGTGCGCTTAACGGATGGGGCCCTTTACCGGAGGCCGAGCGGCGATGCTCTGGTGTGGAGAGAGGTTGCACGGATGGGATAAGGGCGCGGAACCGATTGGGGGGTACTTGGTTGGGCAGAAACTCGAGATCATAGAATTGACTTACTTTCTCCTTGAGAGACCGGTTTTCAGCCCTAATGGATGCATTTTTGGCTTCCAGCACGGCCATCTTGTCCGAGTTTTGTTGCATGAGAGCGGTCAAAGCCTCTAGTCTGGCCTCGAGGCCGGAGTTAACGTTGTCGGGATTGTCAGCCATGGAATATTCCTCCACGTAGCAAGGTTCGTCAAGCCGAATGATTGCTAGAGGCCCCACGGTGGGCGCCAAACTTTAGACGTAAAAATCTACTTGTACGAAGGGGGTCTGATCCCGTGAGGTTGAGGCCACTAGCGATCCGCTGCACCTGCACACGTAGAGAAACACACGCGTAAAGCGAACGGGAAAAACCGGGGTGGTGTTTGCCGTAGGCACTCCGACGCTCAAGTCAGCAAGGCTGAGAGAGGCTAATATAGTGAGGGCTAGGGAGTAGAGGTTACCGGAAGTCTAGTCGGGGACTGTGACTACGGCGATGATGTGGAGCTCTCAAGTCAGAGCTTTCAGTGTGAAGGTGTAATGTCATCTGTCCTTTGTGAGAGGGCTGACCTCTGCTTATATAGTGGTCGTCTGGTCTCCCAATCCTGGTAGAAGTAGGAGTCCTAGTATGACTCTGATGCAAACCTTAGAAGAATTAGGGCCGTGGTAAGCTATCCTACCAGTGTCCGGATAGGAAGGTGATTCTGATTAGGAGAGTAAGTCCGAGTAGGAAAGTGATCAGGAATGGGAAGGTGACCTTGAATGGGAGATTGATCAGGAGTAGGAAAGTATTCTAAGGGGGTTGTGGGCTCTGGATTCGCCCATGGACCTAGGAAATGGACTGGGATTAGGAGGCTCGTGCCCACGTGGTTTGGGCTGGCTATATCTTGTACCGAATGGGCCTAATCTGGTTGGGGCATATCGGGATTGGGCCTGGCTTCTTCTTCAGTGTCGAGCCCGTTTTCCTATTCGGGCCAAGGACGATTTTTGGCCCTAACAGTTTGTTAAGTTATTTTTCTTTATTGGACCTAAATGTTTTTTGCTGGGTAAGGTAAGGAGGAAGACGAAAGTGCCTTCTTCTTTTCCTTCCCACTATCGTGCTAAATACTGAATAAAATATTTTTTAATCCACCTGTCATGTTTATCTCTTTTTAAAATTATACTTTTTTTAATTTTTATTTGTGGTAAATCATTTTTAGAATATTTAGTTACCAAATTGCCCTTTATGCAGTTAAGATTAACACACCTTTGCCGTTAAATGTTCTTAAATTGATAATATCTCCACCCTTGAGGTTTAATTAGATAACAAAAATCCTCTTAATATTTCAAAAATAATATAAATTCTCCCATTAGTAAGTTAAAAATGTACTGTTAAAATTTATAAGGTGATGTATTAAAATATATTTACCTAATTGCCCTTCTACCATTTATTAATAGCAAAAAATTAATAATACGATGATTTCTGTTAAGCCAATAACTATAAGAGGAATTTTATTTTGTAGCTATACCTAAAGGTGCTTATTGTTATTAACCCGAAATTTTATGAAATTAATATGAGGCTATTTAGTGAATTTCATATATTTCCAAAATTGAAAAGTTTTCATTTAAAAGACTCTTAACACGTGGCTTAAATTTAGAGGTTCAACTATTATTGACATCTTTCATTCGACTCCAAACTTATCAGATCATTTGATGAGCATTTTTTCCATCTATCACCACCTGGAGGATGACAGGTTGTGGCAGTATTCCAGTAGATGCGTTTGGACCCTAATGTGACATACTATTGTCGTTTTTTGTAAATTCAACAACATTTGTAGGTGTTTACCCATAAAAATCTTCTGTTATTGGTCTCAGCATATTCGATATGTAACGTGGCTAGACAGTTAGTTGTTTGAGGAGCCAATTTGCCTTCAAGTAATTCACTACAAGAAAAATGGCTTTCGGCATCTAATTATTAGACGCACATAATCCAATTTAGATGCTAATTATTAAGTCAATGCATAATCAATAAGTCTAGCTAAAAACTAAATAATTACAGATAAATTATAATTATATTTAAAACCATTTGTTGAATGCATATGATAATTACTCCTCAAGTATTTTATTGATGGCAGGAGAAAATGATTGAGATGCAAGATAAAACCCATGTTGGGGAAAGTGAAAGAACCGAAGCTGAAATATGTGAGGAAGTGCTTAGTAAAGCTTTCGGCTTCAACCAAAATTTCGTATTTTGTGTGACTCAGCAGCATGATACATCGTAAGTAACAGAGTTAAGGTGCAAAATTGAATAACAACAAAATAGGATTAAAGATTTAGAAGAGCAGTCCATACAGTAATTTCCAGCATTTAAAAACTTTGGTGGTGCTGCGATTTCGAGGCCTGAACAATAAGGCCATTAACCGTGATGGTGGAACACCAGAAACTTCAGCAGCAAGAGCTGGAAATGGAGAAGCAAATTTATTAAGAAAAGAGAGAGGCAGTAGACAGCATTTGTAATTAAAATTCGCAGGAAGGTTTTTAAATGCTTTACTCATTGCTTCTCATAAATATCTTAATTTTGATCCCCGGCTGCTTAAATTCACCTCCTTGGCACTCTTTAAATGAAAATGATTAATCAATGAGGAGTTCATTCCAAATTTTCCATCCAGTTTATGATAAGATTTTATTAACTCTGTACAATCTTAGAAGGTCTAACAAAACTGAAGGTCTCTTAATTCCTATTCTTATATTGTTTTTCACTTTAGAGTAGCTAAATAAGCCTGTCATTTAGATAAGACCATCTTAAAACATGAGAAAGAAAAACAGATCAAATAAGATTACGAACATTTCTAGTCTTAAAAGTCACTCGACACTTTCTAATCATTGGCAAATCATGATCCATTCTCTGAATTTTCACATATATAATCATTGGCCGTAGAAAATAAACGAAACCAAGATCCAAAAAGTTCACATAGAAGAGTGAAGTCCCTCTGCATCCCTCCACATTCAACACAAACGTTAAAAAATCATAATAAATTACAGGAAGCCTGGCATCTAAAACTCACGATAAATTACACGAAAACTAGTTTCTAACTTTGTGTGGATCAAGTAAGTTCGAAAATGCTCACGTCTTAAGTATCTTTCAGATAGCTCCTGCTTCGTGACACCCATTGCCTGAACCACAAAACACACCTTCATTGTTGTTATATTGTTATACCTATATGTAATCATTATCAAAAGAAAATAAAAGAAACCAAGATCACAATGTTCACAAGTGAAGTGCCTAATGCTTTCCTCCACATGTAATGATAACATTGAAGAATCAGAAAAAATTGCATGAAGCCTTCGTGACAGCCATTGCCTCTGTTTGCCTCAGAAAAGCAAGGGCCAACTCCTAAAGTTCAATCATTTCCAGCACAATCAAGCAATCAAGCAAATGGGTAACTCGCAGATTCAACTTCTTCAAAGTTCAATAATTTCTAACATCTACACGACCAAACTAATGACATATCCCAAAACTCAACTTCATAAAAAGTTCAATCATTTCGAACACAACAATCTGCAGAGTCATGTATATGAGTATATCAAAACTCAAATTTCTTACCTAGTTCAACCATTTCTAACACAATTCAAGCAAATCAGTATACCCCAAACTGAAAACTCCACTACACTAACCTTCATAACCAAGAAGCTTAAAAGTGGACTACCTTTACCCTTAATTTAACTCTTAAGAAGAAGAGAGTCAATCTGGATAGCAGTCAATTTGGTTTCAAAAAATATACTAAAAAAGTGGAATAAACAAAAAAAAATAAAATAAAATATGAACTACCTTTTACCCCAAAATTGTTTCTTTTTCTTGGAAACCACAAATTTTTATAAAGGAAAGACTAATGACATGGTAAAAATCCTTAAATATCTGCAAAGATATGTATTTACAGCGAAGCTTCATCGTAACCTTTTTTTAAACAGTTGGGGCACTTGCAGAAGTGAGCCAGAGAACAAGAACAAAATTTCAGAAATTCTTAAAGCACATTAAATTATTTTCCACACACAACTATGAGATACTATGTGTATAACATAAATCTTAAGGTCTGACCCAATGCTTCCCCACATAGCACCAATACCAAACTACAAGAACAAACTCACTTCCTTTTGAAACATATCCTAGATGAAGAGGAACAAATATTACGCTATACAGACCATACACTTCTATACTGTAAATATGCATTCCTTGAGAGGCAGACTGATGCAGACAGATTTGAAATGATATATTAACATACGGTCAATTGAAGTGATATGTTCTATGATTCAGTTTACTGGCAGAAAAAGCACACAAATATTTCAGAAATGCCAAGTTATCAAATCATTAAGACCTGAATTTCCAGAAGTGATCATCAATTTGTGGCCATCAGGGACTTCACATACATGATTTCCCTGCATTAGGTACAAAAAGCACAAGATACTTTCATCAGGAAATCTCCGCAAGGCGCAAGGCATATATGAAACCAGTCAAACAACCAACCAGACAAATAAGAGATTTTTGTTAACATCTGACTTCTTTATTTCAATTATTCTCTTAGATTTACAAGTCAAAGAAGTTTTAAAATGTCAAAATTAATGCAATAAATTAAACAAATACTCTGACCAATTTTTTGATTTAATGCAATAAATTAATGTCAAAATTAATGTTAATAATAAGTTACTTTTGTTAATCCTAAGTCCCCAGTAAAAGTGCTTTGTTCAACCAAGAAGAACAGTCATCAATCATCGTTTTTTAAATTTTCAGGGCC
>CM047748.1:29426968-29452405 GCA_026225825.1 Pistacia integerrima
GTATAGAGTTGTTGTCAGCCAAACAACGAGAATGTTGGACTGTTGTATCCTAGAGGAGACAGGTTAAAATGTTTTTCTACTACATCAATTTCTTAAGCTTTCGTAATCATAAAAGGACTGGAATCTCCTTAAAGAAAGCTAGATATATGTGCTTCAACCTTTTAGTTTTTTGTGCAATCTTTATTATTCATCATTGTATTTCTTTTAAATAAAATACCAACACATATCCTAATAAAGAAAAAAAAAAAAGTGAAAAGAGAAGGTGAAAATCATATTTTGATTTAATAGAAAAGAAGCTTTAAACCTGAAACTCCGATGGAAAGGTTAGAAAAGAAGTTACCCATTGTTCATTGATGGTTCAAGATTGCATCATCATCGCTGATTTTTTTTATGTTACCCGAAACAGCTTGTCAAACAGTCCTTGGAGTGCAATGGCTTGAAACATTGGGTCCGATCGAATCAAATTATGAAGACATCACCATGGGCTTCACCATAGATGGACGAAGGCACAAGCTTCAAGGGTTGCAAAGGTCCGAGTTAGAAGCTTTGCACAACAAGCAGCTTCACAGCTTCAAAGAACTTGGCTATTTCTTGCAAATCCAGTTATGTGTCGTCCTTACTCCCACTCCTAAATATGCAACAAAAATAGATAATTTGTTGTAGTAATACAGTGACGTCTTCGTTGAATATTCCCAATTACCTATGCATAGTAGTCATGACCATGCCATCCCACTATAAGATAATTCTGGACTTGTCAATGTATAGCCTTATCATTACCCATATTATCAAAAGGCAGAAATTGAGAAAATGGTACAAGAGCTCCTCACCTCCAGATTAATTCGGCAAAGCACCTGTCCTTTCTCCTCGCCAGTGTTATTGGTTGGCAAGTTAGACAGGGGATGGCGATTTTGTGATAATTATTGAGCCCTAAACAACATCACAATCGAAGATAAGTATCTCGTCCCCATTATTGATGAATTGCATGGTACTAATTTTTTCTTGAAACTTTATTAGAGCTCGAGTTACCACCAAATTAGAGTTTAGGATCAAGATATTCACAAAACAGCGTTTCGCATTCATGAAGGTCATTACAAATTTGTCGTGATTCCGTTTGGCCTTACAAATGTACCTTTAACCTTCTAAAGCCCCATGAACTATCGCTTTTGTCCACACCTCTTGAAATTCATTCTAGTATTTTTCAACGATATCTTAATTTATAGTCGTAGTTGGGAGGAGCATTTGCTACACTTACAAATAGTTTTAGATATTTAATTATCTAATAAACTTTTTGCAAAATGATCAAAAAGTTTATTAGATAATTAACAATCAATTTTTGTTGTCCATTCATAAGGAGCTGAATAAGGTGGCTAATGCACCCGAAAATTCAGTTTGAACTCTAATTATTGTTGGAGTTTGCCCACAAACTGACTTGTGAAAGAAACTACAATCTGAGGACGATATTTCCCTCACTCGCTTCTACAACCTCACAAAAAAATATTTGAGAATAGAAAATTCAGTGGTAGCTTTAAATCACCACGACCTCGGGCCTTTGACTAGCGTTCCTAATCGGAGGGAGGAAAACCGGGGAGAGGGTAGTAGAAGATTTGATCGCAAATGAGCTAATGACGATCAGAGAAAAGGAAAAAAACAACGATTTGAGCCCAAGAAATCTTATGCCCAAGTTCCTCATCACAATCGCGACTGGGATTTATTTACTTCACTTAATTATCAGTATCAACTATTCTAGACAAGTCAGAAGAATTTAATCTGCTTGGAGAGCTAGAGCCCATGAAAAAGCTAGCTTCTAAAAGAAATAGCAAGAAGTATTGCCGTTATCATCTAGATAATGGACACTATACCGATGAATGTCGAGCTCTTGAACAGGCAATTGAAGACCTCATTTAAAAGGGGCACTTCAAGGAGTATGTTGATGGTCCAACTCCCACCAGGGAGAAGGATCAAAAGGGCAATGGGAAGAAGCGCTGATGTCGCAAGGGTTTCTATGTGGTAAGGATTGTCTTTGGGGGATCGCATATCACGGGCAACTCTTGAGGTTCTTAGGAGAAGTACGCTTGAGAGGTTCAGCATGAGCCTGTGAATGTCCTAAGCACGGCACCGCAACCTAGCAAGATGCGTAGAGAAGAGGAGATTACCTTCTAAGAGAGACACGCACGACTGCATCACCCTCATGAGGATGCACTCATCATCGCGACTGAGATAGGAAGGTGCGAAATCCATAGAATATTGGTGGATAATGGGAGCACCATGAATATCTTATTTCAGTAAGCATTCAAGGAAATATAGTTAGAGAAGACGATCTGAAGTCTGTCTCCATTCCTTTTATGGCTTTCTTGGGAATCATCTGAATCCCAGGAGGAAAAATTGCACTTTTGGTCACTTTGGGAGAGACCCACGAAGTGACCAAGATGATAGAATTTCTTGTAGTGGATTGTCCGTCAGCTTTCAATGGCATCCTAGGACGACCTCTACTGTAGAACTTTAAAGCTGTCACCTCCATTTATCATTTGAAGATGAAGTTTTCTACTTCGACAGGGTATGGGAAGTCAAGGGGTCTCAGCGTGAATCTCGCGACTGCTGTGTTAAAACAGTGCATATGACATGCAAAGGGAAAGGGAAGCTTGTGGGTGTTCCCAAGTAGGCAATGACGATCAGTAGGATTGAACCACAGCCTGGTCTAGTGGAAGACAATATTGATCCTCGTGTTCAAGAGGAGTATTCCCATAGTGGGCCGATTGAGACTTTATTTGAGGTTTCCATTGACCAGAATGAGCTGACTTGTGTGTTGAGAATCGAAAGCAATCTCAGCCCTCAGCTCATAATTGATTTAACAAGCTTCCTCAGACAAAATATATATGTTTTTGTATGGACTCATTATGACATGATTGGGATCAGCCCGAATGTTATGTCTCATGCACTTAACATCAATAGTGAATTCAAACCAATTAGCCAAAAGAGCAGAGCTATGGATCTAGAGCGCTATGCGGCTCTTAAGGTTGAGATAGATAAGCTCCTCTCAATCGGGTTCATTCGGGTGGCTCATTACCCTAGTTGGGTTGTCAATCCTATTTTGGTGAAAAAAACCCAATAGTAAGTGGAAAACTTGTGTTGGTTTCACGGATCTCAATAAAGCTGCCGAAAGGACAATTTTCCTTTGCCAAGAATTGATCAGCTCATTAATGCTACTTTCAAGCACGAGCTATTAAGCATCATAGATGCCTATTTGGAGTATAATTAGATTTTGATGTTCACATCTAACAAAGAACATACCTTGTTTGTCACAGATCGAAGACTATACTGTTACAAAGTTATGCCCTTCGGTCGAAAGAACGCTAGGGTAACCTATCAGCATTTGGTTAATTGCATGTTTTCCAAGCAGATCGGAAAATCAATGGAGGTCTATGTTGATGACATGTTGGTCAAGTCGCATGTCGCTTCAGATCACATAGCTAACCTCACAGAAATATTTGATATACTTCGGAGGTATAAAATGAAACTTAATCCTCTTAAGTGTTCATCCGAAGTATCCTTAGGAAAATTTCTAGGATATATGGTTAACCATCGGGGAATTGAAGTCAACCTTGAGAAGATTCAAGCTTTTCTAGATATAAAAAGTTCCGCCAATCGCAAACAAGTCTAGAGCTTAAATGGGAGAATGGCAACTCTCATGCGCTTCATATTAAAAGCAACAGATCGTTGTTTGCCGTTGTTCAATATGCTCAGAGCCAATAAGAGATTTGAATGGACTCCAAAGTGTGAGTGAGCCTTCTAAAGCATAAAAGAGCATTTTGGAAAATCACCTCTACTATCCAAGCCTCTTCCCAATGAAATTTTATTTCTCTACCTCTCTGTCTCTCAGTATGTGGTCAGTCCAGCTCTCATTCGAGAAGAGAAGAAAACTCAATGGCCAGTGTATTACACGAGCAAATAACTACTAGACATTTAGTCAAGGTACCAAAGATGGAACGATTAGCTTATGTCCTGTTGATTGCTTCCAGGAAGCTACGACCTTATTTCTATGCCCACACCATTCATGTTTCAATAAATTATCCACTCAGGCAGGTCCTTTAAAAGCTAGAGACCTCAGGTAAATTGCTCATGTAGGCCATAGAATTGAGTCAGTTTGATCTACATTGTAGACCAAAAGTAGCTATTAAAGGGAAAGTTATTGTTGATTTTATTTTGGAGTTTTCTTATCAGCCAGATCAGGAACCCAAACAACCAGCTAATGAAGTCATCCAAGAAACTGTTTGTCAACTTAGAGTCTCTATGTTGATGGGTCTTCTAATAGAAAAAGAGTCGAAGCTGGTCTTTTGCTCATTATTCTTGAGGGAACTCATATTTATGGAGCCCTTAGGTTTAGATTCAAAGCTACTAATAATGAAGTCGAGTATAAAGCACTATTTGCTGGTCTACGACTAGCAAGAGATATAAGGTCAGATATGATCAACAATAATAGAAACTCCCAACAAGTAGTCAATTAGATTTTGAGAGAGTATCAAGCCAAAGAAGAGAATATGATCAGTTACTTGAAGAAAGCCAAGGTCGCACTAGACTTTGATGCTTCAGACAGTATCCTAGTCAAGTACATCGAAGTTCCTAACATCAACGCACCCAATCAGGCAGTAGCTATAACTGAATCTGTATCTTGGATGACTCCAATCATTTAATACCTCAAAGATGGGGTCCTTCCTAACAGCAAGACTCCTATAGACTAGAGTTGCTTGTTACACTCTCATCAGAGATCAGTTGTATAAACGAGTGTTTAGCACTCCTCTCATCTGATATGTAACAGATGAAGAAGCAGACTATATTATGAGAGAAATACACGAAGGGATCTATGGTAATCACACTGTTACACGATCTCTCACCAATAAAATTATCCGTTAGGGATATTATTGGCCCTTACTTCATGAAGATACTTAAAACATTGTGAAGAAGCATGACAAGTGCCAAAGATTCGCTAACATCCCGTGAGCTCCTTCCCACCAGTTAACAATGATGAGCAATCCTTAGCCATTCACTATGTAAGGAATTTATCTCATCGGTCCTATGCCAACCGATAAAAGTGACATCAAATATGCAGTGGTCGTAGTGGATTATTTCACTAAGTTGGTTGAAGCAAAACCTTTGGCCATCATCACTACCAAGAAGCTGAATAGTGTATCGTTATGAAATTCCTCCTACACTCATATCTGATAATGGGAAACAGTTCGACAATAAGGATTTCAAGCAGTTTTGCGAAGAGTTGGGGATTTATAAGAAATTTGCCTTAGTAGCAAGATCGCAAACTAATGATCAAGTTGAAGCAGTCAATAAGACTATTAAGCACATATTGAAGGTCAAGCTTGGTGCAACCAACGGCAATTGGGCCAAAGATCTCCCAGAAGTTCTATGGGCATATAGAACAACTCGGAGGATCTCTCCTTCAGAAACACCTTTCTCGTTAGCATATGGTTGGGAGGCAATGTTCTAGTGAAAGCATGAACTGGTTCACTTCGGAGAGAATTCTACAATGAATCAGATAATGAAGCACTTCTGCGTGCAAGTTTGGACATAGTTGAAGAATACTACAACAAAACTCGGTTAAGAATAGCTTGCTACCAATAATAGGCAAAAAGATTCTTTGATTCTAAAGTCAGGAGAAGAGACTTTCGGGTTGGCAACGTGGTTCGACCTAGTCCTAAAAGAAGTCATTCTTGGTATAAGAGAACTGAGTGTGGGGATATTGGGACCTAAGTGGGAAGGCCTATATCACATTGCTAAGGTGATACGACCTAGAACGTATCATCTTAAAAGGCTTAATGGTTCTGAAGTACCGCGAGCTTAGAATGTTGAGCATCTATGCCCTTTTTATCAATAATTCCAAACTCTTGTATAGCTTAAACGATCAATTTTACTTGTAATTTTTCCTATTGTAAAGGCCATGAATAAGATTATCTCATTTATTTTCAAGAATTATTTGTGTCGTAATCTCAAGTTTTAATAATCTTATTATTTACAATGTTTTACAAGTTTTACGATTAGAAAAGCTATATTTGTCTTGTGAAGTACTTAAATTATTAAAGTGTTATCACAAATGGTCAAAAGTCTATTTATATATTGCAACAATATGTGCAATGGACGACCAAGAGCTACAATGAAAAGCGAAGATAGAGAAGACTCTTTGTGAGTAGACAAACGAACATATAAAAAAGAGGTCAATCATTTGTCTTGGGCCTTAGAATCCTTGACTTCGGTCATTACGACCTCGGGGTCATTTGCTTGATCTTCAGGGACTTCTATTTCTTGGGTTAATTCCTAGTCTTCTTGCTCTTCAGCAGACAACATTGAAGCAAAAGTTACTTGATACTCCTCGGGGAGGTTAGAATGTCTAAGTTGGGATTCTTCGACTGTAGGTTGTGAATGGCTTGTAGTGCCCAATGAGTAGCTTTCCTTTCCAGCTCGAGATTCAATTACTTTATCTGTTCTGTTAGCAAAGTAATCCGCTCATGAGCAATCTCGAGATCTATTTCTCTGGCCCTTTTGTCTCTTTCTGAGTTTTGCACAACTCAGCTCGGGTCTTTTATATCGCCTTCTCGCGTTCTATGCTCTCTTGTAGCTCTATTTTTCTTTGGCCCAACTCTTTAGTAAGCTTTGCTATTGTTATCTAAAGCTCTTTGGTGTTGTCGTCCTTTTTTTTAAGCTCGTTCTTATGAAACTCTATTGTTCGTAGAGTAGAGTTCCTTTCTATCAGGAATATGTTCGCTTGAACCTGAGCGTTATTTGTAGCTTCTTTCAAAATTGCAAGAGCTTGCTTCAACTTGGCAACCTCCTCCTTCATTTCATGAAACTTTCCAGAGGAGTTGATCTTCATTTTATTGTGAATAATGTTCAAAGCAAGCAAAGACTACAAGGAAAGGGATAAAGAGTTAGTTTTTCAAACTAAGGAATCGACTTGTATAAAAGAGTTCACGAAGAGAAAGAGTTTTCTTACCTGACTTTGTATTTGAAGAGTAGTGGCCACCAAGTCGAAAGGATGTAAGACCTTGTACCTCTCAAAGGTTGATCCCAGTTGGCATTCCTTATGGGTAAAGATCATCGACCTTAGATGGTTTGGCATTTGCCCTAAGAGGTCCGATACAGACTGGTCATGCCTTCTTGTGGCAGGGACCTCTTCGGCTTATTCTTCGCCAGTTTCCTCCTAAGTGGTCGCACCCTCTTTTCCTTGCGAAGTCCCTAGGGTGCGCGAAGTCCCTAAGGCATCCTGTGAGGTGGCCCTCGAAGTGGAAATTAGGTAGGGTTGTAGTCTACCTAGCAGTATCCCGAAGCCTTCTGACTTAGAATCAGATGTTTCGATCGTCAATGTTTTCCTCTTCTTCGAGGCTGTGGTTTTCTTCCTTGTCGAACGAGCAGCAGCAGGCTAGGGAGCTTCTCCATGTCACTCCCTCGTTAGTTGCCTTTCGACACTAGCTTGTGTCCCTATTACAAGGACACCGTTTGAGGTCGCTCTAGCTATTTCAGTTGGATTTAGTCTTGGGAAGGTGAATCTCGTAGACTTCTTCGATGTTTTTGACTTATTTGGTTGCATGGTTGCTGCATGGCATACAAACACATCAGCAAAATGAGTCTAATTTTATAAAAAGACTTGTGTTTTTTGGTTTAAGAAATAGGTACGAGTTGAACTATCTAAGTATGCATCATAAGGAAAAAATCCACACTTCTGGAGATTTTTCATGAGCGTAGTGTATTAATTATATGTATATTTTAAAAAATATATGCTATGTTAAATGTATTTATAGAATTTACATTGAGTGAAAAATATTAAAGAGAATGCAAAATTTTAAACTTTTAAGATGAATTTGCATATTCTCAACACTACACATAAATACATGTACTAGTGTTTTGAAACTGTATCTATCTCTTTTATTAACGTCTATACCTTCGATTTAACATGTATCATTAATTGATTATGAATAATACTACACTTACAAACTTTTTATATAAACTCTCTCATACAAACTGATGTGGCAACCTTGTATGTTTGCCATGTAATTTCTTTTAATTATTTTTAATTTAAAATTACCCAATCATCTTTTGCCATATCAGTTTATATGAGAAACTTTATATAAAAAGTTTATAAGTGTAGTATTACTCAATATAACCTATCAAGAAAAAAATATTTAGTCAGTATAGAACTATTTCTTTTCATATACTAATCAAATATTTCTTTCTTTAAAAAGTCAATGGTCAAAAGTTATTGAGTTTAAACGTTTCTATTTTTTATTTTTTTTCCCCTCTAGTCTAATTCCGCTTTAAGAGAAGATTTACAAATAAAGTTGAAAGGGATAGAACCATTTTCATTACTCTAGATTAGTTGAAAAGTCAATAATTTTTTTCTTTGGGAAAATTAATCAAATATAGAACATACTAAATTATATATACTCATCCAGTGAATGCATGCAGATGTAGTTACCCAAAAAGTACATTGCTCTTTCATTCTTCCTCCCCTTAGACTTTCAAATTTTGAAACAACAGCTAACAAATTAATAAAAGAAATTCAACCCCAACTAAATCATTATTATCATAACTCATGTCTAATTTAAAATTATCCTACCTAAAATTAAAGGTTTTGGCACCCTTGACAATTCAAAGAAATTACAAGGAGACAATTATGTTATCGACTGTCCTTAGTATAACAAAATGAACATCTGGAATACACCACATTAACCAGCAGATGATGATGAACAACCATTAGCAATCTTTTCTAGAGATATCTCTCTATTTAATTTCATTAGTCATTAGGAATGGACTTCCTTTTGTCACAATAATTGATCTAGTACAATGAAACAAAAGCATATCTTACCTTCATTTTTTCCGGTTCCTTTTAGCTCGAACCCACTAGTTTTATCTCTTTTTACCAAAGTTACATCTCTTTAAACTCAAAAATTCTTTTTTTTTTTTTCCTTTTTTAATGAAAATGTTTCAGGTAGGATTCATGACTCTTAAAAGAATATAGAGTAACAACTCAAAAAGGTTCTCATCTTTACACTAAATTTCTAAAATATCTATAATTTTTCTCTCTATACCTCTCCTTTAAATTTCTTTGGTTAAAGTCTTCACTGCATAATGTTGTAGCTTCCTTTACTACGGTAGGGCTATAATGTTCACATGGGGTCTGGTCGATATGAGAATTATGGATAATTTGATAGAATGTATGTGAACATGAAGTCCCTTGACTTCTAAGTCAGATTGATGAATCAAACAGGACAAATTTATTGATAAGAAAATGTTTGAAGGAGGGTGGTAAAGAAGAGATTATAAGAGTTGCCAATCTCACAAAAAGATGTTTGAAGTTAAATGGAAAGAAGAGACCTACAATGAAAGAGATAGTAAGTGAATTATTTGGGATATTTAAAGGATTGAGCAGAGATTCAATTATACAACAAAATTATGGAGACTTTGATATTGTTGATGGTAAAATAACTAATTCCTTTAAAATTGTTTCATCAGTCTTCAGGTCGCCACTTTCTAATAGCGCTTCAATAGATTCAACTTCCTTTGATCTTCATAAATCATCATTAAAGAGGGGAATTGATTAAGTTATTCTTAAAGAGCTTTTGAAATTTAGTTCTTTTCTATGGATATTATGTAACTCGTGTTTACGTTTGAGAATAAAAGTTTATGAGATTAATTCAAGCAAATTTATGGTTATGAAGACCGTAGATCATGTGTGCCAATGTTAGATCTAGTATAAGACAAGCATTTTAGGAGTTCATTCATGTTATTAGGGTTTCCAAATTTTTGTTTAAGTAACAAGGCATATATGTTTAAACAAAAAATAAGGTTACTCTACAAATTTGATTAAATATGAAAAACAAAATAAAAATATAAGATGAATATGTAAAAGCATCTTGTGTTCTAACTTTTATTATGAAAATGATAACATCAACTAATTATATGCTCATTCCTATTAACAAAAAAGGCATACAGTTTTACAAAAAGTCCCCCTTTTAATAGCACGTTAATACTAGGTTAAATAGAATATCATATAATATAAAAATGTCTAACATTAATCCATATATATATATACATTACTTGAGAGACATTTAGTAACCTTATTTTAACAAATATCACGAAAGAAAGAAACAATTTATTTTTATTTAAGAATCAAATGTAAATATAACTTGCATCTTTGTTGAGCTTAAATATCTCAATGGTATTTGAGCCAAAATCCTTTGTTCAAATCCCTAAATATTCAAAACAAGCTCGTGGTGATGAGCTCATGGCGGTATGAATACATGTTGTATAACCCATTTAATAAACAAGTTAAGCTTATGTTTAAACATAACAACGTAACCCATTTGTAAAAAACTTAATTTGATTTACACAAATTTAACCAATTTATCCTGTTTCAATTAATTTTAACAATAATGATTAACAATCATCACACAAAAATAATAATAACTAAATAATACAACATATATTTTTGTTAGGGTGGCCCAAAATAAAAATTAATTATACATTAATATTTTTGCCCATTAATATTTTTGTTAGGGTGGCCCAAAATATATAAATTATACATATTAATATTTAAAAAAAAAAATTGAGGGTGGGCCAAAGAGGCTGGATCTGACCCTGACCACACAAAAAGTTTGTAAAAATTTTAAATAAGATCAGAGTTGAGAAGACTGTGCGGGTGGCTTTTGTTAAGATTTTCATGATATTGTGTAAATATTTTATAATCAGGTAAATATTATGTAATCTTTTAGTTATGTCAAATATACGATCTCAGAATATTATAGAGATTATGTAATCTCCTAATTATGTCAGACAAAATATTGTGTAATCCGCAGTCGACATAATTAGGAGATTTAGGAGATCGTATACTCCCTATATAAAGGGTGTAACTCCTTAGTGATAAATCAATGAACTAAAAACATACAATCCTTTAATTTCACATGGTATCAGAGCCATTCTCTGATCTAAAAAAAAAAAAAAACACCGACAAGTAATCATCCATCGTCGTCAATCCAAGAAGGAGAAAACAACTGCAATCAATCCAACCCAACAACCAATCCTCCAAACTTTGGTCACTGGAAAACATCATCCTGACCGTATCAAATCTACCAAATACACAAACCTCCAGCCAAAAAAAAAAAAGCCAACCAATATTCAACCATCATCAAACATCAACCATCATCCACCAATATTCAACCTCCTCCCATATCAGCCACCATCCATACACAAACCTCTGGCCTATCCCAATTAGCCCAAACACCAACCTCAACTCATCAAACCTAACCACCACTACCCCACTGCCATCAAATCTAGCTACAACGTGAAACCAGAAAACACCACCAGCCATCAAATCCAGCCACCGCAAATCAACAACAAATACCTAGGAAAAATATTTCCAGCCACAATCCAATCAAACCCAAACGCAACCCCAACACCAAAATCCAATCAAGCCCAACCACCTAACCACCAACTTTGGCCACCACTAACAACCAAAATACCCAGAAAAAGGGAAAAAAATTCCAAAACCAACCATCTTCAACAATCTATCGTCGTCTTGTCACTAATTTGTTGCTGTCTCAACCACTGTCGCTACCATCTCCAACTACTGCTAATGTCACCGACCTACTGATGTCAACCCTAATTTGTTTCCGACGACTCTGATCGGTTGTTATTGCGCCATCATGGCTTGCCTATTGTGTTTGTTGAGAGTTTGTTTTTAAACTTTTTTTCCTTTTTTTTTTTTTATTATTCTTCAGTAATTTAAAAAAAAGGGAAAAGTCAAGTCAAGTCAAGTCAAAGTCAAAGTCAAAAAAAAGGTCAACGGTGTCTTAATCATCAGGATCAAAACCCATTATTATTCAACCCAATGGAGCTTTCAATGCAGGAATTACTCTTATTGAATCAAACTATGATGTGTGGTCTCAGCTTATGGAAATGCATATTATGGAGAGAGAAAAACTTTCCTATATTCGTGGAAAGAAACCACCACCAAAGGAATCTGATGAGGGGTACAAAAAATGGTATGCTGAAAACCAAAAAGTCAAACGATGGTTGTTGATGTCCATGTCTCCTGAAATTATGAAGCGTTATCTATGTTTATCCACTACTCGCGAAATCTGGAGTGCTCTATCCAAAGCTTTCTATGATGGAAGCGATGGTTACTTGTCTTCTTCTTGCACCAGAAAGCCTTTAATGCTAAACAAAATGGAAGGTCATTCTCTGTCTATTATGGAGAATTGATATAAATATTTCAAGAATTAAACCACCAAAATACAATGGTTATGAAGGATCCCGATGACCTAATAGCATATCAGAACTCTATCGAGCAATTGCGAGTTCATATTTTTCTTACAGGTTTGGATGGAGAGTTTAAACAAATTAATGGAGAAATTCTACGAAAAAATCCGGTTCCAAATCTAGAAAAGAGTTAGTCAAAAGTTCGACAAGAGGCAGTCCGTCAAATTACCTTGAAGGGAGAATCAGAAAATATTGAGACTTTAGCAATGGTGGCCCAAAATAGAAGTCAGCATACAAAATCCAGCAAATCATACAACACAGACAAGAAGTGCATCCACTGCAACAAATCTGGTCATACCAAGAACCAATGTTTTGAACTGGTTGGATATCCAGACTGGTGGGATCACAGTCGTGATCAAACGAATAAGAATTCCAAGAAAAACTCTATTGTTACTATTGTGGAAAAGAAAGAAGATGTTGATCAATGCTCATCATTTGTAGCAACTACTGGAAATGATGGTAAGTTTTTACATATGTGTACATCTGTTTCTAATAGTGCATGGATAATTGATTCTAGTGCTACCAATCATAGGACATTTGATTCTATGCGTATTTCAGACTTAAAACAATCCTCACAGAAATTTGTATCTACTGCCAATAGTGAGTCCACTCAAGTCATTGGAGAAGAATCAGTAACCTTCCAAAATACTTTAAACTTAGATTCAGTTCTAGTTGTTCATTCCCTAAATTACAACTTATTGTCAATCTCACAAATAACCAAAACTTTATCTTGTGTGGTAATTTTTTTATCTGACTTTTGTGTGTTTAAGACCATCTCCAACCCATTGCACCAATTTGGTGTAATTTTGCACCAAATTCGTGCAAATTTTGGTGCAAAACACTATTCCATCTCCAACCCACAACACCAAATATTACATCAAAAAGAATATTCCTTAGAATATTCTTATTTTTTCTTTTATTGTAATAATCAACAATTAATCTATTTCACTCATTATTTTTGTATATATTAATTAAATATTGAGAATGATATTTTTATTAAATAATAATTATTTTGAAAATTATACTAATTTAATAAAATTAAGCATTTATTTAATCAAATAAACATTATATTTAATATAGAAAAACATTACATCTAATATAAAATGATACAAAAAAAAAAAAGAAAAAAGAGCAAGGATTTGAATTCTATAACCGATTCAAGCCTACGTGAGTTTTTTCAAAATAAGCAATTAAGAATTATGCAAAAAAGAGCTCAACAACAAGGTCAAGGATCTCAAAATAACTCTAGTTCTTTTTAATATTTTGATAATCTTATTGGATCCGGAACTAATCTACCGGAATATTAAATTGTTATTTTAGTTTATGTTGTATTTTCTTTTAATTTTAGTGTTTTTAAATTAGTGTTAATTTTTATTTTGAGTTATTGTAGTTTAATATTTGCATTGAATAAAGTTCTATTTTTAATTTTTCATCATTTTTTAAATTATATCATTATTAATTTATTATTATAAATAATAATCAAATTAAATTAAATACAAATACTCAAATTTGATGTGATTTTTGGTGTAAAATTTAATATTCAAATTAACTTAACAAAATTAAAACAAAAAACAAAAAAAACCAAAATTAAAAAAATATATTTTTTTTTATTTGTGCTGCGCCATTTTAATTTGGCGCGGCACTGTAGCACTGCGCCAAAATGGCGCAGTGTTTGGTGTGGGTTAGAGTACCAACCCACGCCAAATTGGTGTTTTTTGAGCCAATTTGGCATGGGTTGGAGATGCCCTAAGAGCATTCAGACAAAACAAACGATTGGTTGTGGTATTAGACGAGGGCAGCTTATTACCGGGATTTAGAGGAACAAAATTTTGCCATAGTACAACAAGCTTTTACAGTCAGTGGCTTGGAAGAAGACAGGCAGAAATCCTCTATCTGGTTATGGCATCGGTGTCTTGGATATGCTTCATTTAGTTACTTGAAGAAATTGTTTCCAAGTTTGTTTAAGCAAAGTGATGTTAGTTGTTTCCGTTGTGATGTTTATGAACTTTCAAAGAGTCATCGAGTTTCTTATCTAATAAAATTGAATAAAAGTTCAAATCCCTTTATGCTTATTCACTCTGATGTCTAGGGACCCTCCCAAGTTAATACTTTAAGAGGATCACAATGGGTTGTTACTTTCATTGATGACTATACAAGGATGACTTGGGTTTCTTTGGTGAAATCTAAAAGGGAGGTCAATGTGGTATTTCAAAGATTTCACTAAATGTTTCGTACACAATATAATGCTCAAGTTCAGGTTCTACGAAGTGACAATGGAGGAGAATATCAAAGTACAAACCTTCAGCAATACTTGACAACACATGGTATTATTCATCAAACTACTTGCCCCAACACAACCTAACAAAGTGGTGTTGCTGAGTGCAAAAATTGGCATTTATTGGAGGTTGTTCGTGCTTCCTTAATAGAAGCTTACATGCCATAGTTTTTTTGGGGAGAAGCACTCACTTCTACTGCCTACATAATTAATCGAATACCTTCTAGCTCAATTGAGTTACAAACTCCATTTCAAGCTCTTGGTAAAACAGTTAATGCTCCAAAGGTTGCAAACTTACCACCTCATGTTTTTGGTTGTGTTGCTTTTGTACACCTCTATAAACATCAATGCAACAAGTTGTCTCCTCGAGCATTGAAATGTGTTTTCGTTGGGAATGGTGTTCATCAATAGGGTTATCGCTGTTACCACCCTCCAACTCAACAACTATTTGTAACCATGGATGTTGTGTTCAATGAAGAATTGATATATTTTTCTTCTGAGTCTGAACTTTAGGGGGAGTATTGTCTGAAAGAAATTTAGACTCTTGACTATGCCGTTCAAGATTTGGGAGACTATGAGTTAGAAACTAGACCCGTTGATCAACAAGAAGATGAAGTGGATGAAAATGTCGATGTGGTATCTCTATCTGAAGAAACTTCATCTCAGTTTGAATCTCTCATTCCTGGTATATCACAACCACCATTCACTACAAATGCTCTTGATTTAGAGTCTGAACCAAAAAAGTTTAAACCAATTAGGAAATAGTTACCACCAGGGAGTACTAGAGGGATTCCTAAACCAAGATATGAACCTAAGCCATCTAGTACGGTTAAATATCCCATGAGTCATTATATGTCTAACCATCGTCAGTCAGAATCAAATTTGTCATTTGTGAATCAATTATCTACTGTATATGTTCCTAACAGTATGCAGGAAGCCTTATCTGATCTAAAATGGAAAGTTGCTATGAATGAAGAGATGCAATCATTACAGAAGAATGAGACTTGGGAACTTTTTGATCGTCCACTAGGAAAGAAGACTGTTGGATGTCGATGGGTTTACAATGTGAAGCATAAAGTTGATGGCATGATTGAATGATTTAAAGCAAGACTAGTAGCAAAAGGATACACTTAAACCCATGGGATAGACTACATAGAGACATTTGCACCCATAGCCAAAATCAACATAATACTTGTCTTGTTATCTTTGGCTGCAAACCTGAATTGGCCATTACAGCAGTTCGGTGTGAAGAATGTTTTCCTACATGGAGAATTCTCTGAAGAAATCTATATGGATCCTCTACCAGGGTGTATTTTACTAGGGAAACATAGCCAAAAGGTATGTAAGTTAAAGAAGTCACTGTATGGGTTAAAACAATCTTCGAGGGCATGGTTTGGGAGGTTCACTAAAGCTATGAAGTTTTTTTGCTACCATTAGAACAATTCAGATCACACACTATTCCTTAAAAAATAGCAAGGAAAGATCACTGCACTTATTGTATATGTGGATGCTATGGTGGTTATAAGAAATGATCCAGAAGAAAAGAAGGCTTTGCAAAAGCACTTATCAGAATAATTCAAGATGAAGGACCTAGGTTCTTTGAAATATTTTCTCGGAATTGAAGTGTCTCGATCTAACAGAAGTATCTTTTTATCATAAAGAAAGTATGCTTTGGATGTGCTGCAGGAAACTGGTATGTCAGCATGTCAACCAGCTGATACACCAATCGAAGAAGGCTTGAAATTAGGAGTTAAGACTGATCAAGTACCAGTTGACAAAGGGAGATACTAGAGACTTATGGGAAGACTAATATACTTGTCTCACACTAGGCCAGATCTTGGTTATGCATTGAGTATAGTCAGTCAGTTCATGCATAATCCTGGAGAGCAGCATATGAACGCAGTTATGTGTATCCTGAGATATTTAAAACATGTTCCTAGACAGGGAATCTTATTTTCTAAAAATAAGAACTACCAAAATGCGCATGCATATATTGATGCTGATTGGGCTAGAGCAATGGATGACAGATGATCTACTTTTGGTTATTTTACTTTTGTAGGAGGTAATCTAGTCACGTAGAGAAGCAAGAAACAAAATGTTGTGGCACGCTCGAGCGCTAAAGCAGAATTTAGGGGAATGACACTTAGGATTTGTGAAGCTTTGTGGCTAAGATTTCTACTGCAAGATTTGGGTTCTCAACCTAATCAACCAATCTAGTTATATTGTGACAATAAAGCAGCATGTGACATTGCTCACAATCCAATTCAACATGATCGTACGAAGCACGTTGATGTAGATAGATTTTTCATCAAAGAAAAACTGGATGAAAAGATTATTGAACTCCAAACGTATTTTCTCACAAGTGTTAGACAAGTTGGGCATATGTGACATCTACGCACCAACTTGAGGGGGAGTGTTAAGATTGTCATAATATTGTGTAAATATTTTTGTAATCAAGTAAATATTATGTAATCTTTTAGTTATGTCAGGTATACAATCTCAGAATATTCTAGAGATTATGTAATCTCCTAATTATGTCAGACAAAATATTGTGTAATCCACAATTGACATAATTAGAAGATTTAGGAGATCGTATACTCCTTATATAAAGGGTATAACTCCTTAGTGATAAATCAATGAATTGAAAACATACAATTCTTCAATTTCACAGCTTTGACTCAAATAAAGTTAAACGAAAAGAAATGGATTAGTGTTTATGTTTTTTCTTCTCTATTTTCTAAGAATTTATGCTCTTTTTTAGGTTAATATTAGGTCATATATTTTATTAGTCCGTACATGGTACACATATCCATTATGTAGCCGTTATATATACATGTCAATAGATATTAAACAGAAAAATTATTTAGATAAAAAATAAATATATTTGAAGATCATTTCTAAATGTTCCGTGCATTTGGTAAATTAAAAAACAAAAAATGTGTTTTATGTAGTACTTTATTATTCTGACTTTAACACAAATTATTTACACATTTAATTGGTTTTCTCAATTAAAATTGAAACACAATTGATGTCTACATCATTAATGCACACATCATGTTTCATGTTTGTTTTTCAATTGAAACCCAATTGATGTCTACATCCATTTGATAAATTAAAAAAACCCAAACTAATGTACACATATACACGTATGTGTACAAACCCAAATTTTTTTTTTTTTTTTTTTTTTTTTGGTTTAAAAAACCTCAAGGGGGGTTAATATGTCAATTTAAACTTATATTATATTGAAAATTATCATGATATTTTTATACCTATAGTCTTTTTTATTTTTTATGAATGTCCTGATTTTTTAAACTTCAAATCTAGTTTTCTAATGTGTGGAAATTGTTATGAGATAAAATTTATAATATTCTATGACGCGAAAATTTTGTTTGATATATATATATATACGTATAGTATTTTTTAAACTTCAAATCTAGTTTTCTAATGTGTGGAAATTGTTATGAGATAAAATTTATAATATTCTATGACATGAAAATTTTGTTAAAATTTTGTTTTATATATATATATATATATATATATATATATATATATATATATATATATATATATATATATATATATATATATAAAGTTATATTAACTTGAAGGATACTATTTTACTACATCAATAATGTTGTGATTAGGTAAAACTTTCGTATTCAATTTAAAAGATTTTTGCTAAGGTCTCTTTGACGGTCACAACCAATATTATAACAAATTCTTGTTAAACTATTATAAGAAAGATAAATGATATTTATTTAATTAATATTAAATTTTTTTTTATTTTTTTCTACATTATAAGAGTAAAAGTTTTGAGAAAGGGGAGCTATTGTTTAATGGATTGATTATATTTATTTTACTTCTATCAAGTTGGTACTGTGGGTGAGGGATGGCAGTCGGGGCGGCGATCCCCAAATGAAAATGGGGATGGGGATCTAGCGAGACCCAATTATTGAATATTAAAAAATAAAATTTTTAATTTCTCTTATTTCATAATTATAATCTTTTTCAGATAAGGTAATTGCCTCTTGAGACTTGAAGTCAAAACACCCAAGTATAGCTAGTGTGGATTAGTCATCCGGCCACAAGGACTGAAACATTAATGATAACCTTGAAAGTCTATTGTTTCAATATTAAATACTAATAATTAATCTTTTATTGAATTATTCAATTTAAGAATGTAATTGATAGTGTTTTTTTTTTTTTTTTTTTTAAAAAGTTATCTGAGAATTAATTCTTTACTAAATGTATAGTATAAATAATAAAATTATGAAATCATAATTCAATGATTGTTTTAATATAATGTTGGAATGAAGATTACTATTATACCAAAACTCTTAGTTCTTTTATTTTTCCCTTAAATTGTTATGTGAGAGTATGACTATTTACATAATAATTTTAATATGAAATTAAAAGAAAATTATTTTATAATTGATTTTTTCAAGGATTAGGGACGAGACAGTGATTGGAGGATGATTTCCCATCCCCATCCAATCCAATCAAAACTGACGGATACAGATATGAAGAATTTGTCTAATTATATATTCTTTTCAATTTTTATTTTACAAAGAAATAAAAATTGGAAAGAACCTAAATATTTTGAAAAGATTTTAGTATTGTTTATCTAATTATAACTTATTCTAAAATTGGTTAATAAATATTATTATTTTTAATACTTATTTAGTTAATATAAATTAAGGAAATAAAAAATGAAAACATGGCTTTTAATTATGTCAAACACCTGATTGATTGATTTGGACAAACTTGTTTTATTCATTAGCCTTAATTGTAAAGGGCTTGGGTCTAATCGATTATACATTTTAGCATTTCTACGGACTTTTATTAAATTATAGATTTGGACAAAAAGCTCCACGGGTTCCCGAATAGTAGGTTTGAGCAATTTCCAGGAAGGTCGAACGATTTGTGCATACTCAAGATTTATCATAACGATAAGTTGGTATCTAAAAGATTTTGAAATAACAAATAGGTACCTTCCGTCATATTCTGTTCCTGATTTCTGTTTATTAATAGTGAAAAAACTAAAATGCCCTTCAAAGTTTCAATTTTAGTTTTTTATAAATTTAAAATTTTCTAAAAAACTCCCTAAGTTTGCTAATTTAATTAAACACTCCTATATATAAAATATTTGTTAAATAACAAAAACACCCCGATGCTGATTGCCACCATCGTTGGAATCGCCTAGAAAACGCTACATTACAACGCACTACGTCAGATAGCGTCCTGTCGTCGAACGCTGTCGATCCGGCCTTTTCCTGGTTGGAGGATCCGCCACGTCTAAGGCCTAGGAAAAGGCAAGATCGCCGCCGACAGCAGACGGCCTTTTCCTCCGGCCGATCCGTGGCTGATCCGGCCGCCGACGCCGCAGATGGAGTTTTGCAGGCGCGGCGGCCGATCTAGCCGTAGATCCGGCCTTTCCTTTTCCGACCAGAGACACGCTGATCGGCCTAAAAGGCCAGATCGACCGCACACGCATACACCAACTTACAGTCGTAACGTACTTTCTACGATTCCTGGCTGGTGGTGGCCGGAATCGCACTGCGGTGGCGGGGGTGTTTTTGTTATTTTACAAAATTTTTATACATTGGGGTATTTAGTTAAATTTGTAAATTTAGGGGGTTTTTTAGAAATTTTTAAATTTATAAAAAACTAAAATTCAAACTTTTAAGGGTATTTTAGTCTTTTCACTATTAATAAACAGTAATAAACAGAAACCACTAACAGAACATGACGGAAAGTATCTATTTGTCGTTTCAAAACCTTTTAGATACCAACTTGTCGTTACAACAAACCTTGAGTACGTGTAAGTCGTTCCCCCTTTCCAGGAAGGATAAAATAGTTGACGATGGTGATCATCAAAATGCATTGTTTAATTGCTTAAGAAAGTTCAAACCTCCTTCGAAAACCAGTCTTGGTGCTACAGGTGTTCGAAGTTGTTTAGATGGTTAACCAGATTCCTAGAATTATATGAATAAATAATGTAGTGAGTCAACTGCAAACAGGACTAACTTGATTTATAAGCTATACCAAGTAGAAACCAATGAAACCGGGGTTTGAACTTTGAAGTTTTCAATTCAAATAATTTAATGAAAATATGGTTTTAGATTCCAATATATATATATGTAAGTTGCTCAACACAAGGAAGGAGATTTGCCCCTATCCCCATCCTTCAATTGACTAATATTGGACGTGACAGGGATCCTTGTGGGGCTCTTATCCTCAAATAATTAAAAAATAAATTTTATTTATTTTGTTTTAATATTTATAATTTTGAAAGTGTATTCTATTTAATATAAAAAACTAATAATTAATTTTGTATTGAATTAGTCAACTTAAGGATATAATTAAATAGTGTAATTATAATAAGCGTTTATGAGAATTAATTTTTATTTTCATTGAAACATTAAATCAAACACTTTGAACCTATTTATACACGCATTTATATGCGAGTTACAGGTTTTTAAAATAGAAAATAGAAACTCGTCACAGTCTTCACCTGTGGTAATATCATGATTATTATGAAAATACTTTAAAAACTAAGCGGAGTCAATTTGTTGAAGATTGTATATACTATACTTTATGGGAATGAAAATTTTCTCATGTTCTTGTATATTTAGTCATTGAGCCAATTAACAATTGAATAGTTTGCTCACTGTAGTTAGTTTTTAAAATATTCAATATAACAGTTACAAAATTTAAAATGAATATTTTAAGTATTATTATCAATAATTTAAAGAATTGGAAGGTTGCAACAAGGATAGTTTTGTCCTTATTCACGAATATCAAATAACAAATTTCTTTAACCGCAATTAGATTAATGGATGTAATTGATTGAAAGCCTTAAAATATTTTGGTGGGTAGATGTATTTTTATTCTTCATATTTTAAGCATAATCCAATAATCATTTGAACAGCTTGGGATTAATTATTTAATCACACACACACACAAAAAAGTAATAATAAAAGACATTGAGATCAACAATTAATTCTGTAATCAAGTATCAGTAAAAAAAAGATTTGGCAGGTACTATTATGCTATAAGTTTTGTAATAAAGCTGTATGATCAGAGTTGTAAAAGTCATCAACATAGAGCTTCATAGAGCTTCTAGTTGTAAATCATATCATATCCCCCCATGCCCTTGTCTCTTTTACATAATCACTTCAACCCGAAATAAGATGGTATAAACAGAAATTGCTGCAAGTCTTTTGTTATTTGACATTTTAAACAGGTTTTTAAGGTTGAATTTCTAATCAAATATCTATTCGTTTTTTATTGAATAATAATGATTGTATTAATCAAGTTGTGTTAGAAATCATGAGATCAATGATCAAAACCATTGTTTAACCTAGGAAATAATATTTGTGTGGCAAAAGATGGGATTTGATAAATAAACAAGGCCAAACAAAGGTTTATATTAAATTTGAAGTGGTCAAATTAATATTAAATTTAAAACTTCTAACCTAAGCCTAAGCCTAAGTCAGCCATTGATCAAGACATAAAATATTTCTTGCATCAAATTATTTTTAAAATGAAATATGTTAAAAAGATTAGGTATGTATCATTGTAATTTGAAAATATTTTAATATGGTATTGTAAAGCCCCCGAGGTTTGTCCCAATCCACAGAAATCCCTACAGGTAAAGGAATTAACTTAAAAACCCGTCTTTGGTCATTTTTAGTTTGTTTTCACAGTAACAGGATGAATGACTTTAATACCCTTGTCCTCGCATCCTAACGCCCCACTTCTTCATTAACATGCCCTGCAACTTTCTTGTCATGCCTCAAATCCTAAGCAATGGAACACCCTCTTTCTGCTGTAGAATCATTCTCCTAAAACATCCAACTCTCCCCCACAACAACACCTCAACCACCACAACCATTAGGGCTTTTCATCAAACATCTTCTATGCTTTTTTAAACTCTTCTCTCGCAACTTACTCATACCCACACAATATCATTACCAAATAAAATAACAGGAAACAACATTGCACTAAATAAAAAATAAATAAATAAAGGTGAGCAAAAGTGATTGTTGCATCATTTTTTTCGATTAAGAATTTTGACAGTAATTTTACCAACTCTTTCAGCTCCCTTTTTGTATGTGTGCACTTGCTATGGCTGCAGATATATGAATTTTTCCCACATTTTGCTGTTAACTAAAGCTTGTAGATCTTTAGAAATGAGTAGAAATTTATGTCGGCGATAGACTCTGTCGTGCCATGCCATGCCGTGCCAAAACTAGCCGAAATTTATGTCGTCCTGTCAAATTTGAAAGCCCACAACACAACCCGTTATATAGCGTACCGTGCCATAGGTCTAGCCATTAAGAAATCAAACTTGTATTATATACTTTATGGGAATGAAATTTTTCTCATATTCTTGTATATTTAGTCATTGAGCCAATTAACACTTTATTAGTTTTAGTTTTTAAAATTTCCGATATAAAGTTACATAGTAAAATACTTGTAATTATCAATTACAAAATTTAAAAGTAATATAATAAAATATTATAAAATTCAATAAAGTAATTATAATTGTAATTATACTTCAGAGGAATTGGAAAAGGCCACAGACAACTTTAATGAAAATCAAATTTTTGATCAAGGACGACAAGGCACAGTATGGCAAACTATGTTGGTGGAGGGAACAAGTTAACAACTATAACTAATAAATTTTAATAAAATTCAATAAAGTAATTGTAATTATATTTTTATGTAGTATTGTTTTCTAGTTTTGGGTTTCTAGGCCCAGCATCTATTTGTGGTTTTAAGCCCATCCATTGTTAGTGGACAAATATTTAAGCAAAGAGTGGTCTATTGGCCTCTACTGTCAATAGATCGAAACCCATTTTTTAATTTTTTTTAATTAAATTATTAATTCACCTTTAAAATCTTCTTTCCTATAAACATTTATTACACCACATATAAGTATATAAATCTTAATTATTTATATTCTTATTCCAATCTACCTTGATAAAATTAAATATTAACTAATTTTTTTTTTTTTTTAATGAAAAAAGAAGTTCTACAAGAAGATATATAAAATGATCGACAATGTAAGATTGTAATTTTTTTATTCTCAATTTTTTTTTTTAATTTAAGCTATATATTTAATTTTCCTTCATAAATGAGTAATATTACATATACAACATTTTTATATAACATTTTTCATACAACATTATGTGACAATATGATTGGCCGATTTTAAAATAAAATTAAATTTTCATCCAATCATCTTTTGCCATATAATGTTATATGAGAATACTGTATGTGTAGTATTATTCTTCATAAATACCACAAAATATCATACTACTAAGCTTATGTTTTAAATTTAAGTTATACCAAATCTGATTATATATTGAGCCTCACTTCATTCCTAATGCAATAGTCAATAAAATAGTTGATAAGGTTGTCACTCATGATTACTCTAACCTAGCTCAATAAGTTAGCGTTTAACTCAGCTCATCAAGAAGAGCTAAGCAAATTGCGAGTTCCAACTCGACTTTCATTGACCTAAGTGTTCTTCATGGTGAGCTTCCCTGGAAATGCACTTTCGAAGTTAAAACGACATTTACTGTATTGGTTAATACACATAGCATGACTTTGGTCGGGTAGTCGACCAAATGTTTCGATGCAGTTGCGATCAGCTAGCACCAAAAACCTAGTCATTTTGTTTTCTGCAAAGAAAAAAGAGTTCGTTAGCTTATTGTCTAAAAAAGAATTAAGGTTAAATGGCAAATGACCTGAAAGTTAAAAGGAAGACCTACTTGGTTCCTTAAAATTACAGACACCTTCATACTTGAAGAAAAAATATGTGGTTTCGTAAGTCCCCACATTGCTGGGGTAACCAAATATCTCTCCCTCGATCGTCGATCGCTTGGAGAGATAGTATGAGTCCTTGTCCTTACTCTTCTTTAGGATATAGGGGCAAGGGAGCTCTTGCATTGTTGGCTCCCCAAGGTCATGCTTGCCAAATGCTATATACATAACAATAGCTATATATGCATTTGGCGTCAGTTGGAATGGCGCAACCTAGAAGTAGTCGAGGATCGACCTGATGTAGGGGTATCCTCACCCCACATTTAAAAATGGCTTCCGAGAATGCAGCCATTCCCTTGGGAGGATCCTGAACAGTGTGGAACCTGTGTTGATACATACCCACGTTGATCGCATACTAGTCTACTGCACTCTGGACTTGTCGAGGTGCCTGATGGTTGCAAACTCCCTTCTCCAATTGTTCTCGTCTCGGGGACCTCCATTGCCCTTTGAGTCTGTAAAGGTGTGACATGTAGGGATGACTCAGACCCTGAATAATCTACCTCATACGACAACTTAGAAGAGTAAAAGAACCCTGGTTTCCCTTCCATAGTCATCAAAGCTCCTAAAAACCCTAAAAACTCTTAAGATTAATCTTCTAAGGCTTTTTACCCTAAGTTTTAAATCTTCAAAGTGTTTCTTTCGAACACTACCCAGAAATGCTAACCATTTAAACCTACCAAACGCCTATAGCCCCCATGACTATGGAAAAAAGAGAAAAAGGGAGAAGTTTCCTTACCCCTTGGCTGTTGAGAACAGGTGCTCTATCCTAGCATTGAGTTCGCATTAACTAGAAGAAGAAGAACAAATTTTGGAACTTGAAACGTTGTTTTTCTGTCTGAAGAATCTGAGTTCTCTGAAAACTTAGTGTAAGCTTACGGTTTTATAAGGTGGAAGACGGCACTTGATTTCTTTTATAAGCGACGTTTAGACCGGAACACACTCCTAACCGTTGATTGCGACCACGTGTCGTCAATCCGCGAGAAGAGTAACCCCCACGCTTCGTGAAAATCATT
>CM047748.1:29452505-29480010 GCA_026225825.1 Pistacia integerrima
GTATAGAGTTGTTGTCAACCAAACAACGAGAACGTTGGACTGTTGTATCCTGAAGGAGACAGGTTAAAATGTTTCTCTACTACATCGGTTTCTTAAGCTTCGGTTATCATAAAACGACTCAAATCTCCTTAAAGAAAGCTAGATATGTGTGCTTCAGCCTTTTAGTTTTTTGTGCAATCTTTATTATACATCATTGTATTTCCTTGAAATAAAATACCAACACATATCCTACTAAAGAAAAAAAAAAAAAAGTGAAAAGAGAAGGTGAAAATCATATTTTGATTTAACAGAAAAGAAGCTTTAAACCTGAAACTCCGATGGAAAGGTTAGAAAAATTGTATGCTTTCAAAACAATTTAAAAGAACAAACAATGAATTTTAGAGGTTACAAATAAATATATATAAAAATAAAAAGTATGAGTGTACTTAGAAACTATTTATTTAATGTTTAACTTGTCAGAAAAGAAAAATTAAATGGGAGTTAATGAAACAAAAGATGATGTTAAAAATCATTTTTTGGCATCATTATATTAAAATGGTGTATGAAGTAATAGGTTATAATTCAGCCTCACATTTTAACATTTATGTAATAATCTTATTTTTATATATTTATTAATGGCTCATTTTTAGCAAGTGTACATTGCTTAATGAATAAAATAGCAAATCAATTCAATTAATTATAAAGATCTCAATACATGATAATGGATGCCTCATTTTATTACTATTTGATGAAAGATATATCAAAACCCAAAACCATATGGATTCACAAATGTTGCTGAACGATTTTTATAGCAAAAAGGATCAGCTGGTATTTGCATTTCTTCATCTGCATATAACATTAAACTTAATTAATTTTCATTTAATGTTCAAAAATATGTGTAACCATTTATGCATTTATAGAAATGAAAGATAGTTTTACGTTACTGAGCTGATGTTCTAAATATGTTAACATAGTCTATTTCTGAAGTGGATATTATAAAGTTTTTCATGTTTCACAAATACAAAATCTAAGACGATAATCAGTCGTTGAACTTTGATCGACATGTTAAGCACTTTAAAACATTTACATCTAAGAATTTTTGTAGTTAACAAATCTCGACCCATGTCTTACGTTATAAAAAAAATGTAAGAATCTCACAGCAAAATTAATTGGACAACAATACTTAGTGCGTTTGTGACTGTCAATGTATCCAAAGCTAAATATGTGTGTGCCTGATTAAGTATAAAATGTGTATGTTTTGAAGAGAGAGATAGGGAACTTAGATACATATCATCAAGTGTGTTATCTCCTTAAGAACAAGTCAGTCCATAGGCAGACTGCTAGTTGCATTAGAAGAGCTCCATTTAGTTGATTATTTGCATTAGAATAGGACCAGTAGCTGCACATTTATCACTTAATTACTTGGGCAATTGGTTAGTGTCAGCACTATAAAAGGTGTTGTTGGAATTGAATAAGGGGGAAAACTATCCAATTAGTTGTTGTCTCTCTCAACATCCCTGCTATCTCCCTCCTTCTCTTCAACTCTTTAATTAACACATATTAGTGGCATTAGAGCCCGTAACGGTCCCATGGACACCTGAGGCAAAACCAATGCTGAGTTTCGCAACGAGGTCAATGAAACCTTAGTTCATCATGAGTCTAGTTTCGACCAAGTGCATGCCACCCTCTAAATTGTCCTCACAGAGCTTCAAGCCCTACGAGCCACTCGCAACCAACCCCAAGTCCCTAATTTGGACGACATTAACCCCTTTGCCGTCGGTGCATCATCTCAATCAGGCAACCACAAATTGCTCGTAGCCACAAACCAAACCCATAATTCCTACACCCTAACCCCTGGCACCAAATTCCCACTAGAAGCTCCATTTTCCAAAATTCACCGGCTTATGATCTAACTAGGTGGATTTATCGTGCTAAACAATATTTTGAGTTCTACAATACCCCCACTCATGAGTGTGTGGAAATCGCACCCTTTCATTCGGAAGGAATTGCCTTACAATGACATCGATGGTTGACAAAATTCAAAGGGCCATTATTGTGGGAAGAATTCACCATGACATTGTTGCGTTGTTTCGGTCCCACTGAGTTTGACAGCCCATCTAAGTCTTTTACCAGCCTAAAATAAACATCTAGTGTTGCCACTTATCAAGAAGAACTCGAGCTTCTTTCATAATTAATTGACGATTTGTCTAAAAACTATTTGATTGGTTGTTTCATTGTAGGATTGAAGGATGGTTGTTTCATTGTAGGATTGAAGGATGAAGTGCAATTAGATGTCAAAATCAAAAAGCCACACACCTTGTCTGAAGCCATTGGGGTCGACCAAGAGGCACATGAATGCTAGGAGAAAGACCTTTGTTTTTACTGTGACAAAAAATATGTCCCTAGTCACCATTGCCAAAAACCTCAATTGTTCATTATTGAAGATGTCCACTTCGACGAATTCCAACCACAAGCTCACCCAGACCACCTAGATGAACCTATTCCTAAAATTTCCTTCCATGCCATGGCTAGAACAAACCACCAACAAACCATTCGAGTGTTGGGAAAAATAAAAAAAAATAATGACATCACAATGCTTATCAATGGTGGCAATATGTACAATTTTATTGATCAAACAATTGTTGCAAAATACAAGTTACCCATTGTTCATTGATGGTTCAAGATTGCATCATCATCGCTGATTTTTTTTATGTTACCCGAAACAGCTTGTCAAACAGTCCTTGGAGTGCAATGGCTTGAAACATTGGGTCCGATCGAATCAAATTATGAAGACATCACCATGGGCTTCACCATAGATGGACGAAGGCACAAGCTTCAAGGGTTGCAAAGGTCCGAGTTAGAAGCTTTGCACAACAAGCAGCTTCACAGCTTCAAAGAACTTGGCTATTTCTTGCAAATCCAGTTATGTGTCGTCCTTACTCCCACTCCCAAATATGCAACAAAAATAGACAATTTGTTGTAGTAATACAGTGACGTCTTCGTTGAATATTCCCAATTACCTATGCATAGTAGTCATGACCATGCCATCCCACTATAAGATAATTCTGGACTTGTCAATGTATAGCCTTATCATTACCCATATTATCAAAAGGCAGAAATTGAGAAAATGGTACAAGAGCTCCTCACCTCCAGATTAATTCGGCAAAGCACCTGTCCTTTCTCCTCGCCAGTGTTATTGGTTGGCAAGTTAGACAGGGGATGTCGATTTTGTGATAATTATTGAGCCCTAAACAACATCACAATCGAAGATAAGTATCTCGTCCCCATTATTGATGAATTACTTGATGAATTGCATGGTACTAATTTTTTCTTGAAACTTTATTAGAGCTCGAGTTACCACCAAATTAGAGTTTAGGATCAAGATATTCACAAAACAGCGTTTCGCATTCATGAAGGTCATTACAAATTTGTCTTGATTCCGTTTGGCCTTACAAAAGACCTTTAACCTTCTAAAGCCCCATGAGCTATCGCTTTTGTCCACACCTCTTGAAATTCATTCTAGTATTTTTCAACGATATCTTAATTTATAGTCGTAGTTGGGAGGAGCATTTGCTACACTTACAAATAGTTTTAGATATTTAATTATCTAATAAACTTTTTGCAAAATGATCAAAAAGTTTATTAGATAATTAACAATCAATTTTTGCTATCCATTCATAAGGAGCTGAATAAGGTGGCTAATGCACCCGAAGATTCAGTTTGAACTCTAATTATTGTTGGAGTTTGCCCACAAACTGACTTGTGAAAGAAACTACAATCTGAGGACGATATTTCCCTCACTCGCTACTACAACCTCACAAAAAAATATTTGAGAATAGAAAATTCAGTGGTAGCTTTAAATCACCATGACCTCGGGCCTTTGACCAGCGTTCCTAATTGGAGGGAGGAAAACCGGGGAAAGGGTAGTAGAAGATTTGATCGCAAATAGCTAATGACAATCAGAGAAAAGGAAAAAAACAACGATTTGAGCCCAAGAAATCTTATGCCCAAGTTCCTCATAACAATCGCGACTGGGATTTATTTACTTCACTTAATTATCAGTATCAGCTATTCTAGACAAGTCAGAAGAATTTAATCTGCTTGGAGAGCTAGAGCCCATGAAAAAGCCAGCTTCTAAAAGAAATAGCAAGAAGTATTGTCGTTATCATCGAGATAATGGACACTATACTGATGAATGTCGAGCTCTTGAACAGGCAATTGAAGATCTCATTCAAAAGGGGCACTTCAAGGAGTATGTTGATGGTCCAACTCCCACCAGGAAGAAGGATCAAAAGGGCAATGGGAAGAAGCGCTGAGGTCGCAAGGGTTTCTATGTGGTAAGGATTGTCTTTGGGGGATCGCATATCACGGGCAACTCTTGAGGTTCTTAGGAGAAGTACGGTTGAGAGGTTTAGCATGAGCCTGTGAATGTCCTAAGCACGGCACCGCAACCTAGCAAGATGCGTAGAGAAGAGGAGATTACCTTCTCTAAGAGAGACACGGTACGACTGCATCACCCTCATGAGGATGCACTCATCATCGCGACTGAGATAGGAAGGTGCGAAATCCATAGAATATTGGTGGATAATGGGAGCACCATGAATATCTTATTTCAGCAAGCATTCAAGGAAATATAGTTAGAGAAGATAGATCTGAAGTCTGTCTCCATTCCTTTTTATGGCTTTACTGGGAATCATCTGAATCCCAGAGGAAAAATTGCACTTTTGGTCACTTTAGGAGAGACCCACGAAGTGACCAAGATGATAGAATTTCTTGTAGTGGATTGTCCGTCAGCTTTCAATGGCATCCTAGGACGACCTCTACTGTAGAACTTTAAAGCTGTCACCTCCATTTATCATTTGAAGATGAAGTTTTCTACTTCGACAGGGTATGGGAAGTCAAGGGGTCTCAGCGTGAATCTCACGACTGCTGTGTTAAAACAGTGCATATGACATGCAAAGGGAAAGGGAAGCTTGTGGGTGTTCCCAAGTAGGCAATGACGATCAGTAGGATTGAACCACAGCCTGGTCTAGTGGAAGATAATATTGATCCTCGTGTTCAAGAGGAGTATTCCCATAGTGGGCCGATTGAGACTTTATTTGAGGTTTCCATTGACCAGAATGTGCTGACTTGTGTGTTGAGAATCGAAAGCAATCTCAGCCCTCTGCTCATAATTGATTTAACAAGCTTCCTTAGACAAAATATATATGTTTTTGCATGGACTCATTATGACATGATCGGGATCAGCCCGGATGTTATGTCTCATGCACTTAACATCAATAGTGAATTCAAACCAATTAGCCAAAAGAGCAGAGCTATGGATCTAGAGCGCTATGCGGCTCTTAAGGTTGAGATCGATAAGCTCCTCTCAATCGGGTTCATTCGGGTGGCTCATTACCCTAGTTGGGTTGTCAATCCTATTTTGGTGAAAAAAACCCAATAGTAAGTGGAGAACTTGTGTTGGTTTCACGGATCTCAATAAAGCTGCCGAAAGGACAATTTTCCTTTGCCAAGAATTGATCAGCTCATTAATGCTACTTTCAAGCACGAGCTATTAAGCATCATAGATGCCTATTTGGAGTATAATCAAATTTTGATGTTCACGTCTAACGAAGAGCATACCTTATTTGTCACAGATCGAAGACTATACTGTTACAAAGTTATGCCCTTCGGTCAAAAGAACGCTAGGGTAACCTATCAGCATTTGGTTAATTGCATGTTTTCCAAGCAGATCGGAAAATCAATGGAGGTCTATGTTGATGACATGTTGGTCAAGTCGCATGTCGCTTCAGATCACATAGCTAACCTCACAGAAATGTTTGATATACTTTGGAGGTATAAAATGAAACTTAATCCTCTTAAGTGTTCATTCGGAGTATCCTTAGGAAAATTTCTAGGATATATGGTTAACCATCGGGGAATTGAAGTCAACCTCGAGAAGATTCAAGCTTTTCTAGATATAAAAAGTTCCGCCAATCGCAAACAAGTCTAGAGCTTAAATGGGAGAATGGCAACTCTCATTCGCTTCATATTAAAAGCAACAGATCGTTGTTTGCCGTTGTTCAATATGCTCAGAGCCAATAAGAGATTTGAATGGACTCCAAAGTGTGAGTGAGCCTTCTAGAGCATAAAAGAGCATTTTGGAAAATCACCTCTACTGTCCAAGCCTCTTCCCAATGAAATTTTATTTCTCTACCTCTCTGTCTCTCAGTATGTGGTCAGTGCAACTCTCATTCGAGAAGAGAACAAAACTCAATGGCCATGTATTACACGAGCAAATAACTACTAGACGTTTAGTCAAGGTACCAGAGATGGAACGATTAGCTTATGTCCTGTTGATTGCTTCCAGGAAGCTGCGACCTTATTTCTATGCCCACACCATTCATGTTTCAATAAATTGTCCACTCAGGCAGGTCCTTTAAAAGCTAGAGACCTCAGGTAAATTGCTCATGTAGGCCATAGAATTGAGTCAGTTTGATCTACATTGTAGACCAAAAGTAGCTATTAAAGGGAAAGTTGTTGTTGATTTTATTTTGGAGTTTTCTTATCAGCCAGATCAGGAACCCAAACAACCAGCTAATGAAGTCATCCAAGAAACTGTTTGTCAACTTAGAGTCTCTATGTTGATGGGTCTTCTAATAGAAAAAGAGTCGGAGCTGGTCTTTTGCTTATTATTCTTGAGGGAACTCATATTTATGGAGCCCTTAGGTTTAGATTCAAAGCTACTAATAATGAAGTCAAGTATGAAGCGATATTTGCTGGTCTACGACTAGCAAGAGATATAGGGTCAGATATGATCAACAATAATAGAAACTCCCAACAAGTAGTCAATTAGATTTTGAGAGAGTATCAAGCCAAAGAAGAGAATATGATCAGTTACTTGAAGAAAGCCAAGGTCGCACTAGACTTTGATGCTTCAGACAGTATCCTAGTCAAGTACATCGAAGTTCCTAACATCAACGCACCCAATCAGGCAGTAGCTATAACTGAATCTGTATCTTGGATGACTCCAATCATTTAATACCTCAAAGATGGGGTCCTTCCTAACAGCAAGACTCCTATAGACTAGAGTTGCTTGTTACACTCTCATCAGAGATCAGTTGTATAAACGAGTGTTTAGCACTCCTCTCATCTGATATGTAACAGATGAAGAAGCAGACTATATCATGAGAGAAATACACGAAGGGATCTATGATAATCACACTGTTACACGATCTCTCACCAATAAAATTATCTGTTAGGGATATTATTGGCCCTTACTTCATGAAGATACTTAAAACATTGTGAAGAAGCATGACAAGTGCCAAAGATTCGCTAACATCCCGTGAGCTCCTTCCCACCAGTTAACAATGATGAGCAATCCTTAGCCATTCACTATGTAAGGAATTTATCTCATCGGTCCTATGCCAACCGGTAAAAGTGACATCAAATATGTAGTGGTCGTAGTGGATTATTTCACTAAGTTGGTCGAAGCAAAACCTTTGGCCATCATCACTACCAAGAAGCTGAATAGTGTGTCGTTATGAAATTCCTCATACACTCATATCTGATAATGGGAAACAGTTCGACAATTAGGATTTCAAGCAGTTTTGCGAAGAGTTGGGGATTTATAAGAAATTTGCCTTAGTAGCAAGATCGCAAACTAATGATCAAGTTGAAGCAGTCAACAAGACTATCAAGCATATATTGAAGGCCAAGCTTGGTGCAACCAAGGACAATTGGGCCAAAGATCTCCCAGAAGTTCTATGGGCATATAGAACAACTCGGAGGATCTCTCCTTTAAAAACACCTTTCTTGTTAGCATATGGTTGAGAGGCAATGTTCCAGTGGAAGTATGAACTGGTTCACTTCGGAGAGAATTCTACAATGAATCAGACAATGAAGCACTTCTGCGTGCAAGTTTGGACATAGTTGAAGAATACTGCAACTAAGCTCGGTTAAGAATAGCTTGCTACCAATAACAGGCAAAAAGATTCTTTGATTCTAAAGTCAGGAGAAGAGACTTTCGGGTTGGCAACGTGGTTCGACCTAGTCCTAAAAGAAGTCATTCTTGGTATAAGAGAACTGAGTGTGGGGATATTGGGACCTAAGTGGGAAGGCCTATATCACATTGCTAAAGTGATACGACCTAGAACGTATCATCTTAAAAGGTTTAATGGTTCTGAAGTACCGCGAGCTTAGAATGTTGAGCATCTATGCCCTTTTTATCAATAATTCTAAACCCTTGTATAGCTTAAACGATCAATTTTACTTGTAATTTTTCCTATTGTAAAGGCCATGAATAAGATTATCTCATTTATTTTCAAGAATTATTTGTGTCGTAATCTCAAGTTTTAATAATCTTATTATTTACAATGTTTTACAAGTTTTACGATTAGAAAAGCTATATTTGTCTTGTGAAGTACTTAAATTATTAAAGTGTTATCACAAATGGTCAAAAGTCTATTTATATATTGCAACAATATGTGCAATGGACGACCAAGAGCTACAATGAAAAGCGAAGATAGAGAAGACTCTTTGTGAGTAGACAAACGAACATATAAAAAAGAGATCAATCATTTGTCTTGGGCCTTAGAATCCTTGACTTTGGTCATTACGACCTCGGGGTCATTTGCTTGATCTTCAGGGACTTCTATTTCTTGGGTTAATTCCTAGTCTTCTTGCTCTTCAGCAGACAACATTGAAGCAAAAGTTACTTGATACTCCTCGGAGAGGTTAGAAATGTCTAAGTTGGGATTCTTCGACTGTAGGTTGTGAATGGCTTGTAGTGCCCAATGAGTAGCTTTCCTTTCCAGCTCAAGATTCAATTACTTTATCTGTTCTGTTAGCAAAGTAATCCGCTCATGAGCAATCTCGAGATCTATTTCTCTGGCCCTTTTGTCTCTTTCTGAGTTTTGCACAACTCAGCTCGGGTCTTTTATATCGCCTTCTCGCGTTTTATGCTCTCTTGTAGCTCTATTTTTCTTTGGCCCAACTCTTTAGTAAGCTTCGCTATTGTTATCTAAATCTCTTTGGTGTTGTCGTCCTTTTTTTTAAGCTCGTTCTTATGAAACTCTATTGTTCGTAGAGTAGAGTTCCTTTCTATCAGGAATATGTTCGCTTGAACCTGAGCGTTATTTGTAGCTTCTTTCAAAGTTGCAAGAGCTTGCTTCAACTTGGCAACCTCCTCCTTCATTTCATGAAACTTTCCAGAGGAGTTGATCTTCATTTTATTGTGAACAATGTTCAAAGCAAGCAAAGACTATAGGGAAAGGGATAAAGAGTTAGTTTTTCAAACTAAGGAATCGACTTGTATAAAAGAGTTCACGAAGAGAAAGAGTTTTCTTACCTGACTTTGTATTTGAAGAGTAGTGGCCACCAAGTCGAAAGGATGTGAGACCTTGTACCTCTCAAAGGTTGATCCCAGTTGGCATTCCTTATGGGTAAAGATCATCAACCTTAGATGGTTTGGCATTTGCCCTAAGAGGTCCGATACAGACTGGTCATGCCTTCTTGTGGCAGGGACCTCTTCGGCTTATTCTTCGCCAGTTTCCTCCTAAGTGGTCGCACCCTCTTTTCCTTGCGAAGTCCCTAGGGTGCGCGAAGTCCCTAGGGCATCCTGTGAGGTGGCCCTCGAAGTGGAAATTAGGTAGGGTTGTAGTCTACCTAACAGTATCCCGAAGCCTTCTGACTTAAAATCAGATGCTTCGATCGTCAATGTTTTCCTCTTCTTCGAGGCTGTGGTTTTCTTCCTTGTCGGACTAGCAGCAGCAGGCTAGGGAGCTTCTCCATGTCGCTCCCTCGTTAGTTGCCTTTCGACACTAGCTTGTGTCCCTATTACAAGGACACCGTTGGAGGTCGCTCTAGCTATTTCAGTTGGATTTAGTCTTGGGAAGGTGAATCTCGTAGACTTCTTCGATGTTTTTGACTTATTTGGTTGCATGGTTGCTGCATGGCATACGAACACATCAGCAAAATGAGTCTAATTTTATAAAAAGACTTGTGTTTTTTGGTTTAAGAAATAGGTACGAGTTGAACTATCTAAGTATGCATCATAAGGAAAAAATCCGCACTTCTGGAGATTTTTCATGAGCGTAGTGTATTAATTATATGTATATTTTAAAAAATATATGCTATGTTACATGTATTTATAGAATTTACATTGAGTGAAAAATATTAAAGAGAATGCAAAATTTTAAACTTTTAAGATGAATTTGCATATTCTCAACACTACATAAATACATGTACTAGTGTTTTGAAACTGTATCTATCTCTTTTATTAACGTCTATACCTTCGATTTAACATGTATCATTAATTGATTATGAATAATATTACACTTATAAACTTTTTATATAAACTCTCTCATACAAACTGATGTGGCAACCTTGTATGTTTGCCATGTAATTTCTTTTAATTATTTTTAACTTAAAATTACCCAATCATCTTTTTCCATATCAGTTTATACGAGAAACTTTATATAAAAAATTTATAAGTGTAGTATTACTCAATATAACCTACCAAGAAAAAAATATTTAGTCAGTATAGAACTATTTCTTTTCATATACTAATCAAATATTTCTTTCTTTAAAAAGTCAATGGTCAAAAGTTATAGAGTTTAAACGTTTCTATTTTTTATTTTTTTTCCCCTCTAGTCTAATTCCGCTTTAAGAGAAGATTTACAAATAAAGTTGAAAGGGATAGAACCATTTTCATTACTCTAGATTAGAAAAGTCAATAATTTTTTTCTTTGGGAAAATTAATCAAATATTGAACATACTAAATTATATATACTCATCCAGTGAATGCATGCAGATGCAGTTACCCAAAAAGTACATTGCTCTTTCATTCTTCCTCCCCTTAGACTTTCAAATTTTGAAACAACAGCTAACAAATTAATAAAAGAAATTCAACCCCAACTAAATCATTATTATCATAACTCAGGTCTAATTTAAAATTATCCTACCTAAAATTAAAGGTTTTGGCACCCTTGACAATTCAAAGAAATTACAAGGAGACAATTATGTTATCGACTGTCCTTAGTATAACAAAATGAACATCTGGAATACACCACATTAACCAGCAGATGATGATGAACAACCATTAGCAATCTTTTCTAGAGATATCTCTCTATTTAATTTCATTATTCATTAGGAATGGACTTCCTTTTGTCACAATAATTGATCTAGTACAATGAAACAAAAGCATATCTTACCTTCATTTTTTCTGGTTCCTTTTAGCTCGAACCCACTAGTTTTATCTCTTTTTACCAAAGTTACATCTCTTTAAACTCAAAAATTCTTTTTTTTTTTTTTTCCTTTTTTAATGAAAATGTTTCAGGTAGGATTCATGACTCTTAAAAGAATATAGAGTAACAACTCAAAAAGGTTCTCATCTTTACACTAAATTTCTAAAATATCTATAATTTTTCTCTCTATACCTCTCCTTTAAATTTCTTTGGTTAAAGTCTTCACTGCATAATGTTGTAGCTTCCTTTACTACGGTAGGGCTATAATGTTCACATGGGGTCTGGTCGATATGAGAATTATGGATAATTTGATAGAATGTATGTGAACATGAAGTCCCTTGACTTCTAAGTCAGATTGATGAATCAAACAGGACAAATTTATTGATAAGAAAATGTTTGAAGGAGGGTGGTAAAGAAGAGATTATAAGAGTTGCCAATCTCACAAAAAGATGTTTGAAGTTAAATGGAAAGAAGAGACCTACAATGAAAGAGATAGTAAGTGAATTATTTGGGATATTTAAAGGATTGAGCAGAGATTCAATTATACAACAAAATTATGGAGACTTTGATATTGTTGATGGTAAAATAACTAATTCCTTTAAAATTGTTTCATCAGTCTTCAGGTCGCCACTTTCTAATAGTGCTTCAATAGATGTCAACTTCCTTTGATCTTCATAAATCATCATGAAAGAGGGGAATTGATTAAGTTATGGTATATTCTTAAAGAGCTTTTGAAATTTAGTTCTTTTCTATGGATATTATGTAACTCGTGTTTACGTGTGAGAATAAAAGTTTATGAGATTAATTCAAGCAAATTTATGGTTATGAAGACCGTAGATCATGTGTGCCAATGTTAGATCTAGTATAAGACAAGCATTTTAGGAGTTCATTCATGTTATTAGGGTTTCCAAATTTTTGTTTAAGTAACAAGGCATATATGTTTAAACAAAAAATAAGGTTACTCTACAAATTTGATTAAATATGAAAAACAAAATAAAAATATAAGATGAATATGTAAAAGCATCTTGTGTTCTAACTTTTATTATGAAAATGATAACATCGACTAATTATATGCTCATTCCTATTAACAAAAAAGGCATACAGTTTTACAAAAAGTCCTCCTTTTAATAGCACGTTAATACTAGGTTAAATAGAATATCATATAAATGAAAATGTCTAACATTAATCCATATATATATATATATATATACATTACTTGAGAGACTTTTAGTAACCTTATTTTAACAAATATCACGAAAGAAAGAAACGATTTATTTTTATTTAAGAATCAAATGTAAATATAACTTGCATCTTTGTTGAGCTTAAATATCTCAAGTGGTATTTGAGCCAAAATGCTTTGTTCAAATCGCTAAATATTCAAAACGAGCTCGTGGTGATGAACTCATGCGGTAAGAATACATGTTGTATAACCCATTAAATAAACAAGTTAAGTTTATGTTTAAACATGACAACGTAACCCATTTGTAAAAAACTTAATTTGATTTACACAAATTAAACCAATTTATCCTGTTTCAATTAATTTTAACAATAATGATTAACAATCATCACACAAAAATAATAATAGCTAAATAATACAACATATATTTTTGTTAGGGTGGCCCAAAATAAAAATTAATTATACATTAATGTTTTTGCTAGGGTGGGCCAAAATATATAAATTATACATAGTAATATTTAAAAAAAAAAAAAAATTGAGGGTGGGCCAAAGAGGTTGGATCCGCCCCTGACCACACAAAAAGTTTGTAAAAATTTTAAATAAGATCAGAGTTGAGAAGACTGTGTGGGTGGCTTTTGTTAAGATTTTCATGATATTGTATAAATATTTTATAATCAGGTAAATATTATGTAATCTTTTAGTTATGTCAGATATACGATCTCAGAATATTCTAGAGATTATGTAATCTCCTAATTATGTCAGACAAAATATTGTGTAATCCGCAACTAACATAATTAGGAGATTTAGGATATCGTATACTCCCTATATAAAGGGTGTAACTCCTTAGTGATAAATCAATGAATTAAAAACATACAATTCTTCAATTTCAAATGGTATCAAAGCCACTCTCTGATCTTAAAAAAAAAAAAAAACACCAACGAGTAATCATCCATCGTCGTCAATCCAAGAAGAAGAAAACAATTGCAATCAATCCAACCCAACAACCAATCCTCCAGACTTCAGTCACTAGAAAACACCATCCTGATCGTATCAAATCTACCAAATACACAAACCTCCAGCCAAAAAAAAAAAAACCAACCAATATTCAACCATCATTAAACGTCAACCATCATCCACCAATATTCAACCTCCTCCTATATCAGCCACCATCCATACACAAACCTCCGGCCTATCCCAATTAGCCCAAACACCAACCTCAACTCATCAAACCTAACCACCACTACCCCACTGCCATCAAATCTAGCTACAACGTGAAACTAGAAAACACCACTAGCCATCAAATCTAGCCACAAATCAACAACAAATACCTAGGAAAAATATTTCCAGCCACAATCCAATCAAACCCAAACGCAACCCCAACACCAAAATCCAATCAAGCCCAACCACCTAACCACCAACTTTGGCCACCACTAACAACCAAAATACCCAGAAAAAGGAAAAAAAATTCCAAAACCAACCATCTTAAACAATCTGTCGTCGTCTTGTCGCTAATTTGCTGCTGTCTCAACCACTGTCGCTACCATCTCCAACTACTGCTAACGTCGCCGACTTGCTGATGTCAACCTCGATCTATTTCCGACGACTCTGATCGGCTGTTATTACGCCATCGTGGCTTGCCTGTTGTGTTTGTTGAGAGTTTGTTTTTAAATTATTTTTTTCCTTTTTTTCTTTCTTTTTTTTTATTATTCTTCAGTAATTTTTTTTTTTTTTTAAAAAAGGGGAAAAGTCAAGTCAAGTCAAAGTCAAAGTAAAAAAAAAGGTCGACAGTGTCTTAATCATCAGGATCAAAACCCATTATTATTCAACCCAATGGAGCTTTCAATGTAGGAATTACTCTTATTGAATCAAACTATGATGTGTGGTCTCAACTTATGGAAATGCATATTATGGAGAGAGAAAAACTTTCCTATATTCGTGGAAAGAAACCACCACCAAAGGAATCTGATGAGGGGTACAAAAAATGTTATGCTGAAAACCAAAAAGTCAAACGATGGTTGTTGATGTCCATGTCTCCTGAAATTATGAAGCGTTATCTATGCTTATCCACTACTCGCGAAATCTGGAGTGCTCTATCCAAAGCTTTCTATGATGGAAGCGATGGTTACTTGTCTTCTTCTTGCACCAGAAAGCCTTTAATGCTAAACAAAATGGAAGGTCATTCTCTGTCTATTATGGAGAATTGATATAAATATTTCAAGAATTAAACCACTGAAATACAGTGGTTATGAAGGATCCCGATGACCTAATAGCATATCAGAAATCAGTCGAGCAATTGCGAGTTCATATTTTTCTTATGGTTTTGGATGGAGAGTTCGAACAAATTAATGGAGAAATTCTACAAAAAATCCGGTTCCTAATCTAGAAAAGAGTTACTCAAAAGTTCGACGACAGGCAATCCGTCAAATTACCTTGAAGGGAGAATAAGGAAATATTGAGACTTTAGCAATGGTGGCCCAAAATAGAAGTCAGCATACAGAATCCAGCAAATCATACAACACAGACAAGAAGTGCACCCACTGCAACAAATCTAGTCATACCAAGAACCAATGTTTTGAACTGGTTGGATATCCAGACTGGTGGGATCACAATCGTGATCAAAGGAAGAAGAATTCCAAGAAAAACTCTATTGCTACTATTGTGGAAAAGAAAGAAGATGCTGATCAATGCTCATCATTTGTAGCAACTACTAGAAATGATGGTAAGTTTTTACATATGTGTACATCTGTTTCTAATAGTGCATGGATAATTGATTTTGGTGCTACCAATCACAGGACATTTGATTCTATGCATATTTCAGACTTAAAACAATCCTCACAGAAATTTGTGTCTACTGCCAATGGTGAGTCCACTCAAGTCATTGGAGAAGAATCAGTAACCTTCCAAAATACTTTAAACTTAGATTCAGTTCCAGTTGTTCATTCCCTAAATTGCAACTTATTGTCAATCTCACAAATAACCAAAACTTTATCTTGTGTGGTGATTTTTTGATCTGATTTTTGTGTGTTTAAGAGCATTCAGACAAACAAACGATTGGTTGTGGTATTAGACGAGGGCAGCTTATTACCTGGATTTAAAGGAACAAAATTTTGCCATAGTACAACAAGCTTTTACAGTCAGTGGCTTGGAAGAAGACAGTCAGAAATCCTCTATCTGGTTATGGCATCGGTGTCTTGGATATGCTTCATTTAGTTACTTGAAGAAATTGTTTCCAAGTTTGTTTAAGTAAAGTGATGTTAGTTGTTTCCGTTGTGATGTTTATGAACTTTCAAAGAGTCATCGAGTTTCTTATCTAATAAAATTGAATAAAAGTTCAAATCCCTTTATGCTTATTCACTCTGATGCCTGGGGACCCTCCCAAGTTAATACTTTAAGAGGATCACAGTGGTTTGTTACTTTCATTGATGACTATACAAGGATGACTTGGGTTTGTTTGGTGAAATCTAAAATGGCGGTCAATGTGGTATTTCAAAGATTTCACTAAATGTTTCATACACAATATAATGCTCAAGTTCAGGTTCTACGAAGTGACAATGGAGGAGAATATCAAAGTACAAACCTTCAGCAGAACCTGACGGCACATGGTATTATTCATCAAACTACTTGCCCCAACACACCCTAACAAAGTGGTGTTGCTGAGTGCAAAAATCGGCATTTATTGGAGGTTGTTCGTGCTTCCTTAATAAAAGCTTACATGCCATAGTTTTTTTGGGGAGAAGCACTCACTCCTGCTGCCTACATAATCAATCGAATACCTTCTAGCTCAATTGAGTTACAAACTCCATTTCAAGCTCTTGGTAAAACAGTGAATGCTCCAACGGTTGCAAACTTACCACCTCATGTTTTTGGTTGTGTTGCTTTTGTACACCTCCATAAACATCAATGCAACAAGTTGTCTCCTCGAGCATTGAAATGTGTTTTCGTTGGATATGGTGTTCATCAATAGGGTTATTGTTGTTACCATCCTCCAACTCAATAACTATTTGTAACCATGGATGTTGTGTTCAATAAAGAATTGATATATTTTTCTTCTGAGTCTGAACTTTAGGGGGAGTATTGTCTGGAGAAATTCAAACTCTTGACTATGCCGTTCAAGATGTGGGAGACTATGAGTTAGAAACTAGACCCGTTGATCAACAAGAAGATGAAGTGGATGAAAATGTTGAGGTGGTATCTCCATCTGAAGAAACTTCATCTTAGTATGAATCTCTCATTCCTGGTATATCACAACCACCATTCACTACAAATGTTCTTGATTTAGAGTCTGAACCAAAAAAGTCTAAACCAATTAGGAAATAGTTACCATTCCTAAACCAAGATACGAACCTAAGCCATCTAGTAAGGTCAAATATCCCATGAGTCATTATGTGTCTAACCATCGTCTGTTAGAATCAAATTTGTCATTTGTGAATCAATTATCTACTGTATCTGTTCCTAACAGTGTGCAGGAAGCCTTATCTGATCCAAAATGGAAAGTTGCTATGAATGAAGAGATGCAATCATTACAGAAGAATGAGACTTGGGAACTTTTTGATCGTCCACCAGGAAAGAAGACTGTTAGATGTCGATGGGTTTACATTGTGAAGCATAAAGTTGATGGCATGATTGAATGATTTAAAGCAAGACTAGTAGCAAAAGGGTACACTCAAACTCATGGGATAGACTATACAGAGACATTTGCACCTATAGCCAAAATCAACATAGTACTTGTCTTGTTATCTTTGGCTCCAAACCTGGATTGGCCATTACAGAAGTTCGATGTGAAGAATGTTTTCCTACATGGAGAATTCTCTGAAGAAATCTATATGGATCCTCTACCAGGGTGTATTTTACTAGGGAAACATAGCCAAAAGGTATGTAAGTTAAAGAAGTCATTGTATGGGTTAAAACAATCTTCGAGTGTATGGTTTGGGAGGTTCACCAAAGCTATGAAGTTTTTTTGCTACCATTAGAACAATTCAGATCACACACTATTCCTTAAAAAACAGTAAGGAAAGATCACTGCACTTATTGTATATATGGATGATATGGTGGTTATAGGAAATGATCCAGAAGAAAGGAAGGCTTTGCAAAAGCACTTATTAGAATAATTCAAGATGAAAGACCTAGGTTCTTTGAAATATTTTCTCAGAATTGAAGTGTCTCGATCTAACAGAGGTATCTTTTTATCACAAAGAAAGTATGCATTGGATATGCTACAGGAAACTGGTATGTCAGCATGTCAACCAGCTGATACACCAATTGAAGAAGGCTTGAAATTAGGAGTTGAGACTGATCAAGTACCAGTTGACACAGGGAGATACTAGAGACTTGTGGGAAGATTGATGTACTTGTCTCACACTAGGCCAAATCTTACTTATGCATTGAGTATAGTCACTCAGTTCATGCATAATCCTGGAGAGCAGCATATGAACGCAGTTATGTGTATCCTGAGATATTTAAAACATGCTCCTAGACAGGGAATCTTATTTTCTAAAAATAAGAACTACCAAAATGTGCATGCATATATTGATGCTGATTGGGCTAGAGCAGTGGATGACAGATGATCTACTTTTGGTTATTTCACTTTTGTAGGAGGTAATCTAGTCACGTAGAGAAGCAAGAAACAAAATGTTGTGGCACGCTCGAGCGCTAAAGCAAAATTTAGGGGAATGGCACTTAGGATTTGTGAAGCTCTGTGGCTAAGATTTCTACTGCAAGATTTGGGTTCTCAACCTAATCAACCAATCTAGTTATATTGTGACAATAAAGCAGCATGTGACATTGCTCACAATCCAATTCAACATGATCGTATGAAGCACGTTGATGTAGATAGATTTTTCATCAAAGAAAAACTGGATGAAAAGATTATTGAACTCCAAACGTATTTTCTCACAAGTGTTAGACAAGTTGGGCATATGTGACATCTACGCACCAACTTGAGGGGGAGTGTTAAGATTTTCATAATATTGTGTAAATATTTTTGTAATCAAGTAAATATTATGTAATCTTTTAGTTATGTCAGGTATACAATCTCAGAATATTCTAGAGATTATGTAATCTCCTAATTATGTCAGACAAAATATTGTGTAATCCACAATTGACATAATTAGAAGATTTAGGAGATCGTATACTCTTAATATAAAGGGTATAACTCCTTAGTGATAAATCAATGAATTGAAAACATACAATTCTTCAATTTCATAGCTTTGACTCAAATAAAGTTAAACGAAAAGAAATGGATTAGTGTTTATGTTTTTTCTTCTCTATTTTCTAAGAATTTATGCTCTTCTTATTGCATTTTTTAGGTTAATATTAGGTCATATATTTTATTAGTCCGTACATGGTACACATATCCATTATGTGGCCGTTATATATACATGTCAATAGATATTAAACAGAAAAATTATTTAGATAAAAAATAAATATATTTGAAGATCATTTCTAAATGTTCCGTGCATTTGGTAAATTGAAAAACAAAAAATGTGTTTTATGTAATACTTTATTATTCTGACTTTAACACAAATTATTTACACATTTAATTGGTTTTCTCAATTAAAATTGAAACACAATTGATGTCTACATCATTAATGTACACATCATGTTTCATGTTTGTTTTTCAATTGAACCCCAATTGATGTCTACATCCATTTGATAAAGAAAAGTGCTATCCTTATAAAGACAATACAAAGAAGGCTACAAAGTGATGTCAACAAAAAGGAAAAAACAAAGAAAGAACGGAAAAAGAGAAAGAGAGAGAGAGAGAAATCATGAAGATCAAGGGTAGCAATTATCTTTGTATGTCTCATTTGTATTTGTCTTTGTAAGATTAGCACTACTCTTTGATAAATTAAAAAACCCAAACTAATGTACACATATACACGTATGTGTACAAACCCAAATTTCTTTTTTTTTTTTTTTGTTGGTTTAAAAAACCTCAAGGGGGGTTAATATGTCAATTTAAACTTATATTATATTGAAAATTATCATGATATTTTTATATACGTATAGTCTTTTTTATTTTTTATGAATGTCCTGATTTTTTAAACTTCAAATCTAGTTTTCTAATGTGTGGAAATTGTTATGAGATAAAATTTATAATATTCTATGACGCGAAAATTTTGTTTGATATACATATATTTTTATACGTATAGTCTATTTTAATTTTTATGAATGTCCTGATTTTTTAAACTTCAAATCTAGTTTTCTAATGTGTGGAAATTGTTATGAGATAAAATTTATAATATTCTATGACGCGAAAATTTTGTTTGATATACATATATTTTTATACGTATGGTCTATTTTATTTTTTATGAATGTCCTGATTTTTTAAACTTCAAATCTAGTTTTCTAATGTGTGGAAATTGTTATGAGATAAAATTTATAATATTCTATGTCGCGAAAATTTTGTTATATATATATATATATATAAAGTTATATTAACTTGAGGGATACTATTTTACTACATCAATAATGTTGTGATTGGGTAAAACTTTCATATTCAATTTAAAAGATTTTTGCTAAGGTCTCTTTCACGGTCACAACCAATATTATAACAAATTCTTGTTAAATTATTATAAGAAAGATAAATGATATTTATTTAATTAATATTAAATTTTTTTTTATTTTTTTCTACATTATAAGAGTAAAAGTTTGGAGAAAGGGGAGCTATTGTTTAATGGATTGATTATATTTATTTTACTTCTGTCAAGTTGGTACTGTGGGTGAGGGATGGCAGTCGGGGCGGCGATCCCCAAATGAAAATGGGGATGGGGATCTAGCGAGACCCAATTATTGAATATTAAAAAATAAAATTTTTAATTTCTCTTATTTCATAATTATAATCTTTTTCAGATAAGGTAATTGCCTCTTGAGACTTGAAGTCAAAACACCCAAGTATAGCTAGTGTGGATTAGTCATCCAGCCACAAGGAGTGAAACATTAATGATAACCTTGAAAGTCTATTGTTTCAATATTAAATACTAATAATTAATCTTTTATTGAATTATTCAATTTAACAATGTAATTGATAGTGTTTTTCTTTTAAAAAAAAAAAAATTATCTGAGAATTAATTCTTTACTAAATGTATAGTATAAATAATAAAATTATGAAATCATAATTCAATGATTGTTTTAATATAATGTTGGAATGAAGATTACTATTATACCAAAACTCTTAGTTCTTTTATTTTTCCCTTAAATTGTTATGTGAGAGTATGACTATTTACATAATAATTTTAATATGAAATTAAAAGAAAATTATTTTATAATTGATTTTTTCAAGGATTAGGGACGAGACAGTGATTGGAGGATGATTTCCCATCCCCATCCAATCCAATCAAAACTGACGGATACAGATATGAAGAATTTGTCTAATTATATATTCTTTTCAATTTTTATTTTACAAAGAAATAAAAATTGGAAAGAACCTAAATATTTTGAAAAGATTTTAGTATTGTTTATCTAATTATAATTTATTCTAAAATTGGTTAATAAATATTATTATTTTTAATACTTATTTAGTTAATATAAATTAAAGAAATAAAAAATGAAAACATGGCTTTTAATTATGTCAAACACCTGATTGATTGATTTGGACAAACTTGTTTTATTCATTAGACTTAATTGTAAAGGGTTTGGGTCTAATCAAGAAAACATTTTAGCATTTCTACGGACTTTTATTAAATTATAGATTTGGACAAAAAGCTCCACGGGTTCCCGAATTGTAGGTTAGAGCAATTTCCAGGAAGGATAAAATACTTGACGATGGTGATCATCAAAATGCATTGTTTAATTGCTTAAGAAAGTTCAAACCTCCTTCGAAAACCAGTCCTGGTGCTACAGCTGTTCGAAGTTGTTTAGATGGTCAACCAGACTCCTAGAATTATATGAATAAATAATGTAGTGAGTCAATGCAAACAGTACTAACTTGATTTATAAGCTATAACAAGTAGAAACAATGAAACTGGGGTTTGAACTTTGAAGTTTTTAATTCAAATAATTTAATGAAAATATGGTTTTAGATTCCACACGCATATATATATATATATATATATATATATATGTATATATATATATATAAATTGTTCAACAATATATAAGTTGCTCAACACACGGAAGGAGATTTGCTCCTATCCTCATCGTTGAATTAACTAATATTGGATGTGACAGAGATCTTTGTGGGGCACTTATCCTCAAATAATTAAAAAATAAATTTTATTTGTTTTGTTTTAATATTTATAATTTTGAAAGTGTATTTTATTGAATATAAAAAACTAATAATTAATTTTGTATTGAATTAGTCAACTAAAGGATACAATTAAATAGTGTAATTATAATAAGCGTTTATGAGAATTAACTTTTCACTAAATGTATAATACTAGAATAATAAAAAATTTAATCATAATTTCATTATTGTTTTAATCCAAAATTAGAATGACTTGCTATTACACTAAAACTCTTAATTCTTTTTTCCCCATAAATTGTAATGTTAGAGTAAAACTCTTTAAATAGTACTTTTAATACGAAATTAAAAGAATTTATTTTATAAATTAATACTTTCGAAGATTGGAGATGGGGCAGGGAGGGAATAGCAATCCCCATCTCAATGCTAAAGTAATTCAGAGATTGTTTTCCATCCCCGTCCTTCTCGGATTGTTTTTAGAAAATTGTCAATTCCTTTTAAGAAAATGTTATTGAGCAGAGTTATTTGGGCTTGGAACAGGTTAGATTGAAGCCAACCTAATCCACTTTGATACCCTTACAAATCTAGTCTAATTGTAATATACAGAAATATGAACAAATTTTTGTTTTCATTGAAACATTAAATCAAACACTTTGAACCTATTTATACACGCATTTATATGCGAGTTACAGGTTTTTAAAACAGAAAATAAAAACTCGTCACAGTCTTCACCTGTGGTGTAATATCATGATTATTATGAAAATAGTTTAAAAACTAAGCAGAGTCAATTTGTTGAAGATTGTATATACTATACTTTATGGGAATGAAAATTTTCTCATGTTCTTGTATATTTAGTCATTGAGCCAATTAACAATTGAATAGTTTGCTCACTGTAGTTAGTTTTTAAAATATTCAATATAACAGTTACAAAATTTAAAATGAATATTTTAAGTATTATTATCAATAATTTAAAGAATTGGAAGGTTGCAACAAGGATAGTTTTGTCCTTATTCACGAGTATCAAATAACAAATTTCTTTAATTCGCAATTAGATTAATGGATGTAATTGATTGAAAGCCTTAAAATATTTTGGTGGGTAGATGTATTTTTATTCTTCATATTTTAAGCATAATCCAATAATCATTTGAACAGCTTGGGATTAATTATTTAATCACACACAGACACACACAAAAAAAAGTAATAATAAAAGACATTGAGATCAACAATTAATTCAGTAATCAAGTATCAATAAAAAAAAGATTTGGCAGGTACTATTATGCTATAAGTTTTGTAATAAAGCTGTATGATCAGAGTAGTAAAAGTCATCAACATAGAGCTTCATAGAGCTTCCAGTTGTAAATCATATCATATCCCCCCATGCATAGCCCTCGTCTCTTTTTCATAATCACTTCAACCCGAAATAAGATGGTATAAACAGAAATTGCTGCAAGTCTTTTGTTATTTGACATTTTAAACAGGTTTTTAAGGTTGAATTTCTAATCAAATATCTATTCGTTTTTTATTGAATAATAATGATTGTATTAATCAAGTTGTGTTAGAAATCATGAGATCAATGATCAAAACCATTGTTTAAACTAGGAAATAATATTTGTGTGGCAAAAGATGGGATTTGATAAATAAACAAGGCCAAACAAAGGTTTATATTAAATTTGAAGTGGTAAAATTAATATTAAATTTAAAACTTCTAACCTAAGCCTAAGCCTAAGCCTAAGTCAGCCATTGATCAAGACATAAAATATTTCTTGCATCAAATTATTTTTAAAATGAAATATGTTAAAAAGATTAGGTATGTATCATTGTAATTTGAAAATATTTTAATATGGTGTATTAAAGCCCCCGAGGTTTGTCCCAATCCAGAGAAATCCCTACAGGTAAAGGAATTAACTTAAAAAGCCCTGTCTTTGGTCATTTTTAGTTTGTTTTCACAGTAACAGGATGAATGACTTTAATACCCTTGTCCTCGCATCCTAACGCCCCACTTCTTCATTAACATGCCCTGCAACTTTCTTGTCATGCCTCAAATCCTAAGCAATGGAACACCCTCTTTCTGCTGTAGAATCATTCTCCTAAAACATCCAACTCTCCCCCACAACAACACCTCAACCACCACAACCATTAGGGCTTTTCATCAAACATCTTCTATGCTTTTTTAAACTCTTCTCTCGCAACAACTTTCTACCTTACTCATACCCACACAATATCATTACCAAATAAAATAACAGGAAACAACATTGCACTAAATAAAAAATAAATAAATAAATAAAGGTGAGCAAAAGTGATTGTTGCATCATTTTTTTCGATTAAGAATTTTGACAGTAATTTTACCAACTCTTTCAGCTCCCTTTTTGTATGTGTGCACTTGCTATGGCTGCAGATATATGAATTTTTCCCGCATTTTGCTGTTAACTAAAGCTTGTAGATCTTTAGAAATGAGTAGAAATCCAAATATGAGTGTACCCGCATGATTTAATCTGTGAAATTAATTCAATCATTTTGAAACTTGAATGTATGGTTTGACAATCTTAATGGTGATGCGGCATGGTTTTAAGAGTTGGGGTGGGAAGATACGAGGAAGGGAAGAAACTCGATGGAGAAAGGGGTGCAAGCAACTGTGGGTTCGCTGGCTGGGTTGCAGGGGGTTGCGGTTGGTTAAAGTGATTTATCCCCTTTTTTTTTTAGCTTATAATAATTTGATTAATTATTGCTTGACTATAAAATTTACTGACAATTTTCTCTTTTGCCCCTGTCTTATTAAAACTAACATAAAAATATTAACGTTCACTTAACTATAGGGGGTTTTAAGTTAATACCGATATCAAGAGGGTTTATCTGATTTAGGCCAAACCTAGAGAGGTTTAAGTAATTATCGCTAATCATATTGTAATGCATGTTTAGAACAATCCAAAAGTAAAACAAAAAAACCAACAACTTTCTGCATATTAACATTAATAATCAAATAAATAAGTGAAAATTAATTAATTTGGTCAAATTGAAAGGGACCCAAAAGCTAGGGTGATGTGGAACACATTATTTTAAACCAAATATTTATTTTTATTTCCTTTTTTGTTTGATTTGGTTTTCTTAGTTAATTAGAATTTCACGTCAAGAAGTTAAAAGAAATTTCACATTGGATTAGAAAATTAATAATTGGTGAGTGGCATTTTGAACCGGCCATGTTAATTAAAAATATTGATGCCAACTTGCTTTTAATTTTATCACACGCCTGAATGATTGATTTGGTGAGTGGCATTTTGAACCAGCCATGTTAATTAAATATAGATAGAGTCGACGATAGACTCTGTCGTGCCATGCCGTGCCATGCCAAAACTAGCCGAAATTTATGTCGTCCTGTCAAATTTGAAGGCCCACAACACAACCTGTTATATAGCGTACCGTGCCATAGGTCTAGCCATTAAGAAATCAAACTTGTATTATATACTTTATGGGAATGAAATTTTTCTTATATTCTTGTATATTTAGTCATTGAGCCAATTAACACTTTAATAGTTTTAGTTTTTAAAATTTCCGATATAACAGTTACATAGTTAAATATTTGTAATTATCAATTACAAAATTTAAAAGTAATATAGTAAAATATTATAAAATTCAATAAAGTAATTATAATTATAATTATACTTCAGAGGAATTGGAAAAGGCCACAGACAACTTTAATGAAAATCAAATTTTTGATCAAGGACGACAAGGCACAGTATGGCAAACTATGTTGGTGGAGGGAACAAGTTAACAACTATAACTAATAAATTTTAATAAAATTCAATAAAGTAATTGTAATTATATTTTTATGTAATATTGTTTTCTAGTTTTGGGTTTCTAGGCCCAGCATCTATTTGTGGTTTTAAGCCCATCCATTGTTAGTGGACAAATATTTAAGCAAAGAGTGGTCTATTGGCCTCTATTGTCAATAGATCGAAACCCATTTTTTAATTTTTTTAAATTAAATTATTAATTTACCTTTAAAATCTTCTTTCCTATAAACATTTATTACACCCCATATAAGTATATAAATCTTAATTATTTATATTCTTATTCCAATCTACCTTGATAAAATTAAATATTAACTAAAAGTTTTTTTTTTTTTTTTTTTTAATGAAAAAAGAAGTTCTACAAGAAGATATATAAAGTGATCGACAATGTAAGATTGTAATTTTTTTTATTCTCAATTTTTTTTTAATTTAAGCTATATATTTAATTTTCCTTCATAAATGAGTAATACTACATATACAACATTTTTATATAACATTTTTCATACAACATTATATGACAATATGATTGGCCGATTTTAAAATAAAATTAAACTTTCACCCAATCATCTTTTGCCATATAATGTTATATGAGAATATTGTATGTGTAGTATTATTCTTCATAAATATCATAAAATATCATACTACTAAGCTTATGTTTTAAATTTAAGTTATACCAAATCTGATTATATATTGAGCCTCACTTCAAATAGTCAATAAAATAGTTGATAAGGTTGTCACTCATGATTACTCTAACCTAGCTCAATAAGTTAGCGTTTAACTCAGCTCATCAAGAAGAGCTAAGCAAATTGCAGAGTTCCAACTCAGCTTTCAGCCCAGCTAAGCTGTTCTTCATGAGCCGAGCTTCCTGGAAATGCACTTTCAGAAGTTAAAACGACATTTACTGTATTGGTTAATACACATAGCATGACTTTGGTCGGGTAGTCGACTAAATGTTTCGATGCGGTTGCGATCAGCTAGCACCAACAACCTAGTCGTTTTGTTTTCTGCAAAGAAAAAAGAGTTCGTTAGCTTATTGTCTTAAAAAGAATTAAGGTTAAATGGCAAATGACCTGAAAGTTAAAAGGAAGACCTACTTGGTTCCTTAAAATTACAGACACCTTCATACTTGAAGAAAAAATATGTGGTTTCGTAAGCCCCCACATTGCTAGGGTAACCAAATATCTCTCCCTCGATCGTCGATCACTTGGAGAGATAGTATGAGTCATTGTCCTTACTCTTCTTTAGGATGTAGGGGCAAGGGAGCTCTTGCATTGTTGGCTCCCCAAGGTCGTGCTTGCCAAATGTTATATACATAACAATAGCTATATATGCATTTGGCGTTAGTTGGAATGGCGCAACCTAGAAGTAGTCGAGGATCGACCTCATGTAGGTGTATCCTCACCCCACATTTAAAAATGGCTTCCGAGAATGCAGCCATTCCCTTGGGAGGATCCTGAATAGTGTGGAACCTGTGTTGATACATGCCCACGTTGATCGCATACTAGTCTACTGCACTCTGGACTTGTTGAGGTGCCTGATGGTTGTAAGCTCCCTTCTCCAATTGTTCTCGTCTCGGGGACCTCCATTGCCCTTTGAGTCTGTAAAGGTGTGACATGTAGGGATGACTCAGATCCTGAATAATCTACCTCATACGACGACTCATAAGAGTAAAAGAACCTGGTTTCCCTTCCATAGTCATCAAAGCTCTTAAAAACCCTAAAAACTCTTAAGATTAATCTTCTAAAGCTTTTTACCCTAAGTTTTAAATCTTCAAAGTGTTTCTTTCGAACACTACCCAGAAATGCTCACCATTTAAACCTACCAGATGCCTATAGCCCCCATGACTATGGAAAAAAGAGAAAAAGGGAGAAGTTTCCTTACCTCTTGGCTGTTGAGAACGGGTGCTCTATCCTAGCATTGAGTTCGCATTAACTAGAAGAAGAAAAACAAATTTTGGAACTTGAAATGTTGTTTTTCTCTCTGAAGAATCTGAGTTCTTTGAAAACTTAGTGTAAGCTTACGGTTTTATAAGGTGGAAGACGACACTTGATTTCTTTTATAAGCGACGTTTAGACCGGAACACACTCCTAATTGTTGATTGCGACCACGTGTCGTCAATCCGCGTGAAGAGTAACCCCCATGCTTCGTGAAAATCATT
>CM047748.1:30195939-30234044 GCA_026225825.1 Pistacia integerrima
CTATTGGAAACAAGTTGTTTGTAAGTGACAGTGAGTTATTTTTGGATCCTAGTCTCTATAAAAGCGCTATCGGAGCTTTACAATATTTGACTTTAACTCGGTCGGACATGAGCTTTATGGTAAACAAGCTTAGTCAATATCTTCAAGCACCTTCGAACTTCGGGTGGTGGCATGTAAAAGAGTGCTAAGATACATCAAAGGCACTCAGTTTCATGGGTTACAATTCAGACCAACCGCTTATATAAGTATAGAGTGCTATGCCGATGCTGATTGGGAAAGTAACTTAGATGACTAGAGATCCACAAGTGGGTACTGTGTTTTCTTAGGTCCCAACCTGATTCAATGGAGTTCTCTGAAGCGAAAAGTGGTGGCGTTATCCTCAACAGAAGCTGAGTATAGACCACTTGCACACACCCTACTAAAGCGGCTTGGCCGATGACTGTTTTCTTTCGAGTTAGGAGTTGTCTTGAGCTCTTCACTAGTAATCTAGTGTGATAACATCAATGCTGGAGCATTGGCAACTAATCCTATATTTCATGCACGTACGCACAAAGCATATTGAGATTGATGCTCACTACATAAGGGATCAAGTGCTAACTAAGAAACTTTCGGTGCAATATGTGCCTTCAAAACTTCAGATTGCTGACATTTTAACCAAGCCACTATCTACTGCTCAGTTTTAAGAATTGAAAACAAAATTAAATGTGGCAGAGGTAAATATGGTCAGATCAGTAGAAGAAAGAAAGAATTAACTGTAGTATGATAGGTTTTAGAGTTGGCAGTTCAGAAGTGTTTTGTTCAGAGTTGATTGATTGTTGAATGCAGAATTGTTTGCTATTGAAGGGTTGTTTGATTGGTGAATGCATAATTGTTTGTTTGCTGTTGAAGGGTTGATTGATTGTTGAATGCAGAATTGTTTACTGATTGCATTTGCAGAATTGTTTGTTTTCTGTTGAAGGGTTGATTGATTGGTGAATGCAAAATTGTTTGCTGGTTGGTGAAGGGTTGATTGATAATTAAATGCGAATTGTTTGCTGTTGCACTACAGAATTGCAAAAATTGTTTGTTGTGCAAAATTGCAAAATTGTTTGTTTGCAGGATTGTAGGATTGCTGCTGTTGAAATGTAGAATTGTCTGCACAAATTGCAGAATTATTTGTCGTTGAAATGCAGAATTATCTGCACAAGAATTGCATAATTATTTGTTGTTGAAATATAGAATCACCTGCACAAAGTGCAGAATTGGTTGTTGTGTTGTTGAAATGCAGAATTATCTGCACAAGAATTGCAGAATTATTTGTTGTTGAAATGCAAAATTATCTGCACAAAATGCATAATTGGTTGCTGTTGAAATGCAGAATTATCTGCACAAAGTGCAGAATTGGTTGTTGTGTTGTTGAAATGCAAAATTTTCTGCACAAAGTGCAGAATTGGTTGCTGTTGAAATGCAGAATTTTATGCACAAAGTGCAAAATTGGTTGCTGTTGAAATGCAGAATTGTTTGGAGAATTGCAAAATTTGCTTGGAAGAGCTAAGTTAGTTTAATCCAAGAAGAGTTGGTGGTTTACTACTGTCCAGAATTCTTTGCTATCCAAAATTGTTTAATCCAAGAATTCTTTGCTATCCAGAAATTGTTTTGCAAGTGGTTACTGATCAGAATTGTTTTGCAGCATTGCAAGAGCTGAGATTAATCCAAAAAAAAAAAAAGATAGTAAGGTTTAAGGGGGAATGTTAGCCAAAGGTCATTTGTGTAATTTCAACTTTGTTTCAAAATGGTGTCGTTTTGATTTGTTGTCACTGTTTGTCTTTACTAAAGCTCAGCTCAGCTCTCTTTCTCTTAGTATAAAAGAGAAGCTAATCCCTGTACAGTTATTCAGTCGAATATACCAGACTTGCAAATTTTACAAAGTTTTCTTTTACTCTTTCTTTCTTCATCCTTTGAAACTTTCAAAATCAAATATGTCTCCTAGAACTTTTGCATTAGACATGCCTGTTAGATGGAATAGTACTTATTTAATGCTTGATTCATGTTTACCTTATGCAAATTTAATTAGTTATTTTGTAGCAAATAATAGATGTCCTCATTATTTGGTAGAAAATGATTGGCATATAGGTAAAAAAATTCATTCATTTCTTAAAATTTTTAACCAATCCACTTTACAACTTTCTGGTGTGTATTATCCTACTAATCCATTGGTAATACATACAATTATAAAAATTTCATATTTGTTTAGAAAAAACAAAAACAATGAAATTTTAGCGGGACCAATACACGCAATGGAATTAAAATTTAAAAAATATTGGAAACTCATTCATTTTCTTTATTGTTTAGGTGCTATATTTGATCCTAGAATTAAAGTTTTAGAAAATGGTTTAGACACATTAACTGAAAATTTACAAAACGAAGCATATGCCCATCAACTAAGAGAGGTAAGAAAGTGTCTTGTAGAGGTATATTTGCAATATGAAAACAGGTATGGGAACCAGCAAAGAGGCGAAATACCCGGGGAAGTTGCATCAGAAGAAACAAATGAAGACTTCGACTCCTGGAGTGCACTTAATAGGCAGAAGAGGACCCGAACCCGAAGCACAACCTCTTCTTCAGAAGCACCAACAATGAATGTACTGTCCTCCATGCAGTTACAGAGTAATGAGCTTCACCAATATTTGGGAACTCCCAAAGTGTTACTAGCAGATCCACAACAAAGAGCCAACTTTGATGTCTTAGAATATTGGAAAACCAGAAAATGTATTTTTCTGGTATTATCAAGACTTGCCTTGGATGTTTTCTCTTTTCCTATCTCAACCGTCTGATCCGAACAAACATTTAGTGCAAGTGGAAGAATTTTAAATGAAAGGACTAAACTTTCACAAAAAATGATTAAAGTCCTCACATGTCTTCGAGATTGGGAACAGTCGCGCCATCAGGATCAATACGAGGTTGTTGATGATACTTTAATAGATTCATTTCAATTTTGTAATATAGATGATACGGATGAGGGAGGTCTTAGTCAACCCCCAAATTAGTTGTTTTGTAAATTGTAACTTGTAAATTAATTGTCAATTATTGCACTCTTTTTTTCTTACCAAGTTTGTGTCCCATTGGGTTTTTCTTGGTAAGGTTTTTAACGAGGCAATAATTGTTGCAATTTCTTATTTTATTTTTTGATAAATGAATAAATCTAATTTTTCTTATATTACAATTTCATTGTATTAAAATTGAATTAATATTTGAAATGTTAACAAAACAAAAAATTAATTTAACTGAATTATTGATATTTGAAAAGTTAACTAAAAACAATTACACAAAAGAAAAAAATAAAAAAAAAATATGGGCTAATCCGGCCCGCATCAAAACCCGTTGGGTTAGGGTTGGCGGGTTGGGCTGGGCGAGTCTTTTTGGCCAAGAGGCGGGTCGGGTTACTGGGTTAGGCTCGGGCCATCAATTCCTATAACCCGCCGCAAGTCAGGTCGGGCGAGTTATTTCTCCACCTTTATTCATCATCATCAAAAAAACCAAGTTTGAACAACAATCAAACAAGGATAAACAAGGTATTTATAGGTCTACCTAAGCATATGAAACCTGATTCAAAACAAAGGAAACCTCAAAAAATATGTAGAGAGCTTTCAGAAGTATATTCAAGCTTAAAATAAAATGCATTGGAGAAGATGAATATAAAGAAACTTGTGCACCAATGCAAGGGGACAACCAGCCAACAAGTCCTTTTTGGGTTTAACCATTTTGGGAAAGTTTTCACCAAACTTTCTATGGACACAATAAAGCAAAACAAATTTTATAATCCACCTAATGAGCTAATTACAAGTGTACTAGGACTACTTACATATGTCTCAGATAAGAATAAAATCCTAACATCAAATGGAGACGCAACATGTGTAAAGGAAATAGTTGGGTGAGTGCCATCACACGGACACTTAATGTCATGACACTAGAAAAACATTGTGCATTAACAAAGTGATGTTACGACATCAAAAATCAATGTCACCACTCTAAATTCATAATTTGACAAAAATAGTACTTTCATATGGTAAAAAATATATGCCAAAGCTAGGATTAGTTATATTCAACTATTCAAAGTAATTAACCAAACAAGGATATTAGCTGAATTTTCTCAATGATTTTGAAAAGAAAGAATACAAATTTGGATAGAGAAGTAGATAATATGATTAAAGTTGAAAAGGTGAAAAGGGAGAGACACAACTAGGTTAGATTAGGTTAATCAAAATAAGGTTACAATATTGTGACTTCATAAACTTTTAACTTAATTTTTTGACGATATTGAGATGTATTGAGTTATCATTAAATATAGTTATGTTAAACTTCTCTTTTATCACTTGAGATAAATAAAGACAGACAACTCAAGTAAACTGTCTAAACGTAAATTAAAATTCTAAGTTACTTTATCCTAACCCATCAAAATATAATCATAAATTGGAGTAAATAAATGGGAATACTTAAAAAAATTTCTAAAAGGTATTCAATGATTTCTTCAAAAGGTAGAAAATATGCAAAAACAAAGACCCAAATTTTGGGGCTTGAACTGCCAACCAATGCTTTTTGGGTCAATCAAGCAAAGCCATGTGCTTTTGCTACCAAGTTTTGCCAACATAGTGTCAATTCAACTTTAACTGCTCGCTCTAGATTCTTTTTCATGATTTTTTCAAAGTTAGCCTAATTCTTTTACTATAAATACCCTCTCCCTTTCATGCGTTCAAAATAACAAGAACTAAGCAAAGTACCCTTTGTTCTCAAGGTGTTATTGTGTGAAGAGAGAAGCAGATTTAGCATCTATTCATATTGTGATAATGGGGAGCAACAAGCAGAAGAAAGGCTTCTCTCTATTCAGCATGTTCAAACCCAAGAAGCCTGGAAGATCTTCTGCTGAGTCTGCACGGGAGGATAACACAGGAAGTGGAAGAAGGGTGTGGCCAAGTGATGAAGACAAAGGTTCTTGGGTTGCTGACCCTCGTATCAACAGGAAAGCTACGGATTTCATCACGAAAATCCACAATAATTGCTTCGCTGAATATGAACTTCGTGCTGTTCAACCTGGAGCTGCAACTGGGAGAGCTGGAACATCATATCAGAAATAGCTAGTTTCATTTACTTATCAAGGTCTATATCAGTTAATTAATTTCTTGTATGTCTTTGTTATTTATTCTTAACTCTTGTAATCATGTTCATAGGTTGTGAATCACAATAATGAATTCCAGAAAAATATTAATTTATTCACATCTCTCTTGATCTTTCTCTTTACGAATTGAATGGCGAAGTTACTTGAAATTGCAAGCAATTGATACATAATACTAAAGTTGAATGAACTTTCGCCCTTGTTATTGCAAGCCTACCTTTTCAATTTCATCGTTTCTTCGTTTCGAAGTTATTGTAAATTTCCAAGAATGATCCCCATGGTTTGGACTGCAGTATATTTCCAAGTATAAGCTGCAATGATAAAGTTGAATGAATTTGAGCCCTCGTTACTGCAAGCATATAGTTTTCAATTTCATCGATTCTTCGCTTCGAAGATATTGTAAATTTCAAAGAATGATCCATGGTTTCGCTGCAATGGATTTGATTTTTACAGCTGTTGAGAGTTCAGTTTTTCTTGATCTCATGAGATCCTAGTAAAAAGCATAGCAGGTGCTTCTTGTTCAGGAATCTTACAATATTTATTATAATTTCCAAGAAGAGATATTGTTCTTTCTTCCTTACATGCATTGTTGTACTTGGGTGCTGCATACCTTATCAGCTTTTTGTCTCTAACTTTTTTATACTTTCTTTTAGATGCTTGATAACCAGATCATACTTGTAATTAAACGTTGGATACTATAATAAATCACAAGTATAATAACGTTTAGTTCAATTAATTACTACTTCAAATGATGAAAATTTGGTGTCCCTCTTGATGATTTGAAAAGCCAATTGATAATGTTCAGTATGAAGAACAGACATGAAATAATGTTATGCATTAAAGTTATCCTGGGAAGATGCTCCCAGGAGGCAATGACCGTATTGTAAAGGGATGGAATGGTTGTTTCAAAACCCCCAGAAAATGAAATATTCTTCAAGTGCAAGTCACGTAACTGAGATATGAATTTGACATCCAATAGCAATTATGTTACATTAGAATTATATTTACTGGACTTCCATGGATTGGTCATCCACGCGCGAATCATACCATAATTCTCTCCGTCATTTGATTACCAGCTGCATAACTCCCTAATATTTGCTCAAGTTCTGTTGCAGTTGCTTAGCAATATCAAGACTGCAGAAGTACTGATATTTCTGACACCCCATATGGTAAGCTTTATTCCCTTTTGGGACTGGATTAGAATATCTTCTGTTTGTTGGTGTAGTATTATTCATAATACAATAGTGGAAGTGGGCCAAGCTAAAAGCCTAAAAATAACCTTATTGCAATGGTTATGTACAGCTGGACTAAAAGATGATCATCTATGTTTATGCTATTCTAGAACTGGTCAAGGACCGGTCTCAAGCGGGCTGGGCCTAGGCCCATTTGGGACTGGTCCCAAATCTCATTGGTCTGGGACCGGTCCCAAATCTCATTGGTCTGGGACCAGTCCCAGGTCCATGAGCAATTTTAGGACCCGAACCAGTCCCTAGGACCGGTCCTATGGGCCTAGGACCAGTCCTATGGGCCTATAAAATTTCTTTTTCCCCCTCATCTTTTTTTATATTTTAGGGGCGAAATACAATTCTGTAGGGGGTTTAGTAATTTTCAAGGGTAGATTAATAAGTTTTTAAAAGTCTTATTAATTTAAAAAAAATAATAAAAAAATAAGTAAATTAATGGTTAATTCTAACATAAATGTAATATTCACACAATCACACTTCACAATTAATTAAATTTATTTTATTAAATTATTCATCTTCATCGTCAATAATATCATTAAAATATGTATTCCTAAAGAGTTCAAGTAGTTCAAGATCTTCAGGTGTTGTTGTAGTCTTCTCTCTGCATGAGTCCAATCCCGTAAACATGTTATCACTTCAATCATCTCATCGATTAAAGAGCATCTTCTTTTTCATGATTCCGAGACGTTCCACTTCCACTTCCATTGTACATGTTCTGATATAAAGAAAAAAAGCTTTCCAATTTTTGCTTAAAGTCACTCAAATAAGACGTATAATAATATCCTAAATGATGGTCTATCTCAGTAATTATACAGTTAATTACGTGTAATTTAAACCTAAGATCTACAACAAGGCCTAATCTATATAAGAATAAAATATCTAACCAATATTTCTCATATTTTTCTTCCATCTTTAAAACAATTTCCATTAAAACATCATTATATCTATATTTAACAAAAGTTTTAGAAATTTGAAGTAAAATATCTAACGCTAAATTAGTAGTCGGATAATAAATACCACTTAATGTATTAGTGAAATCATAAAAAAATTTAAGAAATAAATAAAAAAGTTCACAAACCACCCAATCATTATAGCTGACTACTTCCTCTAGATGGTTCTTCCGGTTGACGAAATCTATAATTTGTCTTACGGTTGGCAAAGCTTTTTCCAACTTCAAGTAGGTGGAGTTCCAATGGCTAGGCATGTCCGTACATAACTTCAAAGGTCGAACTAGTGGGTCCTCTTGCCTACAATATTTGACGTACTCCTATCATCTTTTATTGCTACCACCGACGATAAATTTGATAGTCATGTGCACCCTCTCCATCTTTGAATGTATAACATCTAAACCTGCTTTAACAATCAAATTGATGTGTGGTAAGCACATCTTTGGTGAAAAAAATTGCCTTCACCACGCGGATCCAATCTCTTTTCAAATAAAGAAATTGTCACGGTATTAGCAACTGCATTATCAAGCATTAGCGCTACAACTCTATCAGTTAATACATATTCTTGCAAAACTTCAAGAATTGTATAAATAGTGTCAGCACTATGTTTTTCATATAATGGTTTAAAACCCATCAATTTTTGTTGTAAACCCCAATTATGATATAAGAAATGTATTGTGACGGTTAAAAAATCTATTTTTGATCTACAAGCCCATATGTCTGATGTAGGTGCAATAGATATATTCCTAAAATTTTGAAATTTGTTTTTAAGTTTACTATTTATTTTGTTATAAAGTTTTAGTATATCTCTTCTACTTGTACTTCTACTAACAGGGGTATATGCTGGACAAATTGCAGTTTTAATCATGTGAATAAAATAAGGATTTTCAGATAAACAAATGGGAGAGTCTGTAGCAACTATGAATCTCGCTATTTCCTCTCGTGCAACATGTGCATTGTATTGCCATGTTGGGAGAGTTGAGGATTGTGGATTAAAATTAAGTTGAGTTTGAATTTGCCTACCTGATCCGGTTGAAGATGTACTGGACAGCTACATTATTTGGGGGTGCTTCTTCTCCAAGTGTCGTCGCATCGTCGAAGTCCCCTTCTTAGCACCAATAATGGTTCCACGGAAATTACACACTTACATGATTATTCCCCCTCCCCATTTGTCTTTGGCCATTTGGATTTGGTGAAGTGTCGCCATACATCGGACACGACCCTCTTTGACGATCAGGGGGGTTGGGTCATGCCCCTGCCCATTGAGTCGCAGCTTGCTTGTGTTTAGCTGCACCTCGTCCCGGCCGAATGTGTTTGTTGAATTGCAATTGCTGCCTCTGGAGGAAATGATGAAAATGGATTGAACTGTTCCATTTCTTCGGTGGATAGAACGTAAAACTATTATAATTTATAAGAGAGATTGTTCTTTCTTCCTTACATATATTATTCTACTTGGTGCATAGTTGATATTCTCAAGAATCTCAACCTTTTCAGCTTTCTGTCTCAAACTTTTTTATACTTTCTTTAAGATGCTTCATAACCAATTCATACTTATAATTAAACATTGGATACTATAATTAATCACAAGTATAATAACGTTTAGTTCAATTAATTACTACTTCAAATGATGAAAATTTGGTGTCCCTCTTGATGGTTTGAAAAGCCAATTGATAATGTTCAGTATGAAGAACAGACATGAAATAATGTTATACATTAAAGTTATCCTAGGAAAATGCTCCCAGGATGCAAGTGCAAGTCAGATAACTGAGATATGAATTTGGCATCCAATTGCAATTATGTTACATCAGAATTATATTTTCTGGACTTCCATCGATTGTTCATCCGTGCACGAATCATACCATAATTCTCTCCATCATTTGATTACCAGCTGCATAACTCTGTAATAGTTATTTAAGTTCTGTTGCAGTAGCATATCAATATCAAGACTGTAGAAGTACTGATTTTTCTGACACCCCATATGATAAGTTTTACTCTATTTTTGTGATTCTGGATTCAGATATTTTGTGTTACTTTCTATGGATGGTTGAAGCTCTTCTAAACATCCATTCAAGTGAAAGTGGTGCCAGGCTAAGAGACTAAAGGATAACCATATATGTTTATGCTAGCTTCCCATTAGAAGAGTTCTGATGATTTTGAGCCCTCCAAAGTTTCTCTTTTCTACTCCACTATAATGGTTTTCTGTAGCTATAAGCACTTTTGTTTTTTCCTTGTATCTAGCCAATCTTTCTGCCTACATAAATATATGATTTTTTCTGCTTTTAGATTAATCTCATTTCAGAGAATTGTTAAAAGCTTTTTCAAGAACATTAAACAAGGTTCAGATATTTTGTTTTCTGTGCATATAAATGTAAAATGTCCGACAGAAACTCCATCTTCAAGCAACAAAAGGGCTAATTATGTATTTGTAGACTATCTTGTTAATAGCCAAAAAGAAAAAAAAAATTATCAGATTCTCACAGTTGGATGAGCACTGGGAAAATATCTCACTATGGCCAACTGTAACTTCTCATAATCCACACAAAAAATCAATGGCTCTTAATTAAATTAGTTATAATAATTGAAACTCTTCATTAGCACACTACTTCAAAACTACGTGCGCGGGCAACTCTTTACATCCATCATCCATGGTGCGGTTGCAACTTTAAACACATTTTTTCTGGTGGAAAACACAATGATTTTACCAGAATCGTGTTAAACTTTTTGGCAGATTGTGCGAGCAGGCGCGTGTGAGTATTTTTCTGTGTTAATTACAAAATAAATTTCTCAATGTATAAAAGTGAACTTGGAAAGATTATGAATTTTGCAACTTGCAAAATTGATCCAAAGTTGATAGATTCTGTGGTAGGAAAATTCTGATTCAGTTTACTTAGAAATATGGAATCTGCTCCATTAAAAAATGAACGTTTAAGTTACAAGACATTTAGAATTTTAATACTCTATGATTAGCAAGAATTATACCTATGATAATAATGTATGGTGTACCTTGGTCATTAAAAATTAATAGTTCTTCAATTTAAAAGGAAGGTTCTGTCTGTAAAATATTGGGTTGAAGGTCAAGATCAACAGCCACCAGAAGATTTTTATAGTTAATGCTAAATGTGGGAACCTAATCTGGTTGAAATGTATAGTGAAAATTTTGAAACATGAATTCAAGCCAACTAAATGAGGCTTCAAAACTTTATAATAAATTTCTGACCAATCATCCCTTTTCTTGATTTCTATTGATGCTTGATTTTTGACACCAACTATTCGCACGTGCAAAGTGCTAAGCCGATTTAGAAATTACACGTGAATGAAAAATGAGGTAAATAAATGGGGGATGATTTTTAAAGTGGTTCGGATGCTCAAAGCGAATCTACGTCCACTACTTTTTTATAAATGAGAGATTACAATCAGGTCACATATAGCAATCAGAGAGTAGAAATACAGAGAGTGAGAGTGAGTGTTTTTTGTTATCAGAATCCCGAAAATGAGAGAGGAGTTCTCTAGTTATAGTGAAAGATTTCTGGGTAATGATTACAAATCTGTAAGCGGGCAGGTGTCGTACAATTCCTACCCTGCTTCCCATTGGCTGATTATATAGGAGATATCCTTAAATCGCGTAAGGCTTAGGCAGGTAGGCGACTCCTAGTCACTCACAAACTAAATATTTACCTGCCAAGTTGATGATTGCCTTACTCCTTCCGTCTTTCACGTGGCAGCGCTTGGGCGGCACAAAGCCTTCCTAAACTCTGATTGGTCATTGCTGACGTAAACTTACGTCAGCCCTGATTTCTTAGGCATAATAGAAGCCTCCCAGTTCTTAAGGTTCAAGGTTTGAACCTTGAGAACTTCATGATTATGCCATGATTTGACTCGTCCTGAGGAACGTTTGCTCGAACTATAAGTGGAGAACAACTGAAATGACATAAAGTCCACGGTCTAACTCAACCATTGAACTGAGTGGAGGTCACGATGTGGATCTTTGAGAATTGCACAAGCAACCTGAGGTGATCGTCCCCTAAAGGTTCAGCGACCTAGGTCGGATTCTGCTCAATACTATAACAACGTGTTTTGAACTTTATCCATCACTCGAGACTTGAAAACACCTAGGATACTTTCCGTCAAAAAATGGGAATCACTTCGCTTCTAGCTCGATACACGAAGAAGAGTGTTTCATTCGAACAACCTCTTCTGATTTTATCTGTTATGCTTAATAGCTGGCCTGGTCAACAAAATAAGTTTTATCTGACAAACGTATCATTGTGCAATAAGTGTCAGCCATGAGTATTAAATGCAAGCCATGCTAAAATGACATTCTCTTTTAAAGCATTAAATGCGAATGAGGGCGAATTTAATGTGGAGAAGATAACCATGTTGACGTTTGGTGTCTCCAACAGAGGGAAACATTAATTGATCTCCACAAAGCGTGAAGGTTACTCTTCACGAGGATTGATGACACTTGGTTGCATCCAATGACTAGGAACGCGTCTCGCCCAAATGTCGCTTGCAAAGGAAGCCAAACATCGCCTTCTTCCCTATAAAACCCTATGCCCACTTCAAGCTTTTCATAGAACTAGAATTTTGAAAGAGAAAAAAAGAGTTTTTGCACTCAAGAAATTAGTTCATCCTTCTTCCAGTTGATGCTCACTTGCTGTTATGACAGAACATTCGTCCTTAGCAACCTAGAGGTAAGGAAAACTTTTCCCTTTCTTCTTTTCATTTTTGTTAAAGACTTAGTTTTTTCCAGCAATGGTGGGTATGAATGTTTGGTAAACTTACACGATGCACATTCTTAGATAGTGTTCAAAAAGGAAAACTCTTAAGAGTTAAAAACCTAGGGCACAGATCCTTGGGAACCCATTCTCAAGGAGGTTTAGGGTTTGTAAGGGTTAAGGAAGGAATATTAGGGTTTCTTTTACTCTTTCAAGTCATCTTACGAAACACTATGTATAGAGCCTGAGTCACCTCTAAGTGTCACACCTTTTCAAACTTTAGAAGCAGTGGACGTTTCGAAGATAAGAGCAATCGAAGGGACAAGCTCGCAGCCTCCGAGCACCTCGGTAGGTCCCGAACAAGTGGTACTATCAGCAGCCACTACAGACAAAATTCAAAAGGCAGTAAATCAATTTGTGATCAACGTAAACATCTACCAGCATAGGTCGCACACTACTAAGGACCCTCTAGAGGGAATGGCTGCGATCTCGGAAGTAATTTTCAAATGCGGGGTCACAATACCCTTTCACTCCTTCGAGGTCGTGCTATTTCAATTAACACCCAATGTGTATATGATAGCAATTGCTATATATATCACATGCCAAGAACATGGACTTGGCGAGTTAACAGCATTGGAACTCGTATGCGCTTACTATCTAAAGAAAAGCAAGGACAATGAGTTTTTTTACCTCTCGAAGCAATCTATGATCGAAGGAAGGATATATATTTAGTTACCCTAGCAACGTTGGGGCTTACGACACCAAATATTTCTTTTTTGAGTACAATGGCGTTTGTAATTTTAGGGAGCCAAGTAGGTTCTTCCGGTTTAATTTCCAAACTGACTATCCTTTCCCTTAACTCTCTTTTGGTAGTTAAGACTAATGGAATTTTTGATTTTTCACAGAGAACAAAACAACCAGGTTGTCGACTCCAGCAGATTTCAGCCCATCGAGGCGTTTGGTCGTTTACCTGATCAAAGTCACGATACAAGACTACTCGTGACTACCATCAACTTTCGAAGTATGGTTTTTCAGTCCCGATGCCTCTATGGAAGCTCTAGCCGGTAAGTGTCTTCGTAGTCAGAAGAACTTTTAGCTTTTTATTGAAGATGACCTTTTTATAAACACATTTTCATGGCGTGTAGCGACCATGCTCCCAAGGGTTCTGAAGCCATCGATGAAGGTTGGGGGGTTTGTATTCCCCTAGGTCAACCCGATTGAGCCAACCTAAACGACCTCTAATGATATCCCTACAAGAGGGATACGGATTGGTGTCGAAAGGCAACCATTCAAGGAGCAACGTGAATAAGCTCCTCGGCCTGTGACTACTCATGCCACAAAACAGAAAACTATGAGCTAGAAGACCAAAAGGAAACAACTGCCCACCGAGGAGGAATCGAAGTCAGAGCTAGAGGGTTTCGGGGTGCTGCCAGAAAGATCTCAGCCCTACCACATCATTCACTTGGAAATGCCCTCGAGGGGTGCCCTGGGCACTTTGACGGTCCCCAGGAGCTTGCGTAGGGGAGAGAGAGCAACCACGGCTACCTAGAGGAGAGCGAGCAAGCAACAGGTCGAAGATGCACTTGCCCCCTCGGGGCCAGACTCGTTTGTGTTGGATTCTCTAGGGCAACTGTCGGAGCACTTGCAACCGATATTGTACACCCTATTGGAATGCCAACTTGCCATAACCTTTGAGGAGTTTGTGGCTTCCCGACCTACTGATCTAGTGGCCACCGCGCTCCAGTTACATAGTTAAGTAAAACAACCTGCTCTCTTTGAGAACTTTCTAATACCAGCCGATTTCTCAGCTTTTTTAAGATCTATAGAAAATGGAACTAACTTTCGTCTCTTTTTCCATACAGTCCCTACTCGCCCTGACCGTAGCCCAGCAGAAGATTGACATAGACTCTGTCGGCAGACTCCATGAGCTAAAGGAAGAGAATGCCAAGCTGAAGCAAGATCTCGTAGCCGTGGATGCAGAGGCAAAAGCGATTCTCGTCCAGACATATCAGTAGCTGACAGAGAAAGATTTTGCTCTTCGGGCTATGGACTTTCAGAAGGTCGAGCTCGAAAAAAGAGACGGGGACAACAAGAAGCTCTAACAGATGGTGGCGAGGCGCAACAAATAGCTGAGCGAGAAAGAAAATGAGCTGAGGGTGAGCACCGATCACACAAAGGAGGCGGCGGAGGAGAATCGAGCTTAGCTGTTGGAGAACTCTGAGGGCAATAGAGGTGGACCTCAAGCTACTTTAGTGGCGAGTCACTTCATTGATCGAGCAGATGAAGCGACAAAGCCTCGAGGTCGAGAGAAAAGCTGCTCACTGGGCAATAAAACCTATTTATAGTTTGCAACCGAGGAATCCAGAAATAGACATCTCTAATCTCCCGGACGAATACTAGTCTATTCTTGTTTCCATGCTCTAGGCTAAAGAAGCCGAGCAGTAAGAGGAAAAAGAACCTCCTTCGGAAGATGATTAGCCAAAAACGAACATTCTCGAAGATCGAGCGGACTATCTAAAGGTTGATGATCATCTAGAGGATTAGAGGGTCGCGCCTGGGGAGCCTGGAAATGAAGACTAGTGATCACTCTCTTTTCTGTTCTTGTAGTTTTTCAGCTTAAATTTTGTAGCTCCTTGTTGTATTTTGTACACATTTGCTTAATATATGAAAGAAAATTTTGGCCACTTGTGATAGTACTTTTATAACTTAAGCTCTTCACAAAATAAATATAAATTATCTGACCATTGAACTTGTAAAATGTTATAAAGAACAAGATTTTTAAAAAAGACTTGAGATCACGACACAAGTTTCTCTTCGAGAAGAAATGGAACAACCTTATTCATAATACTTACAAGAAGGAAAACTTTACAAGTGAAAAAGAAATGATCAAAGCTATAAACGAGTTCGGAATTACTGATAAGAAGGACAAAATATTCAGTTTTCCAAGCCCGCGGCACTTCGGAACCATTAAGCCTTTTCAGGTGATACGTTCCAAGTCGTATTACCTTAGCGATGCAATATAAACCTTCCCAGTTAGGTCCTAATACCCCCGCACTTGGTTCCCTTGTGCCGAGAAGGACTTCTTTCAAAACCAAGTCGCCAACATGAAAGTCCATTCTCTTGACTTTAGAGTCGAATAATCTTTTTGCCCACTATTGGTAAGAAGTTATCCTTAACTGAGCCTTCTCACGGTGTTCTTCAAACAAGTCCAAACTTGCACGTAAGAGTGTTTCATTGTCTGCCTTATTAAAAAATTTCCTCTGAATGAACCAGTTCATACTTCCACTGGAACCATCGCCTCGCAGCCATATGCTAGCGAGAAGGGTGTTTCTAAAATAGAGGTTCTCAGAGTTGTTTTATATGTCCATAGAACTTTTGGGAGATCATCGACCCAATTGCTTTTGGCTGCGCCAAGCTTGGCCTTCAATAAGTGCCTAATAGTCTTGCTGACAGCTTTAACCTAACCATTGGCTTGCGGTTTTGCTATTAAGGCAAATTTCTATAAATCCCAAGCTCGTCGCTAAACTGCTTGAATTCCTCATTGTCAAACTGTTTTCCATTATTAGAGATGAGTGTATGAGGAATCTAGTAGCGACACACTATATTCTTGAAGACGAAGACTTTGAGCTTCTTGGTAGTGATCGCGGCCAAAGGCTCGACTTCAACCCACTTAATGAAATAATCCACTACGACCACTGCATACTTGACACCCCCTTTATCGGTCGGCATGGGCTCGATGAGGTCAATTCCCCATATAGAGAATAGCCAAGGACTAGTCATTGTCATTAACTAGTGGGAAGGAGCTCGTAGGACGTTCACGAATCTCTAGCACTTATCACACTTCTTCACAAAGTTGAATGTGTCCTCGTGAAGTAGGGGCTAATAATATCCCTGACGGGCAATTTTATTGGCGAGAGATCATCCAACAGTGTGATTACCACAGATATCTTCATGTATCTCTCTCATGATGTAATCTACTTCATCATCGGTTACACATCAAATGAGGGAAACGCTAAACCCTTGGTTGTATAGCTGATCCTCAATAAGTGTGTAACGAGCAGCTTTAGTTTGCAGGATTCTCACCTCAGTTTTATTGCAGGCCAGATTCCCATCTCAGAGATACTGAATAATTGGAGTCATCCAAGAAGTAGATTCAGTTGTAGTTACGACTTGCTCAGATTAGCTGATGTTGGGAACCTCGATGTACCAAACTAGAATGTTGTCCAGGGCATCAGAGTCCAGCGAGAAGGCTATCTTTGCCAAAGCATCCGTGTCAGAGTTACTATCTCTAGGGATTTGATATATCATATAATGCTTGAAAAGCTCGAGTGCGACCTTAGCTTTCTTCAAATAGCTAATCATATTCTCTTCTTTGGCTTGATATTCTCCCAAAATCTGATTAACAACTAGCTGGGAGTCACTATAGATGTCAATCATTTCTGACCCCATTTCTCTTGCTAGTCATAGACCAGCAAGTAGCGCTTCATATTCTGCTTCATTATTCGTAGCTTTGAACCCAAACCTAAGGATTTCGAGAATTCGAGTCCCTTCGGGACTGAGGAGTAGAAGACCAACTCCGGCTCTTCTTCTGTTCAAAGACCCATCAACATAGAGGCTCTAAGTTGATAAGTTCCAAATAGTTTGCTTGACAATTTTGCTAGCTAACTGTTCAGGTTCTCGATCTGGTTGATAAGAGAACTTCGAGATAAAATTAGTGACAGCCTGCCCTTTGATTATTGTCCTCGGTCTATAATGCAGATCAAACTGACTTAATTCCATAGCCCATTTAAGCAACTCATCCGAAGTCTCCGCCTTCTAAAGAACTTGTCTGAGTAGGTTGTTGGTCAAAATATGGATGGTGTGAGCATGGAAATAAGGTCACAGCTTCTTATAGGCGATTAACAGGGCATAGACTAATCGTTCCATCTCTGGATACTATGTCTCGGCATCTAGTAGTCGCTTGCTTATGTAATACACTTACCACTGAACTCTACCTTCTTCCCGAATGAGAGCTGCGCTAACCGCATAGTGAGAGACGGATAGGTAGAGAAATAAGATTTCCTTAAGAAGAGGCTTGGATAGAAGAAGTGACTTTTGGAGATGTTCTTTTATGCCCTAGAAGGCTTGCTCACATTCTAGAGTCCATTCAACTTTTTGTTAGCCCTAAGTATATTAAAGAAAGGCAAGCAATGATATGTCGCTCTTGATATGAAGCGATTGAGAACCGCTATTCTCCCATTTAAGTTTTGAACTTGCTTCTGATTGGTGGGACTTTTCATATCTAGGAGAGCTCGGATCTTTTCGAGGTTGATTTCAATTCCCCGATGGTTAACCATATACCCTAGGAATTTCCCTGATAATACTCCAAATGAACACTTAAGAGGATTAAGCTTCATCTATATCTCCGGAGTACGTCGAACATCTCAACAAGATGGGTTATGTAATTTGAAGAGACATGCGACTTGACCAACATGTCATCGACATAGACTTCCATTGACTTCTCAATCTGCTAAAAAAATATACAGTTAACCAAACGTTGATAGGTTGCCCCAATATTCTTTAGACCAAATGGGGTAACCTTATAATAGTACAATCATCGATCTATGATGAATGAGGTATGCTCCTCGTCAAGCTCATACATCAGGATCTAATTATACCCCGAGTAGGCATCCATGAAGCTTAACAGCTCATGCCCGAAGGTGGCGTTGACGAGCTAATCAATATTGGGCAAAGGGAAATTGTCCTTTGGACAGGCTTTGTTGAGGCTAGAGAAATCAACGGAAGTTCACCATTTGCCATTGGGTTTCTTCACCAAAACTGGATTGGTGACCTAACTCAGGTAATGAGCCTCTTGAATGAACCCATTTGAGAGGAGCTCATCCACCTCAACTTTAAAAGCAGCATAATGCTCCAAGTCCATGGCTCTTCTCTTTTGGTGAACTAGCTTGACCGCACTGTCAATGTTGAGTGCATGAAATATTACATTCAGGCTAATCCCAACTATGTCAGCATGAGTCCATGCAAAAACATCGATATTTTGTCTAAGAAATCTCATTAAATCTACAGCGAGTTGAGGGTTGAGATTACTCCCAATTCTTAACACTTGTGTTGGCTCACTCTGGTCGATCGATACCTCAATAGAGACTCAATCGGCCCACTATGGGAATACTCCTCCTGAACACAAGGATCTATGCTATCTTCCACTAGACCCAGCTATGGTTTGATCCTACTGATCACCATAGCCTACTCGAGAATGTCCATCGACCTCCTTTTCCCTTTGCATGTCATCTACACTGCTCTCACATAGTAGTTGCGAGATTTTCTCTGAGACCCTTTCATTTCCCACACCCTATCAAAGTGGGAAATTTCATCTTCGGATGATAAATGGAGGTGACGGCTTTGAAATTCTATAGTAGAGTTTGTCCTAGAATGCCATTAAAAGTGGACAGACAGCCTACCACTAAGAATTCTGTCATCTTGGTCACTTCATTGGTCTCACCCAAAGAGACAAGAAATGTGATGGTTCCTTTGGGAATTAGATGGTCCCCAGTAAAACCATAGAGAAGGACAAAGACAGGCTTCAGATCTACCTCGTCCAATTGTATTTCCTCAAAAGCTTAATAAAATAGGATGTTCACAGCGCTACAATGGTCCACTAGCATCCTATGGACTTTGTACTAACCTATTTCAAGTACGATGACGAGTGCATACTCATGGGGATGATGCAATTGCACCGCGTCTTTCTCTGAGAAAGTAATCTCTTCTTCTTTCCAAACCTTAGCAAGTCGCGATGCCGTGTTCATCACACTCACGAGGTCATGGCGAGCTTTCCCAGTGTACCTTTCCTAAGTACCTCGAGAATTCCCGTAAGGTGTAGTCCTCCAAAGATGATCCCCACGAGGTAGAGACCCTTACAACCACAACATTTCTTCCCTTGGTCCCCTTGATCCTTCTCTTGTATAGGAGTCAGACCATCAACATACTCATTGAAGTGCCCCTACTTAATGAAATCTTTAATTGCTTGCTTGAGAGCCCGACACTCATCGGTGTGGTGCCCATTATCCTAATGATAACGACAATATTTCTTGTTGTTTCTTGCTCAAGGGGGGGTTATTCATGGGTACTGGCTCTTCGAGCAAACTAGTCTCTTCTAACTTATCTAGGATAGCTGATACTGACGTGTTCAAACGAGTATACTAATTCTTGTCACGATCATGTTAAGGAACCTGAGCATAAGATTTCTTGAGCTCAAACCGTTGCTTCTTTGCCTTTCGCTGATTATTATTAGCCTATCTACGATCAACTCTTCTACTACCCTCCCCTCAGTTAGGAGCACTAGTCGATGGACCAAGGTCATGGCGATTAAGAGCGGTCACAGAGTTCTCTATTCGGAGGTACTTCTCAATAAATTCGTAAAAGCAGATGAGAGAAATTTTGTCCTCGGATTGCAGCTTTTTCCATATGTCAGTCTATGAGCAAACTCCCACAATAATGAGAGTCCGAAGAGACTCTTCAGGTGTGTTAGCCACCTTGTGCAGCTCCTTGTGGAATCTCTCAATGTAGGATTGGAAGGATTCATTATTCTCATGTCGTATGTTGCTCAAATAGCTCAACGGCATTGAGAACTTCCTATCTCCTGGAAGTGTCTCAATAATAACGAGCTGATCTGCTGCCATGAGTTAATAGATCCTGGCAGAAGTGATCTAAACCAGCGCTTGGTGTGGGCCGTCAAAGTCACTGCCAAACAACAATATTTGGTCAAGTCGGAAACTTGATGAAGCTCCATAAAGTCGTTAAACTCATAGAGGTGATCTTGTGGATCAGAATTCCCATCGAACACTCGCATATCAAGCATTCTAATTCTTAACGAGAGAGGAGCAGCTAACATTGCTGGAGAAAAGGGAGACACCTCAGCAACCTACCCATGATCATTTTGCTGAGCTCTAAGCTGATCCAGAACTCACTATAACTCCTCAATTTGAGGTAGTAGAGCTACCCAATGATCACTTTTCACAACATGGGTTCGACCCTCATGATTACGGTTGAGGAAAGACCATAGATCAAACTCTTCCTCACCTCGGCTAGAAGCTTTGGCATACCTTGATACACGCTAACTAGACCCGTGTGAAGGCAATGAATGGTTTGGGGAGTTATCCTGACCTCTATAGTGGTCAAAATTGACCCGCGGATGTCAGGGGTTTCCCCCACGCTGATGGTCGAGGCCAACCTTCCGGTGATAGTGGGAATCTCCCTACCTTGCACTCTTGTGGGGGTGCCCATGCGATGTGGCATGGGATGGTTCATGATGCGACATATCGCCAAGTTGCAAAGCCACAAGTATTCTACCTACTTCGCGACCGGTATTCGCTGGTCCCTTAGAGCCCTTTGCCCATTACCTGCCACCTACTTTCCCATTTCTTTACGTGTTGTAGTGCGCATGGCATTGGCCTTCTCCCATTTATGTGCTTTAGCGTGACCTACAGGCGTCTTCAGCGGTGGTATCGCCTTGTCGGACTCGTACGGTACGACCTAATCCAAATGGTCTAACCTTCGGTTAACCATTTGGAGAGTATTATTGAACCTCTCTAAGTAATCCATCACAGTTGGGTCGAGCTGTGAGCTCAAAGAAATATGTCGTGGTATTCTATAGAATTAGGGGCACTTCAGGAGAAATGTCATCCTATACCCGGGAGATTTCCTCGTTGCTAGGGCTAGCTTGCTTGATTTCAAAACCATGAGTCATTTGCTAGTGAATAGAATCAATTGATCAAAGATTCCTGATAAAGACCGGATACTAAATCATGCCCTCTTTTTAGCGCCAAACGATTGATGCTTCATTTTTGACACCAACTATTCGCACGTGCAATATGCTAAGGTAACTTAGAAATTATATGTGAATGAAAAATGAGGTAAATAAATGGGAGATCATTTTTAAAGTGGTTCGAATGCCCAAAGCGAATCCTACGTCCACTACATATTTATAAATGAGAGACTACAATCAGGACACATATAGTGATCAGAGAGTAGAAATACAAAGAAGGAGAGTGAGTGTTTTTTGTTATCAAAATCCTGAAAATGAGAGGGGAGCCCTCTATTTATAGTAAGAGATTTCTGGGTAATGATTACAAATCTGTAAGTAGGCAAATGCCATACAATTTCTACCCTGCTTCCCATTGGCTGATTGTGTAGGAGATATCCTTAAATTGCGTAGGGCTTGGGCAGGTGGGTGACTCCCAGCCATTCAGAAACCAAATCTTTACCTGCCAAGTTGATGACAACCTTACTCCTTCCGTCCTTGGACAAGGTGGCAGCGCTTGGGCTGCAAAAAGCCTTCCTGAACTCTAATTGGTCCTTGTTAATGTACACTTGCGTCAGCCCTAATTTCTTAGGCATAACAATTTCAATTTGCAGAATCCCCAGAATTGATTCCCCTATGGTCTCTATTTCCAAGTTGTTTCTAGGTTACATTATTAGAACAGCTTGTCATGTTCTGGAAAAAGGATATAGTTTTACCTAGCCAAGAATGGCAATAAGGATGGATGTTTTGTGACTACAAATACATGGTAAGTATCATATACCTTGAAATTTAATAAATTAATCTACTTCTCATTAGGGTACCATATAAATCAACATCATATTAATAGACATATCTTCAAGATTTCCAAGATAATAACATATTAATAAGCAAATCAAATGGTGGAAACCACACATGGTTATTCATTTATTACTGAATTCGTAACTCCTATCAGTTGTGTTGGACGAACTTCGATTCGATGCTTCTTCTGCAGCCAGTTGGATCTTTCAATAATATACTAAATATTGATGCATTCTATTCCGTAATTAAAAATTTATTACATTTTGTACTCAAATGTACCCTATGTCCAAACTTAGTGATTTACAAGGCATTACCTGTCACATTTATTGTGTAACATTTATGCAATGTGACCAATTTGATGATAGACAAAAATTAATGTAGCTGAGTTGTTCTTATCAATACTTGCATAAAATTTGATTCAATTGTTGAACATTCAACGTAGCAAAATTGTCACTTGAGTTCAAAAGGGCACTGAAGATGATGTTTTAGGATTATTATTGCCCTGCATACAAGTTCCTTTCTGTTTTATAACATTGACATCAAGCTATGTGTTTGGATCGTTATCGACAAAATTTTTGATCATATGTACATTATACGTGGTGAAACTTTCAGTCAAGTTCAAGAGGACATTAAACATGATGCTTTAGGATCATTATTGCACTGCATACAAGTTCCTTGCTGATTTATAACATTAAGATCAACTTATGTGTTTGATTGTTATTAACAAAAAATTTGATCTAATATAGCCTGGATTTCAATCAGAAGTACTGCAAATCTGTGTCTATGATTCAACTAACATTATTATGAATAACAAAACCTATGTACATTAAAATTATTAAGTACATAAGCTTCCAGAGGGCTAGGAGCAGTATGATCATAACAATAAGATCTAGAAAACAAGCACTAAAATAAATCCCCCAAGATCAACACACATCAATCAATCGAACACAATTTTTTTTCTCAAGGGGAAAAGGGCTTAGAACAAAGAGAATTACGATTAGTATCCCCAAATGGCAAGATCATATCCTCCCCACCAAATCCCATATGCTCAGGTGGGTTCATCACGTCTAGATAAAGCTAATCCACTATAATAAATATTTATAGTTCAATTACAAAGCAAAAGTTAAGCATCAATTGCAAAACAATCCCTATAATGACAACGCTTCAAACTTCACCCTTTGGTTGAACTTCAAAGTACCACACTAGCTTCACGCCACTTGACCACCTGGTCACCCTTGAGCTCCTCTCAAGGTTCAACACCAAAGACGCACTTCAGCTTCAATAGCAATTGAAATCCTACCAAGCATCACCAATGGAAATCCATGTTCCAACAACATCATCATCATCAAAGAAACCAAGTTTGAACAACAATCAAACAAGCATAAACAAAGTATTTATAAGTCTACCTAAGCATATGAAACCTGATTCAAAAAAGAAGAAACCTCAAGAGAACTTTCAAAGGTATATTTAGGCTTAAAATAAAATGTATTGGAGAAGATGAATATAAAGAAACTTATGCACCAATGTAAGGGGACAACCAGGCAACAGGTCCTTTTTGTGTTTAGACATTTTGGGAAAGTTTTCACCAAACTTTCTATGGACCACAATAAAGCAAAATGAATTTTTTAATCCACCTAATGAGCTAATTACAAGTGTACTAGGACCACTTACACATGTCTCAGGTAAGGATAAAATCCTAACATCAAATGGAGATGCAACATGTGTAAAAGAAATTTGGCTGGGTGAGTGCCATCACACGGACACTTAGTGTCATGACACCAGAAAAACATAAAACGATTGTGCATTAACAAAGTCATGTTATGACATCAAAAATCAGTGTCACCACACTGAATTCATAATTTGACAAAAATAATAATTTCATATGGTAAAAGATATATGTCAAAATATGAGCAATAAGATGCAAAAGAGACAACTGAGTTGCCGAAGAATGCAAGAAGAGGACAAAATGTAAAAAGAGTTTTTTGTATATTTTGTCCTTACAAAGTATTCAATTTATACAAAAAAATGTAAGAATGAAAAAAGGAATGTGATCAATAGTGTAATTACAGAATAATCTTAATAAAGTAACTGCTAAAATTGCTCTTGTATATTTTGTAATTTGCTTGATTACGGGATGCATAATTTTAGCCATCAGATAATTTTAGTTCCATATTGCATCACTCCCCCTCAAGCTAGTGATTTGTAGATGTCAAAAACTCCAAGCTTGTGAAGCAAATATTAATGTTGTTGACTACACAATGGCTTTGTGAAGATGTTTGCTGCTTGTTCTGAAGTTCGTTATGCTTTGTCTTAATTACCCCTTCTTGAATTTTGTGTCGAATGAAGTGACAATCAATTTTAATATGCTTCGTCCACTCTCAGAAAACAAAATTTGCCACTATGTTATTTGCAACTTTGTTGTCATAATGTAGGACAACGGGTTTACTTGTTTGTATCCCCAAATCCTTTAGTAATCCTAGAATCCAAACAATCTCACATGTAGTTTTTGCCATAGCTCTATATTCGGCTTCTGCTGAAGATAGTGATACTGTCAATTGCCTCTTTGTCGTCGAGGATATCAAATATCCCCCAAGCTTTATACAATAGCCAATGATAGATTTTCTTGTCATCGGACACGTACCCCAATCTAAGTCACAGAATGTTGTTATGTCTAAGTTCCCGTCTCTTGGTAGAAGAAGCCCTAGACCTGAACAATCTTTCAAATATTTTAGTACCTTAGTTGTTGCCTCCATATGAGATTCCTTCGAGCCATGCATGAATGGTTTAGGATGTGAATGACATTACTTATGTATGGTCGTGTCATGGTGAGATATATTAGCCTTCCCACAAGTCTCTGATAGATAATGGGATCATTTAATGAAGGATCATTTCTGATGATGACACTTCTTTATCATATTGCTGGCTTTGAGTTTGATGTTCTAGTCTACCAGAATCATGCTTGGTTCACATGCAGACAATCCAGAATCTGACACTAGCTCAAAAACATACTTTCTCTAACTGAAAAATATGTCAGCAGGGGATCTTGCAATCTCAATTCCCAAGAAATGCTTATGTTCTCCCAGATCTTTTATACGGAAGTGTTTGTTGAGATGTTCTTTTAAGGCTTGAATGGCAGGTGCATCGTTCCCTATGATAAGGATGTCATCCACATAAATGATTAAAACAATGAATGAGGTACCTTTATGCCATGTGAAGAGAGCATAGTCATTTCTGGATTGAAGAAATCCAATGTCTGTAAGTGCTTTTGTGATTTTAGCATTCCATTGACAAGATGCTTGCTTCAAACCATAAAGGGACTTTCGTAGCCAACATACATTATTCTCCCCCAGGCAGCGAAGGCTCAGAGGGAGATCCATATAAATCTCCTCATGAAGATCGCCATGGAGAATAGCATTGTGCACATCCATTTGGTGGAGGGACCAATCACGAACAACAGCAAAAGATAGAAAAGCTCGAACAGTAACATGTTTAGCAACGAGAGAAAAAGTTTCTTGGTAGTCAAACCCTTCCCTTTTGCAACCAAACAAGTTTTGCAACGTTCAATTGACCCATCAGCCTGATGTTTGATCTTATACGCCCACTTGCATCCAATAGGTTTCCGATGAGAAGGCCTAGGTACAATGTCTCAAGTATGATTTTGTACCAGAGCATGGAGTTCATTAGCCATGGCTTCCCGACATTGTGCATGAGGAACGACATCAGAATAGCAAGATGCTCCTGTTTTGTTGAGATTTGACTTATATAGATCCTGTGGGTAGGAGAAAGATGATCATAACTAACATAATTTGTAGCAGGGTAGAGAGTACCTGAGGAAGTCTAAACAGTAGGGCAGACATAATCGGCAGTCCAAATGGGTGGTCAGGTGGACCTTGTGGATCGGCAGGGGTTCAGTTATGAATGATCAGAAGAACTGATAGTAGGGGAAAGTCTTCTGAGAAAGAAGATTCTTCGGTAGGATCTGTGGGAACACCAGTAGAGTCGACTGTGATTGGAGAAATACTTAGATATATTGTAGGTGGTACCATAAAATATGTGCCGGAAGGAGATGAATGATCTTCCAGGAAAATTGATTTCTGCTAGGAAAGAATGGTGGGCCGATCAGAAGTATCCATAAAAGGGAATGAATCTTCATGAAAAATCACATCTTTGGAAATCAAAAATCTATTTTCTGTCTGATCATATAGCTAATACCCTTTTTGATGCATAGGATATCCCATGAAAACACAGCAAGTGGCTCAAGGACCAAACTTATCACGAGCCCCAAGATTAGTAGCATAGCACAAGCAACTAAATACTCTAAGATGGCTAATATTAGGAAGTTTCCCAAAAAGAAGTTTATATGGAGTCTTACCATTAAGAACTCTGGTGGGCATCCGATTGATCAAGTAAGTGGTTGTGACCACACATTCGCCCCAAAAGGACACTAGTATGTTGGCTTGGTGTTTTTAGGGCTTTGACCACTTCTAAGAGGTGTCGATGTTTCCATTTAACTAAACCATTCTGTTGGGGTGTTTAGACACAAGAGCTTCATGTATGATGCCTAGAGATGTAAAATATGATGAACAATGATGATTAAAGAAATCACGGGTACTATCTATTCGGATCTTTTAAATAGAAAAATTGAATTGTGTTTTAATCATGGAAACATAGGCCCAAATTTTGGGAAGTGTTTAGGTTTTGGAGTGCATGAGATAAACCCATGTCCCTCAGGAGAAGTCATTAACTATGGTAAGAAAGAATCGGGAGTCATCATGGTTAGGGGTGTGATGAGGCCCCCAAATATCATTGTGAATAAGGGAAAAATGATGAGTAGTGTTTGATGTGCTATGTAGGAAAACAGTTCGGGATTGTTTGGCAATGGGACAAACCCGACAACTAGGTTGTGGAATAGAAGCACTATGACCCAATCTTTGATGCAAAATCAAGGATTTTTTATTAAAATTTGTATTACAATCAAATAATTTATTTTGAGTAATACAAGACAAAATATTTTGAGACCTATCCACAGAATCAATGTCCAATAGTAATGACCGTTATGAACCTTACTTGAGCTCATCAGTTTCCCAGTCAAAGGGTCCTGAAATTCACATATGTTAGGAAGAAATTTTAAACAGCAACTGTTATCTTGACATATTTTGGGAACAAACATAAGGTTAAATCTAAAGGCTGGGACAAATAAAACATTACGGAGGACTAAGGTTTAGGTAAGTTGAACAGTTCCTATTTGGGTAGCGGGAGCCATGGTGCCATTGGGCATCCGAATAGATATGTATGATTTGGTGGGTGTATGGGTGAAATACTTGGAGTTGCAAATGATGTGGTCACTTGCCCTTGAATCAATTATCCAGATATCATCTTTATTTAAATTGAAACAACAAGATGTACCTACATAGGATGTCGTATTAGCTTGGGAAAATTGATTGATCATCTGAATTATTTGCTAATGTTGTGCAGGACTGAATGTGGGTACTAAATTTTTGGTGGTGTCTGTTTGGTTGATTGTGGACCCAGATTTTTTATTGGAAGGGCGTCCATGCAACTTCCAACAAGTGTCACACATGTGATTTCTCCATTTGTAGTAATCACAGTAACATGTACTTCTCCTTGATTTATTGAATCCTGCCCCATTGGACCCACTTGTTTGATATGACCCATTTGAATTAAATGAAGGTAGCCCATTTGAATTAGAATGACCCGACCCATGTGAAGTATTAAAAGAATTTGCCTTGACATTACCTTGACCGTTGGATTGAGAGGATGAATTCGAGCCATTGGATTTTGCTCCATATAAAACAATTCTGTCATTCACTTGCCTTTCATGAACTTTATTTTCCCCATCGCTGCCTTCACTCTTCTCTCCATCTCTGCCTTTTCTTTGTGTCACGGTGAAGGCTACAATGTTGCTATTTTGAAAGCCATCTTGGGAGCTTAGACGTTGACTCCCATCTTGCACAACCAACTAGTAAGTGCGGCAGAGCATCGGCGCTGGCGTGATTGCAAGCATCTATGTTCTGAAAGGTAAAAAAACTGTCATTTAAACATATTAAAAAGTGGATCAAGCGATCCTAATCCTTTACCCATTTGATTTGTTGAATCACCATGGTCAACGCTACAAGAGGCTCAGCTACAGCATCTAATTCATTCCAAACCGTTGAAAAGCGGTTGAAATAGGTAGTCACCAGTAAGTTATGCTGTTTGATTTCGGTGAGAGATTGATGTAAGGTGAATATCTTAGCCAAATCAAGTTGGCTATACATCTCATGTATATTTGCCAACATTTCTTGTGCATTTTCTGTTTGTGGTAGTCTGACAGCAATCTCCTGGGTGAGGGAGTTGTTGATCCATGCTTGGACAAGTGTGTTGCAGTGTTTCCAATGCTTGAAAAGATGCAGTTCAACTGGTGGAGGAAGGGTTCCATCAATGAACTGATGCATGTTTACTACAACATGCAATGATAGCAAGTGCACTAGTCACACAAAGTAATAAAGTGATGAGTGAGTATCGTTCCCACGAGGATTGGTTGCTAAGCTCTGAATTTCCTATTTGTTTTCAAGTTGGAGAAATTGAAAATTGTTTGGATTTATGGGAGAATATAAAACTTAACTGAAAGCAAAAATTACTAAATGTAAAAACAACTAAATTATGAAAGCAAGATGCAACACAAGAGTAATATCAATTAAAACAAACAGTTAGGGTTTGACTTTATTCGGACTCTATGGATTAATTCTGTGGATTATGCTACTTTTACACTCACATGCACGGATTGTAAACCAAATTCCCTAAGTTGTAAAACATACCTTCTCATGCTATGAATTCCTACTTTTCCCTATTAATCTTCCGCAGCCAACAAATTGAAGATTAACAAATCCAAGTTCATTAAGCTAATGGAATCCTAGATTGATTTCATTGCTTCTCAAATCTATCTCTAGCATTCAAAATAACAATGGTGATTATCCAAGAAGCTCAACATGACTCATTTCTCAATCTCATCATGTTCAACAAGTAAAATCAATAAAAATCAGAATAATCGCACAATCTACGCAATAGAATATAAAAGCAACAATCATCAATTGATTAATCCACAGAAATCTGAATTACATCAAAACCCTAACCCAAAATGGGTTAGTTCATAACTAAATTAACACAAACAGCAAGAAAAACAGTAAACACAATATTTAACATATTGAAATACAGAGAAAAGAGTAGACATCTCCCCTAGTTGAAGAATCCACAAGATTAAAGCTCAAATCTTCTCTCAAAATGTAAAAACTGCCCTAAACCAAACGAAAACCAGACGAACTAGACGAACCTCCCTCAAAATGGCAAGGTTTTTCTTACATAGCTCGCCCAAAGACCTAAAACTTTCCTAAAATAAAATTGTGCGTTTTGGAGAAAACAAAATTTCGCAGACTTTGCCGTGGCAAAGAAAGAATTTCGCCGCGACGACGAACTAAATAAATCTTGTGCCAAGCTTCTTTCGCCATGGTAAAACTTCCTGGAAAATTTTGAATTTACATAATTGCCCTCCGCTTGCTTCCTTGCTTGAATCTTCGATCTTCGACGCTTTCCCATGGGAACAAATTCATAGTGCTTCAACTCTGTTTCAGGACTTTTTCTAATCCTGAGATTCGCTTACTTCTAGGTCCAGAAACTCTAATTCGCTCATTATTTTGCTAAAAATGCACGTTTCGGCATGAAATATAAAATATATAGAATTAAGTATCAATTCAGACATAAACGAACTAAGAAGTATCTAAAATATGGCCAAAAAGCCTAAATAAAATAGTATAATCCTCGAATTATCATGAACCCTCCCTTATCCTTTGTGATCAACGATTGGCAAAAGTCACAAGCCTAAGTAGCATGGTTTCTGGATCTGGTGAGTGGTTACTTGACAAGGACCAACTCAGCATAGTTGAATGTTAGGGAGTGAGAGGGTCGTCAGGTTCTGATCTGTTGGGATTGTTCTGGATGATTTGGAATAATGGATAGGGATTTTGACATGTCGGATTAGATGTTTGACCCATGAACCCGAATGGGTTTGGGCCGGATTAGGTATGGGTTTGGTCAGAATTTTGACTCGATCCAAAATTTTGGTTTTGATTTTGGTTTTTAGTTGACTGGTTTAAGGGTGGTGGAGTTGTGATTTGTGGGTTTGTGTTTGGATCCATAAGGGAAGTTGTCTAGTTAAAATTTGGTAATACTGCAGATTTTGTGGTTTTTGGTAAGTGCCTTTTGCAAGTTCTAGAATTCTGGCAAAGAAGGATTTGCTAAGAAGAAGAATGCTCAATCCAAGAGGCCTTGATTCATTGACTTTGAAAATGATAGTCGGAGAGGGCTGTTGAGCAGAAGCAAAAATTAAATAGGATGCTCTGATACGATGTCAAAATATGAGCAATAACATGCAAAAGAGACAACTGAGTTGCCGAAGAATGCAAGAAGAGGACAAAATGTAAGAAGACTTTTCTATATATTTTTGTACTGTATATTTTGTACTTACAAAGTATTCAATTTATACAAAAAAATGTAAGAATGAAAAAGGGAATGTGATCAATAGTGTAATTACATAATAATCTTAATAAAGTAATTGCTGAAATTGCTCCTGGATATCTTGTAATTTGCTTGATTCCAGGATGCATAATTCTAGAAGTCAAATGATTTCCTTTCCATATTGCATCAATATATGTCAAAGCTAGGATTAGTTATATTCAACTATTCCAAGTAATTAACCAAACAAGGACATTAGCAGAATTTGCTCAATGACTTTGAAAATAAGGAATATAAATTTGGATAGAGAATATGATAATATGATCAAAGTTGAAAAGGTGAAAAGGGAGAGACACAACTAGGTTAGATTAGGTAAATCACAATAGGATTAGAATATTGTGACTTCATAAACTTTTAATTTAATTTTCTAACGTTATTGAGATGTATTGAGCTATCATTAAATATAGTTATGTGTTGTGTCAAAAATACACATTGATGTTAGCACCACCAATTAGAGCTTAACAAGCACTCAAAGACAAAGTGGTATTAGCTGTCAAAACCCGAACCATCTCAAAGAGATATTTTATATAAATCCTATCCCATTTTAAGATAAGGATTAAGAAATGGTCCCCATATGTCAAGACAACTTGCAAAAATATTCATTACGTTGACCTCAAAGATATAAATGGGCACATCTCTTCATGAAAATGGGAGGTTGGGTATATGTGAGCTGGGCACAAACATGAGATTCAAACATTAGTTTTCTCTATAAACAAAATAGTTCTCCATTTTTGTATGCCTTACAGGCAATATCAGAAAAATAGTCAAAGAATAATAAAATAACAGTGGATGTAGGATTCGCTTTATGCGTCCGAACCACTATAAAAATCCCTCTTGTCAATTTGTTATTTATATTTCTCCAAACATATATCATCTTAGCACCATCATCAACTCTCATAATCAATCACATGTAATTTATAAGACCTGCTTAGCACTTTGCACTTGCGAGGTCGTTGATGTCAAAATCAAGCATCAACATTATGTTTAACTTCTCTTTTATCACTCTAAGATAAACAAAGATAAACAACTCAAGTAAAGTGTCTAAACGTAAATTAAAATTCTAAGTTACTTTAATTATCTTGACCCATCAAAATATAATCATATAGAGGAGTAAATAAATGGGAATACTTAACAAAATTTTTAAAAGGGTATTCAATGATTTCTTCAAAAGGAGGAAAATATGCAAAAACAAAGACCCAAATGTTGGGGCTTGAACCACCCCCAACCAAAGCTTTTTGGTTCAACCAAGCAAGCCATATGCTTTTGCTACCAAGTTTTACCAACATAGTGTCAATTCAACTGTGACTATGTTGTTATTATTGTCCATTCTGTTGGTGTTTTAGCAATGTCGGATTATCAAAGAAAAGAGAAAAAAACAGAAGAGAGTTCAATCTGATTTGTATTAACCAACAACCACATAATATAACATATTTATGCTTACTGTTACAACCACTATCCAGTAAGCTTTTACACAATGCAAGGTAATCCACACAAGTCTAACAACCATGCTACAATTAGGAGACACAAAGCCTCAAATTCAGCTAGATTTACCTAAACAAATTTTAACACAAAAAGTTGACAAACTGGTCCTAAGCTACTGCTTTCAACATAGCACCATGCACAACACATTATTTGTGGCAAAAACAATCTTCAAGCTTCAGTTCCAGCATAATGCATTTCCAGCACAGCATCATAACTTTAACACTCCTCCTTGATGCTTTTGCTGGAAACACCAAGTTTTAACCTTAGGTCTTCAAACTTGGATTTGGACAAAGCTTTAGTCATAATGTCTGCAACTTGATCTTCTCCTCTGTAGTGCACTAAACTCACTTCACCACATTGTTCAGCTTCCCTCACTGCATGATACTTTATCTTAATGTGTTTAGTTCTACCATGTAGTACAGGGTTTTTGGCCATGGCTACAGCTGACTGATTATCACACAAAATCAATGTAGGACTTCCTTGAACTTGTTGCAAATCATCCAATATCTTCCTTAGCCATACAGCTTGATTCACTACGGCTGCTGCAGAAGTATATTCTGCTTCAGCAATGGACTAAGCCACAGTTTCCTGCTTCCTTGATAACCAACAAATTGCACCTTGGTTCATGTAAAATACATAACCAGAGGTACTCTTTGCATCATCCAGGGAACCACCCCAGACTTTTGGATTTCCTAAACCAAAAGCCTAACAAGGTGGTTCCTCTCACATACCTCAAAACTCTTTTGGCTGCCTTAAAATGCAACTCACTTGGGTTGCTCATGAACCTGGAAAGATAACTTGCAGTGAACATAAGGTCAGGTCTGGTGGCTGTGAGATACAGCAGTCAACCTACCAGACTTCTGTATTTCCCTTCATCCACTCTCTCTGCACCATCTAGCTTACTCAGTTTCATATTTGGAACCAGTGGGATATCTACTGGTTTACAATTCTTCATTCCAAACTTCACTAGTATCTCATTTGCATACCTTTGTTGGCACACAAAAATCCCACCTGAAGATTGACTTATTTCCATGCCTAGAAAGTAAGTCATCAGCCTCAAATCTGTCATTTCAAATTCAGTTTGCATGGCTGACTTAAACTGATCCAACTCTCCAGGATTACTTCTAGTAACCAACAAATCATCAACATATGGAGAGACCACAGCCAATCCACTTTTAGTCTTTCTAATGTAAAGTGTGTGTTCATTTGGACTTCTAGTATAACCAATACTGCACAAGTGGTCATTTATCCGGCTATACCAGGCTCTAGGGACCTGTTTCAGACCATTCAAAGCTTTCCTCAGCTGGTCAACTTGATCTTCTTTTCCTTCAACCTTATAGCCTTCAGATTGCTCCACATAAATCTCCTCTAAAATCTACCCATTCAAGAATGCCGATTTGATATCCAACTGGAAAATTTTCCAGTCAAATTGGGCTGCAAGTGCCAGCAATAATCTGATAGTATCATGCTTGGCTACTGGGGCAAAAGTGTCAGAAAAAATCAATTCCTTGTTATTTTGCAAAACCTTTGACCACAAGCCTTGCTTTGTACTTATGGGCTGATCCATCAGGATTGGTTTTCAGCTTGTAAATCCATTTCACTTGGATTACTTTTCTCTTTTATGGTCTGTGTACTAACTTCCAGGTATTGTTCTTCTTAATCATGGTGAGCTACTCATGCATTGCAGCCTTCCACACATCAGACTTTGCTGCTTCATAATAATTTTTGGGTTCCACCATAGCCACGTTGCATCTTTCGTATACATCAGCCAGGGATCTAGTCTCTCTCTCTGCATGTTCTTCATCTTCATCAGAATCTGCCTCTCGGATCAGCCCTTCTCTTATCTCTTCCTGCCTTGACTCGACTTGTTCATCTTTTGTTTTCTCTTCCCAGTTCCAAACTACACTTTCATCAATCTTTATATCCTTGGTAATCACAACTTTTCTTGACTTAGGGATATATACTCTGTAACCTTTAGAATTGCTATTGTAACCTATAAAAATCCCAACCTCAGCCTTATCATCTAGCTTGGTTCTCTTGCTTACTGGAATCATGACATAACATATGCTTCCAAATATTTTCAAACTTCCCACTACTGGTTTAACTCCACTCCATGCCTCAATTGGAGTTTGGTTCTTGATCAATGTTCCAGCTTGATTCTCCACCAACAACTTGAATTTTTTGAACACAGTAGCTACCTCATTTTTATGCTTCAGGAAATATACCCAGGCCATTCTTGAATAATCATCAATGAAGAGTACAAAGTACCTACTACCATTTAGTGATTCAGTTCTCATGGGACCACACACATCTGTGTGAATCAACTACAGCTTGTCACTTGCTCTCCAGGCTTAATCCGTAGGGAATGATGGTTTTCTGAGTTTGCCAAGTTAGCATGATGTGCATAGGTTCCTTTTTTCCTCTATTTCGGGTAGGTCCAGCACCATATCTCTAGTCTTAAGTTCTTTGATTCCTAAGTAGTGAAAGTGACCCAACCTTTTGTGCCAAAGTTCAGACTCTTCAGACCTACTGATTAGAGCAAAGTTTTTTAACTTTTTCCACTCTACCGGGAAGCTTTTTCCCAGCATCCTAACATTCATCAACTCATTTCCCTCACAATCCAGTACAATGCATGAATGGTTTTGAAAATGTAAAGTGTAATTCTTCTTTAGCATTTGTCCTACACTCAACAGATTTTGTGTAATTTCTGGTACAAATAAGACATTTGAAATAACCTTGGTACCTGTTTGTGTTAGGACTGCAACATCTCCAATTCCTTTGGCTTCAACATATTCACCATTTCCGATCTTGATTCTGGAGTTGTAGGTTATGTCCAGTCTGATAAACTTCTCCAAATTGGCTACCATGTGGTTGGTGCAACCATTGTCTATTAGCCACACATCACTGCTAGTCTGAGTTGAGTAGCATGAAGCTACAAGCTTGCTCAGACTCACTGCCCTGCTGTTGATCCTCTGCAAATTGAGCTTGCTGTAGTGGTTGTGCACCTTTGTTCTTGCACACTTTTTCAATGTGCCCAAACTGTTTGCACCCTCTACATTGGATCCCAAGCCTAAACCAGCACGTATTCTCTAAGTGTCCCTTCTTTTTGCAGTGAGAACATGGTGGATAACTCCTTGCTCCACTTGGTTTTCCCCATTGCCCACTAGTTATCTCTTTTCCTCTTTTGTCTCCGGCATTCTTTCTGTTATACCCCTGCATGTTCTTTCCCATTTGAGTAGCCATCATAGCACCTTCATTAGTGTCCTCTTGCCTCATTAACCTTCTTTGTTCTTGAGCTTGCAGTCCATGGACCAATTCGGTAAGGCTGATTTGTGACAGATCCTTTGAATCTTCTAAGGAAGATATCTTGGATTCAAACCTTTCGGGTAAGCTAACTAGCACATTTTCAACAATCATCTTATCACTCATCTCAACTCCCAACAATCTGATCTTGTGCACCACACTCATAAGCCTATCCACATACTCTTTTACTTTCTCCATCTCCTGCATTCTTAACATCTCAAACTCTCTCCGCAAGTTCATCACTTGAATATTCCTTGTTGTATCACTTCCCATGAACTCTTCCCTCAGCCTATCTCATGCTTCTTTTGTTGTTTCACATGCCATTATTCTTGTAAACACAAGGTCTGTTACAGCAAAATGTATATGGGATAGGGCCCTTGGAGCTTTTGACATCTCTTCTTCATACATCCTTATCTGATTCAAAGTGGGGTTTGGACCAAGTTGCGGTGGTTGTTTCTCTTCCTCCACATACTATCAAAGCCCCTGCCCTCTTAGATAGGCCTTCATTCTAACAGCCCAAATATGATATTGGTCACCATTGAACACTAGCGGTGAGAGAGAAGCTGACTGAGTTGCCATGGAAAACAGATTGCAGTTTGGGATAGAGTTGTTCTTCAAGAAGGCTGGAGTTTGATGGTGATTCGAAGGTTGGTTTTTGAGTTTCTTAGACGGTGGTGTGGTAATGTAGCTCTGATACCATGTTGGTGTTTTAGCAATGTCGGATTATCAAAGAAAAGAGAAAAAAAAAAAAAAAAAAAAAAAAAAGAGTTCAATCTGATTTGTATTAACCAACAACCACATAATATAACATATTTAGGCTTACTGTTACAACCACTATCCAGTAAGCTTTTACACAATGCAAGTAATCCACACAAATCTAACAACCATGCTACAATTAGGACACACAAAACCTCAAATTCAGCTGGATTTACCTAAACAAATTTTAACATAAAAAGTTGACAAACTGGTCCTAAGCTACTGCTTTCAACACAGCACCATGCACAACACATTATTTGCAGCAAAAACCATCTTCAAGCTTCAGTTCCAGCACAATGCATTTCCAGCACAGCATCATAACTTTAACACATTCAATCTAAACCTTACACATGTTTCAATCATAGTGGCTCTCTCTAGATTCTTTCTCATGATTTTTCAAACTTAGCCTAACTCTCTTACTATAAATACACTCTACCTTCCATGCATTCAAAACAAGAGCTAAACAAAGTACACTTTGTTACTTAGTTCTCAAGGTGTTATTGTGTGAGGAGAGAAGCAGATTTAACATCCATTCATATTGTGATAATGGGAAGCAACAAGCAGAAGAAAGGCTTCTCTCTATTCAGCATGTTCAAACCCAAGGGGCCTAGAAGATCTTCTGGTGAGTCTGCATGGGAGGATAACACAGGAAGTGGAAGAAGGGTGTGGTCACGTGAAAAAGACAATGGCTCTTCGGTTGCTGACCCTCGTATCGACCGGAAAGCTCAGGATTTTATCGCGAAATTCCACGCGACTCGCTTCTCTGAATCTGAACTTCATGCTGTTTATCAACCTGGAGCTGCGACTGGGAGAGCTTGAACATCATATCAGAAAAAGCTAGTTTCATTTAATTATCAAGGTCTATATCAGTTAATTAATTCCTTGTATGTCTTTGTTATTTATTCTTAACTCTTGTAATCATGTTCATAGCTCGTGAATCACAGTAATGAATTCCAGAAAAAATATATACTGAAGTTGAATGGTGAACTTACTTGAAATTGCAAGCAATTGATACATAATATATACTAAAGTTGAATGAACTTTCGCCCCCTGTTATTTCAAGCCTATCTTTTCAATTTCATCGTTTCTTCGCTCCGAAGTTACAGTAAATTTCCAAGAATGATCCCCATGGTTTGGCCTGCAGTATATTTCCAAGCATAAGCTTCAATGGTAATGTTGAATGGATTTGAGCCCTTGTTACTGCAGCCATATCTTTCGATTTCAGCGTTTCTTCGCTTCGAAGTTAATGTGGATATGGAAGAACGATCCATGGTTTGGCCTGCTGGGTATTTCCAAGTATAAGCTGCAATTGTAAAGTTGAATGAATTTGAGCCCTTGTTATTGCAGGGATATAGTTTTTCAATATCATCGTTTCTTTGCTTCGAAGTTATTGTAAATTTCAAAGAACGATCCATGGTTTGGCTGCAATGGATTTGTTTTTTACAGCTGTTGAGAGTTCAGTTTTTCTTGAAACTCATGAGATTCTAGTATAAAGCATAGCAGGTGCTTCTTTTTCAGGAATCTTACAATATTTATTATAATTTCTAAGAGAGATTGTTCTTTCTTCCTTACATACATTATTGTACTTTTTTATACTTTCTTTTAGATGCTTGATAACCAATTCATACCTGTAATTAAACTTTGGATACTATAATTAATCACAAGTATAATAACGTTTAGTTAAATTAATTACTACTTCAAATGATGAAAATTTGGTGTCCCTCTTGATGATTTGAAAAGCCAATTGATAGAAATGAAATGTTCAGTATGAAGAACAAACATGAAATAATGTTATGCATTAAAGTCATCCTGGGAAGATGCTCCCAGGAGGCAATGATTGTAAAGGGATGGTGATGGTTGTTTCAAAACCCCCTGAAAATGAAATATTCTTCAAGTGCAAGTCAAGTAACTGAGATATGAATTTGACATCCAATTGCAATTATGTTACATCAATACTTTCTGGACTTCCATCGATTGGTCATCCGAGCACGAATCTTACCACAATTGTCAATATTCTCTCCATCATTTTATTACCAGCTGCATAACTCTCTAATATTTGCTTAAGTTCTGTTGCACTTGCTTAGCAATATCAAGACTGCAGAAATACTGATTTTTTGACACCCCATATGATAAGTTTTACTCTATTTTTGGCATTCTGGATTCAGATATTTTGTGTTTCTTTCTGTGGATGGTTAAAGCTCTTTTAAACATCCATTCAAAGAATAATAGAAAAGTGAAAGTGGTGCCAGGCTAAAAGCCTAAAAGTAACTTTGCAATGGGGAAGTTGTTCAGCTTTACGCATAGCTTATGCTTATGCTATGCTAGCTTCTCATTAGAAGAGCTCTG
>CM047748.1:30234144-30331109 GCA_026225825.1 Pistacia integerrima
CAGAGCTCTTCTAATGAGAAGCTAGCATAAGCATATATGGGTATCCTTTAGTCCAGCTAAAGCTGAACAACTTCCCCATTGCAAAGTTACTTTTAGGCTTTTAGCCTGGCACCACTTTCACTTTTCTATTATTCTTTGAATGGATGTTTAAAAGAGCTTTAACCATCCACAGAAAGAAACACAAAATATCTGAATCCAGAATGCCAAAAAATAGAGTAAAACTTATCATATGGGGTGTCAAAAAATCAGTATTTCTGCAGTCTTGATATTGCTAAGCAAGTGCAACAGAACTTAAGCAAATATTAGAGAGTTATGCAGCTGGTAATAAAATGATGGAGAGAATATTGACAATTGTGGTAAGATTCGTGCTCGGATGACCAATCGATGGAAGTCCAGAAAGTATTGATGTAACATAATTGCAATTGGATGTCAAATTCATATCTCAGTTACTTGACTTGCACTTGAAGAATATTTCATTTTCAGGGGGTTTTGAAACACCCATCACCATCCCTTTACAATCATTGCCTCCTGGGAGCATCTTCCCAGGATGACTTTAATGCATAACATTATTTCATGTTTGTTCTTCATACTGAACATTTCATTTCTATCAATTGGCTTTTCAAATCATCCAGAGGGACACCAAATTTTCATCATTTGAAGTAGTAATTAATTTAACTAAACGTTATTATACTTGTGATTAATTATAGTATCCAAAGTTTAATTACAGGTATGAATTGGTTATCAAGCATCTAAAAGAAAATATAAAAAAGTACAATAATGTATGTAAGGAAGAAAGAACAATCTCTCTTAGAAATTATAATAAATATTGTAAGATTCCTGAAAAAGAAGCACCTGCTATGCTTTATACTAGAATCTCATGAGTTTCAAGAAAAACTGAACTCTCAACAGCTGTAAAAAACAAATCCATTGCAGCCAAACCATCGATCGTTCTTTGAAATTTACAATAACTTCGAAGCAAAGAAACGATGATATTGAAAAACTGTATCCCTGCAATAACAAGGGCTCAAATTCATTCAACTTTACAATTGGAGCTTATACTTGGAAATACCCAGCAGGCCAAACCATGGATCGTTCTTCCATATCCACATTAACTTCGAAGCGAAGAAACGCTGAAATCGAAAGATATGGCTGCAGTAACAAGGGCTCAAATCCATTCAACATTACCCTTGAAGCTTATGCTTGGAAATATACTGCAGGCCAAACCATGGGGATCATTCTTGGAAATTTACTGTAACTTCGGAGCGAAGAAACGATGAAATTGAAAAGATAGGCTTGAAATAACAGGAGGCGAAAGTTCATTCAACTTTAGTATATATTATGTATCAATTGTTTGCAATTTCAAGTAAGTTCACCATTCAACTTCAGTATATATTTTTTCTGGAATTCATTACTGTGATTCACGAGCTATGAACATGATTACAAGAGTTAAGAATAAATAACAAAGACATACAAGGAATTAATTAACTGATATAGACCTTGATAATTAAATGAAACTAGCTATTTCTGATATGATGTTCAAGCTCTCCCAGTCGCAGCACCAGGTTGATAAACAGCATGAAGTTCAGATTCAGAGAAGCGAGTCGCGTGGAATTTCGCGATAAAATCCTGAGCTTTCCGGTCGATACGAGGGTCAGCAACCAAAGAGCCATTGTCTTTTTCACGTGACCACACCCTTCTTCCACTTCCTGTGTTATCCTCCCATGCAGACTCACCAGAAGATCTTCTAGGCCCCTTGGGTTTGAACATGCTGAATAGAGAGAAGCCTTTCTTCTGCTTGTTGCTTCCCATTATCACAATATGAATGGATGCTAAATCTGCTTCTCTCTTCACACAATAACACCTTGAGAACTAAGTAACAAAGTGTAATTTGTTTAGCTCTTGTTTTGAATGCATGGAAGGTAGAGTGTATTTATAGTAAGAGAGTTAGGCTAAGTTTGAAAAATCATGAGAAAGATTCTAGAGAGAGCCACTATGATTGAAACATGTGTAAGGTTTAGATTGAATGGACGATAATAACAACATAGTCACAGTTGAATTGACACTATATTGGTAAAACTTGGTAGCATAAGCACAAGGCTTGCTTGGTGGACCCAAAAAGCTTTGGTTGGGGGTGGTTCAAGCCCCAACATTTGGGTCTTTGTTTTTGCATATTTTCCTCCTTTTGGAGAAATCATTGAATGCCCTTTCAAAAGTATTCCCATTTATTTACTCTTCTATGTGATTATATTTTGATGGGTCAGGATAAAGTAACTTAGAATTTTAATTTACATTTAGACACTTGAGTTGTTTATATTTGTTTACCTCAAAGTGATAGAAGAGAAGTTAAACATAATATTGATACTTGATTTTGACACCAACGACCTCGTATGTGCAAAGTGCTAATCAGGTATTAGAAATTACACGTGATTGATTATGCGAGTTGATTATGGTACTGAGATGATATATGTTTGGAGAAACATAAATAAGAGATTGATAAGAGAGATTTTTATAATAGTTCAGATGCTTCAAGCGAATCCTATATCCGCTGTTATTTTATTATTTTTTGACTATTTTTTTGATATTACCTGTAAGACGTACAAAAATGGAGAAATACTTTGTTTACAGAGAAAAATAATGGTTGAATCTCACGTTTGTGCCTAGCTCATATATGCCCAACCTCCCATTTTCATGAAGAGATGTGTCTATTTATACCTTTGAGGTCAATGTAATGAGTGTTTTTGTAAGTTGTCTTGACATGTGGGGACCACTTTTTAATCCTTATCTTAAAATGGGATAGGATTTATATAAAATATCTCTTTGAGGCGGTTTGGGTTTTGACAGCTAATACTACTTTGTCTTTAAGTGCTTGTTAAGCTCTAGTTGGTGGTGCTGACATTAGTGTGTATTTTTGGCACAACACATAACTATATTTAATGATAACTCAATATATTTAGCAATAACGTCAAAAATTATGTTAAAAGTTTATGGAGTCAAAATATTCTAATCCTATTTTGATTTACCTAATCTAACCTTTGTGTCTCTTCCTTTTCACCTTTTCAACTTTGATCATATTATCTTCTTCTCTATCCAAATTTGTATTCTTTCTTTTCAAAATCATTGAGCAAATTCGGCTAATGTCCTTTTTTGGTTAATTACTTTGAATAGTTGAATATAACTAATCCTAGCTTTGACATATATTGATGCAATATGGAAAGGAAATCATTTGACTGCTGGAATTATGCATCCTGGAATCAAGCAAATTACAAGATATCCAGGAGCAATTTCAACAATTACTTTATTAAGATTATTCTGTAATTACACTACTGATCACATTCCTTTTTTCATTCTTGCATTTTTTTGTATGAATTGAATACTTTGTAAGTACAAAATATATAGTACAAAAATATATAAAAAAGTCTTCTTACATTCTGACCTCTTCTTGCATTCTTTGGCAACTCAGTTATCTCTTTTGCATCTTATTGCTCATATTTTGACATGGTATTAGAGCATCCTATTTAATTTTTGCTTCTGCTCAGCAGCCCTCTCTAGCCAACATTTTCAGAGTCAATGAATCAAGGTCTCTTGGATTAAGCATTCTTATTCTTAGCAAATCCTTCTTTGCCAGAATTCCAGAACCTGCAAAAGGCACTTGGATTAGTATTTTCTTTTACCAAAAACCACAAAATCTGCAGTATTACCAAATTTTAACAAGACAACTTCCCTTGTGGATCCAAACACCAACCTATAAATCACAACTCCACCACCCTTAAACTAGTCAAACAAAAACCAAAATCAAAACAAGAATTTTGGATTGAGTCAAAATCATGACCAAACCCATACCTAATCCGGTCCAAACTCATTCAGGTTCATGGGTCAAACATCTAACTCAATAGGTCAAAATCCCTACCCATTATTCCAAATCATCCAAAATAATCCCAACAGACCAGAACCTAGCGACCCTCTCTACTCCCCAGCATTCGACGGTGCTGAGTTGGTCCTTGTCAAGCAACCGCTCACCAGATCCAGAAACTATGCTACTTCGGCCTGTGACTTCTGCCGATCGTTGATCACAAAGGAAAAGGAATGGTTCATTGATGGAACCCTTCCTCACCAGTCGAACCGCATCTTCTCAAGCATTGGAAACACTACAACACACTCGTTCGAGCATGGATTAGAAACTCCCTGACCTAGGAGATTGTCGCCGGACAATCACAAACAGAAAATGATCAAGAAATGTGGGCAAATATACATGAGATGTACGACCAGCTTGATTTGGCTAAGATATTCACCTTACGTCAATCTCTCGCCGAAATCAAACAACATAACTTACCAGTGACTACCTATTTCAACCGCTTATCGATGGTTTGGAACGAATTAGATGCTGTAGCTAAGCCTTTTGAAGCGTCGGCCATGGTGATTCAACAAATCAAATGGGTAAAGGATTAGGATCACTTGATCCATTTTTTAATGGGTTTAAATGACAATTTTTTACCTTTTAGAACACAAATGCTTGCCATCACGCCGGAGCCAATGCTCCATCGCACTTACCAATTGGTTGTACAAGATGAGAGTCAACATCTAAGCTCCCAAGATGGCTCTCAAAACAGCGACATTGCTGCCTTCACCATGACACAATGAAAAGGCAGTGATGGAGAGAAGAGTGAAGGTGGTGGTGGGGAAAATAAAGTTCATGAAAGGCAAGTGAATGATGGAATTGTTTTAAAAGGAGCAAAATCCAATGGCTTAAATTCATCCTCGAAATCCAACAATCAAGGCAATGTCAAGGCAAATTCTTTTAATACTTCACATGGGCCGGGTCATTCTAATTCAAATGAGCCACCTTCATTTAATTCAAATGGTTCATATCAAGCAAGTGGGTCCAATGGGTCAGGATTCAATAAATCTAGGAGAAGTACACGCTACTGTGATTATTGCAAATGGAGAAATCGCACGTGTGACACTTGTTGGAAGCTGCATGGACGCCCCTCTAATAAAAAATTTGGGTCTACAGTCAACCAAACAGACACCATCGGAAATTTAGTACCTACATTCAGTCCTGCACAATATCAGCAAATAATTCAGATGATTAGTCAACTTCCCCAAGCTAATACAGCACCTTATGTAGGTACATCTTGTTGTTTCAATTGAAATAAAGATTATATCTGGATAATTGATTCATGGGCAAGTGACCACATCATTTGCAACTTAGAGTATTTCACCCATACACCTATTAAATCATACACATCTGTTCGTATGCCCAATGGCACCATGGCTCCCGTAAACCAAATAGGAACTGTTCAACTTACCTAAACCTTAGTCCTCCATAATGTTTTATTTGTCCTAGCCTTTAGATTTAACCTTATCTCTGTTTCCAAAATAGGTCAAGATAACAATTGCTGTTTAAAATTTCTTCCCAACATATGTGAATTTTAGAACCCTTTGACTGGGAAACTGATGAGCTCTGGTAAGGTTCATAACAATCATTACTATTGGATAACTGATTTTGTGGATAGGTCTCAAAATATTTTGTCTTGTATTACTCAAAATAAATTCTTTGATAGTAATACAAATTTTAATAAAAAATCCTTGATTTTGCATCAAAGATTGGGTCATAGTGCTTCCATTTCACAACCTAGTTTTCCGGTTTGTCCCATTGCCAAACAATCCCAAACTGTTTTCCCACACAACGCATCAAACACTTTGTCCTTTTTCCCTTATTCACATTGATATTTGGGGGCCTTATCACACCCCTAACCATGATGGCTACCGATTAGAGGTAGAACAAATGGGCCGGGTTAGGCGGGTCAACCCTAACTCGGCTCGCATTAAGACGGGTTCAATCTGGACTGCCTAAAAGGCGGGCTGTGCCCAACTCAGTATATACCCCTGCTGGACGGGTGGCCTGGGTTTTAATATATCAACCCGGCAACCCGACGGGTTAAATTTTTTATTTTTTAGAAAAAACCCTCCAACCCGCCAAGTTGGAAGTTTTCAACACGGTGGGTTGGACGAAAAAAATTAAATAATAAATTTTCACCAACGCTGTGCTTGTCACATTATTAATTTAATTGTGAAAAGTGGTATGAAAAAAAATTAGAAATAATATTGATAGAATTAGGGATTCTTTAGCTTGGATTACTAGTAGTAATAAAAGAAATGTTGAATTTCAAGATGCTTGTATAAAATCAAATATGTCTCCTAGAACTTTTGCATTAGACATGCTTGTTAGATGAAATAGTACTTATTTAATGCTTGATTCATGTTTACCTTATGCAAATTTAATTAGTTATTTTGTAGCAAATAATAGAGGTCCTTATTATTTGGTAGAAAATGATAGGCATATAGCTAAAAAATTTTATTCTTTTCTTAAAATTTTTTACCAATCCACTTTACAACTTTCTAGTGTGTATTATCTTACTAGTAAATTGGTAATGCATACAATCATAAAAATTTCAGATTTATTTAGAAAAAACAGAAACAATGAAATTTTAGCGGGACCAATACAGGCAATGGAATTACAATTTAAAAAATGTTGGAAACCCATTGATATTCCTTATTGTTTAGGTGCTATATTTGATCCTAGAATTAAAGTACTAGGTTTAGACACATTAACTGAAAATTTACAAAACGAAGCATATGCCAATCAACTAGGAGAGGTAAGAGAGTGTCTTACAAAGGTATATTTGCAATATGAAAAAAGGTATGGGAACCAGCAAAGAGGCGAAATACCCGAGGAAGTTGCATAAGAAGAAACAAATGAAGACTTCAACTCCTGGAGTGCACTTAATGGGCCGAAGAGGACCCGAACCTGAAACACAGCCACCTCTTCAGAAACACCAACAACGAATGTACTGTCCTCCATACAGTTACAGAGTAATAAGCTTCACCAATAGTTGGGAACCCCCGAAGTGTTACCAACTGATCCACAACAAAGAGCCAACTTTGATGTCTTAGAATATTGGAAAACCAGAAAATGTATTTTTCCGGTATTATCAAGACTTACCTTGGATGTTTTCTCTGTTCCTGTCTCAATTGTCTCATCCGAACAAACATTTAGTGCAAGTGGAAGAATTTTAAATGAAAGGAGGACTAAACTTTCACAAAAATTGAAGTCCTCACATGTCTTCGAGATTGGGAATGGTTGCGCCATCAGGATCAATACGAGGTTGTCAACGATACTTTAATAGAATCATTTCAATTTTGTAATATAGATGATACGGATAAGGGAGGTCTTAGTCAACAGCCAAATTAGTTGTTTTGTAAATTGTAACTTGTAAATTAATTGTCAATTATTGCACTCTTTTTTCCTTACCAAGTTTTTGTCCCATTGGGTTTTTCTTGGTAAGGTTTTTAACGAGGCAATAATTGTTGTAATTTCTTATTTTATTTTTTGATAAATGAATAAATCTAATTTTTCTTATATTACAATTTCATTATATTAAAATTGAATTAATATTTGAAATGTTAACAAAAAAAATTAATTTAATTGAATTATTGATATTTGAAAAGTTAACTAAAAAGTAAAAACAATTACACAAAAGAAAAAAAAATTAAAAAACAAAAAAATAAAAAAAATTATGGGCTAACCTGGCGCGGCCCGCATCAAAACACGTCGGGTTAGGGTTGGCGGGCTGGGTTGGGCTAGCCTTTTTGGCCAAGAGGCGGGCCTAACCTGACCCACCAATTCCTATAACCCGTCACGGGTCGGGCTGGACGGGTTATTTTTCCACCTTTACTCCCGATTCTTTCTTACCATAGTTGACAACTTCTCCCGAGGGACATGGGTTTATCTCATGCACTCCAAAACCTAAACACTTTCCAAAATTCAGGCCTACATTTCCATGACCAAAACACAATTCAGTTTTTCTGTTTAGAGGATCCGAACAGATAATGCTCGTGATTTCTTTAATCACCATTGTTCGTCATATTTTACATCTCTAGGCATCATACATGAAAGTTCTTGTGTCTACACACCCCAACAGAATGGTTTAGTTGAATGGAAACATCGACACCTCTTAGAAATGGCTAGAGCCTTTAAACACCAACATACCAGTGTCCTTTTGGGGCGAATGTGTGGTCACAGTTACTTACTTGATCAATCGGATGCCCACCAGAGTTCTTAATGGTAAGACTCCCTATGAACTTCTTTTTGGGAAACTTCCTGATATTAGCCATCTTAGAGTATTTGGTTGCTTGTGCTATGCTACTAATCTTGGGGCTCGTGACAAGTTTGGTCCTCAAGCCACGCATTATGTTTTCTTGGGATATCCTATGCATCAAAAGGGGTATTGGCTATATGATCATACAGAAAATAGATTTTTGATTTCCAGAGATGTGAATTTTCATGAAGATTCATTCCCTTTTATGGATACTTCTGATCGGCCCACCATTCTTTTCCAACAGAAATCAATTTTCCTGGAAGATCATCCATCTCTTTTTGGCATATATTTTATGGTACCACCTATAGTAGATCTGATTACTTCTCCAACCATAGCCGATTCTACAGGTGTTCCCATAGATCCTATCGAAGAATCTTCTTTCTTAGAAGACTCTTCCTCCTCCGAAGACTCTCCCCTTACTACCAATTCTCCTGATCATTCAGAATCGACCCCCCACCGATTCACATGGTCTACCCGACCACCTATTTGGACTGCCGATTATGTCTGCCCTACTGTTCAGATTGCCTCAGGTACTCTCTACCTTGCTACAAATTATATTAGTTATGATCGTCTTTCTCCTGCCCACAAAATCTGTATCAATTAGATCTCCATAAAACAAGAGCCATCTTGCTATTCCAATGCTGTTCCTCATGCACGATGGCAATGAGCCATGGCTGATGAAATCCATGCTCTGGCACAGAATCATACTTAGGACATTGTACCTAGGCCTTCTCCCATTGCTAAACACGTAACTGTTCGAGCTTTTCTGACCGTTGCTGCTATTCATGATTGGTCCCTCCACCAAATGGATGCGCACAATACTTTTCTCCATGGCGATCTTCATGAGGAGATTTATATGGATCTCTCTCCGAGCCTTCACCGCCAGGGGGAGAATAATATATGTCGGCTACAAAAGTCCCTCGATGGTTGTTTGAAGCAAGCATCTCTTCAATGGAATGCTAAAATCATAGAAGCACTTACAGACATTGGATTTCTTCAATCCAGAAATGGCTATGCTCTTTTCACATGGCATAAAGGTACTGTCATGCTCCCTCCCGAGTATCCCTATCCCACTGGATCCGGACGCTCCAGGAGACTCAGGATCCCGAAAGGAAGGAAAAAAAAACGTTCATAAAAACAATTCCATTTATAGACGAAAGTGAAACGTAGTGCATTTACATGTTTAAGGTTTAGAAAGTGGAAATACACAAAATAATTATTCCAAAAGCGAGAACTGAAAATCTAGTTACAAAGAGAAACGTAGTATCAGAGTCCACTAAAGTTTGTAAAAGGTGTAGATCATCATGCGTCAAGGCCAACCTAGAGCGTAGAGTATGCTCCACACGAACCCGATTTACGATCCTGGGGGAGGAAACATAAAACAATGAGCTGGGAAGCTTAGTGAGCGGAATATATATTTTATACGAAAATAGCTTTAACTTTGAAAACATGCATGAATAATCCAGTTGTATGCCACACAATACTAATGCACTTACATGATAAGGCAACAAACAACATATATTATTCTCGGATGCCATGAAAGCACACACCACTATCATATAAAATAAATCAATTATCACCACCCTACTAGCACTTAGGGACCTGGATTATAACTATCCGAACCAGTCCCTAACTCAGACATGAAGCTACACCACCTGCAATCTACCTTTGGGGTGGCACCATCCGTAGTCTACCCTCGGGATGGTACAGACATCACTGGATAACCATGCTTGACCCATAGTCTACCCTCGGGGCGTCATGATATGGTATCAAATATAATCTCACCCATGGTCTACCCTCGGGGTGTCCAAAATTCCACACCGGCCAATAACCGCCTGGTGTAATCCCGCCTGGAGCTCGTCAGGCGTCCGTCTTATCCGAGTAGGATATCCTAATCGTTCGGTAGGACGGACCATCTCAATGCGCGCATGAGGATAAATGTCAAATACTAACTGATGTATGGAGGGAGATGGATACTAAACAAGAGTGGTTTCTAATCCAGGAGTCAAACATATTAATAATCATGCATCCAGAATTTCATTCCAAATATGCATCATGCATGCCTTGTACATATATAAAGTATAATATGATATAAAATTTCAATAAAAAGGGCATATAATCATGAATGCAATGCTCGCCATGTCAAAAGTACAAAAGTGTGAAAATTTTTATTTACACCCTATATTTTTCATCAATTTCACTAAAGTCCCAAAACTTTTAATCTTTGTAGTCAACCCCCAAACTAACTTTCGACCTTGACAGTTACACACCCATAACCGAGAACACAATGCCTCACAAAATTTTATTTTCCTATAATATCTTTCCCACTAATTATCATCAAAGCCTAAACTCAACAAAAATAATATAATTGGCATCATTATTATTAATAAACCAGCCGACTAACATAGACAAATTCAATTCCAACAAATTAATATATTGGGCCTTATCATTAACAATAAGTCAGCCCACCAATACAAACAAATTCATCCAAAACCCTAAACAATAACTGGGCCTCATTATCCTTTTACAACCCAATAAGGCTTCAAAACCCAAGTCCATTCATTCTTTTATGGAACTAAAACCCAATCAACAAAATCTGGCCTTATTTTATTAGGCTTGCCACTATTATAATTAGACTCAATAACTCAAACAGCATCTCTTCCCCAAATTTTCCGAGCAGCTTAACAAAATGTTTCTTCCAAATTTTTATTGAGCACAAAGCAAAATAAACTTCCAGCCAACAAAATGAAAACAAAACAGCAATTCTTTACATACCAAGGTAAGCTTCCAGTTCACGTTTTCATACCAAAATTTCTTTTTAAGAAACAATTCCAGCCAACAATATAACATTGAAACAGTAAATATATATACACTCAAGGTAAACTTCCAGCAACTCCAATTTGCAAAATTCATAAACTAAACTCATACAATAAATCATCAATATGACAGTACCAAAACACAAATGCTGCCTATTCTTAAATTTCATTGTGTCAAACCAACTTAACCAATCAATTATTGATTTCATGTCTTCTCCTCATCACAATACATTGCTTAGCATTCCCGGCTCATAACCCAACACAACAAAAATATTGCAAAAATGACAGCATGCATAACACCTGAATTGTCCACAACCATACATGAATTTGAAAACATGCAATTTCATGCAATACTATTCCACTCACAAATTTCTCCTTTGCTTTCATCTCAAGTGCTCAGTTCTCCTGTCTTCTTCATCTATTTGATTCAAAATTGTTATAGGAATTAAGATCTAACCAAAGAGAAAATGAAAGATCGATTAAATACGATAAATGATTGAAAATGCATGCGTAACACTTATTCCTTTACCCCAAAATTTCTCTGAAAATTCTTCTCCTACAAAGCACCTCTCGGCCCTCCTCTAATTTAACTCAAATATTTTTTTTTTTGTTTCTCCCTTTCAATTCACACGAGAGAATGAAAGAAAGCTAAGACAAAGATCTTCTCCCTCTCTCAACCCTCTCTTTCTCCACTCTCCCATTCTTTTCTCCTCATCTCAATTTAATATAAATTCACAACTATCATTGGCAAAACAAGGTGCCAAAACCGGGGGCTAATTCTCAAAAAAAAATTACCTTTAATCCATCTTGCAATGGCCAATTATGATGCATCCCTTAGTCTTTGATTTTTACATCTTGCACCCTAAAATCCTTTAATTAAAGTTCTGTTTTATCACGATCTCACCCTTGGAAAATTATCATGTGCCCTTGCATGCATAATATTAATAAGACCCCTCATCTTTAGTCAATTTACAAGTGCTCATGCAAAACTTTTTAATAAACCTACCAGGCCTTATTTCTTACTAAAACGTCTCCAAAAAGTTTCAATTCTTACACATTACCCCCTAGATTCACATAAATAAAATTAAATAAATCCACAGAGAAAATACGGAGTATTACAATACCTCAGTCATTACTTTAATCATTTAAGTGGATGACATCCTTATCACAGGGAATGATGAACCTGCCATTCAAGCCTTAAAAGAACATCTCAACACACTTCCGTGTAAAAGATATGGGAGAACATAAGTATTTCTTGGGAATTGAGATTGCAAGATCCCTTGCTGGCATATCCCTCAATAAGAGAAAGTATGTTCTTGAGTTAGTATCAGATTTTGGATTGTCTGCATGTAAACTAAGCATGATTCCAATAGAATAAAATACCAAACTCAAAGCTAGCAATATGATAAAGAAGTGTCATTATCAGAAGATATCCTCCATTAAAGGATCCCACTATCTATCAGAGACTTGTGGGAAGGCCAACATATCGCACTATGACACGACCAGACATAAGTTATGTCGTTCACATCCTAAACCATTCATGCATGGCTTGAAGGAATCTTATATGGAGGCAACAACCAAAGTACTAAAATATCTAAAAGGTTGTCTAAGTCTAGGGCTTCTTCTACCAAGAGACGGGAACTTAGACATAACAACATTCTGTGACTCAGATTGGCACTACAAGAATTTAGGCTTCTCGCAATAAAATTATTTATCATTATAAATATCAAAATTGTGACCATTTTGCTAATGTGAAGAATTGTATTGGTCAATAGATTAATTACATTAAGCTCGTACTCTTAAGCGTATGATGACGAAAGAACATTTGATCACCATAGCCTGATTATTTATTGTGATAATAATAATTTGTCACTTTAAACTAGCTTATTGTGATAAATTATTTGTAACAGTAGAAGACAATTTTTATCACTGCAAGTAATATTTTATCACAATTGATTTATATTTAAAGACCAAATGAAAAGCTTTATGATGAGAAAAATAATATATTATGACAAAATTGATTTTGTCAAAATTGTAAATAATGACTACATTATTTTCTCATAATTTTATTAGTGACAATTTTTTTTGTCATTGACTTTATTGTGACAACATTTATTTTCTCACATGTTTGTTTATTTGACAATATTATTTGCCAAATATAGTTTAGTGACGAAAATAATTTTGTAGAAAATTTAATAGCATGACAAATAATTTTTGATACAAATATTTTTGCATGATAAATTTTTATTGTCAAAATAATATACGCGTGACAAATGTTTTTTGTCATCTCAATAATGATAATTTCTAAAGGCAACTGATATTTAAAAGAGTCCACAAACAAATTTTATCTTCATCCTCAACATTTTCCTCTTCTTTGGCCTTCTCTTCCTCTTCTTCATCTAGTAAGGATTGACAAACACCATTACGCTAGTTATCTTAATCTCCTCCTACGCAAATGAGAGGAAAACAACATATAATGAGGGCAGGATTCAATAATTTAATTTAAGTCAACTAATTTTATGATTAAGGCAGAGTCTAGCAACTAATTTGATCAGAACATACTAAAGTATCTTCAAAAAAATCATGAACTTTGTATTTCTAGATATGCAGCTTTTGAGTTAAGTTGAAGCCAGTTTGATGCTCAACCTTCCAGATAACATATGTTACCACATAATATACTGATTCCTAACACAACATTCACCAAAATTCAAAAGGCATAGAGGACTAATATAAACAGAAGGTCTTGCTTCCCAAAAAGATCATATGCTCAATACACATTACATCTATCATCTGTCAGGGAATACCATTTAATTGTAAAACAGATTGCAGTAAAAATTAGATACATGTTTAAAATATATGTAGTTTGGAGAAATTAAAGCTAAACAAAGAACTCACCAGAGGTTGACATTCTTAAGAGAGAATGGAAATGTAAGGTAATACAAAGTGGCTACTATTGGGTGTTAAAGGTCAGCTCATAGAGGTTGGAACTAGTCAATACTGAGTGAAATACCTAAGAAAAACCAACATTATAACTATCTCCATTGACTTAAAGCTAAGAGTATTTGGCACATAAGGGAAAATAATTAATCCACACCACGGCAACATCTTACAATTATTTGCATTGGGAAACTAAAGATGATAAACTAAAAAAATGATTTTCTGAATAAGCAGTTTGGTTGAAGGAATAAAAGCTACTGATTCATCAACACCAGCAGTACTCCCACATCAAGAACATAAACCAAGATGCTCAAGAATTCATTATATCTGTAGAACTTGATCATAGTTGTACCTTCAACAGAACACAATTATCTTCTTATTACTTAATTAAGGGATAATAGAATATATGAAGTGATAAAATGATGCATCCTCGGAGAAGTTACAATTCTAGATTATTCTAGATCTCAACATTCATCATCCAGCCAAGTGCATATCATACAAAACTCATGCCATTTCATAAGATGCACCAAATGCTTGTAGTTTGATCCTCACGCTAAACATCCAACAGATGACATCACAAAATAATGGAAAGTAATGTTTGTTTCTTACCCATAAATGACATATGGCTCCGCCTTTTACAGCTGTTATAATATGCCTTCACTAGCGATGGCAAAGACACCGCTAAAGATTTTTGTCAATCTTAGTTTGTACATGATCTTTCTAGTTTTTAGGTGCCTGTCATTTTGGCTGGATAAAATGATAGTGAGATTTCAGAACCCAAAACAATACAAAGAAAAAAAACTTTAGGCAAATCACCAAAGAATGCAACCTACCCTTGTATGCGTGTTATAAAAAACAGCTTAGATTTTGGCTTCACCAGAGCTGATTTTGCCCTTTTCCCTCTGTGTTTCATTCGGATAAGGTCCAGTTCCTATGTAGAGACAGAGGTTAGTAATTGCTACCCTATCAAACATCTCCTTCATACCAGGAATCAATGTCTCCCCACCTTCAAGCCCAAACCTCTTAGCGAGGCATAGGTGCAGATTGTGTCTTTGACTTAAACACGGTGGCGTGAAAATACCGGGACTGCACCGGTACCACACGTGTCCTCGTTGCATATGAACCACCTTGAGCTAAAGTCCTCCTAATGGCAATATTTGCCATGCTTGAACCAACTCGAAACCACCCCATAGCAATCAACCTCAATCCTTAACTCTATAAAAAAAAAACAAGCAATTCATCGAACACCAGACAAACAAAAAAACAACCAAGATCAGAAACTAAAGAAATGACATTAACGAAAATTGACCACCAAAAAAAATATATTATTTATTAAAAATAGATCAAGCGGATCATAATTCTCGTCTTACACAAATCAATAGATGTCCCGTAGATTCAACGCAATAAATCAAGAAGTAAGACAACAGTGATATTCATTTCCAGAAAATTATTTTAAAACAGATTTAAAAATGAAATGGTTTGAATAGAGGCGTACCTATAAAGCTGGAGATGAAAAGAGAATTAGAGAGTAACCCTAGTTGTTCTATGAACGATGAAGGTGACGGTCACTCCGTCTGTGTTGAAACTGCACTTTTGATATATTTTTATGATTTTTTTTTTCTTTTTTATATTTCTAACATCTTCTCGAATTTCTTAAATTTTTGGTCAAATTGTTTTTTTTCTTTCTTTTTTTAAATTTCTTAAGAATGGCCACTTTCACATTTTATAAAATTGGCCAAAAAATTGGAAACTTCGAAACGAACCACATTTTATTGGAAAAAGCAATTGAACCCGATTTTTTTTTTTTTCATTTTTGGGGGTAAGTCAATTGAACCCGAATTTCTTTCCTCACTTTCCTCATTTTGGAGGTTATTTTTTGTTAAAACATTGTAAAGGTGGTCACTCTTAGAAAAGAATAAATACATGTGGCATGTCTCCCACTCATGTTGAAACTAGTCATTTTATAAAACGAGAATATTTACTTCTATTAATTTGCTGTTATCTTAAGTTCGGTAATCTAATTAATTAGTCTTTGTGAGTCGACCTTTGCTTGCTACTAATACAAGTTGTAAATAGAATAATTTAATTTTTGGTGGCGCTTGATACGCATTAGCAATTTATGAATTTTATTGTGTAATTTGTATTAAGTTGAATTTGATTTGTGTTATTTTATCATTAAAGCCGAAAATGGTATATAATATTTACATTTATAAAATCATTAATAATTTTGTATTGTTTTTACAATTTTTTGGCTTTTTCGAGTTTTTAAAAACAAAAATTAAAAATTAAAATAAAAGTAATAATTTAACAACATATTAGGAACTGAAATTTGGGAACAAATATTTATAATAGATTGAAATGTATTGTTATGATTTTACAAACATATTTTTTTCATCGCTAATTTGTTGGTAATTTGTTTTAAAACAGATTTTTTTGATCTAGCTAAATATAGCAAAACATGACCCGCTCTTGATCAACCCCCAATCCTGACCAAATTTCCTAGCCCTTGACCTCATACCCGATCCTATGCGTTAATGAGGTTTTTTTATTTTTATTTTTTAGTGACATGTATGCTAAAATTATTAATGAGTTTTTTATTTTTTATTTTTTAAATGACATATATGTTATTGCTAAAAACTTGAGAGGAATGACAAATAGTTGTACGCATATTAATTATGTTTTTTTAGCAAATTTTTGTCACAAAATATCACATTTAATTTGACTCAAATATTTTGTCACTAATACCTTGATTTTAAGATTTATAAATAATAATTTTTTTTAATGATAAATAATTCTTTTGTGACAAATTAGTTTGTAATTATAGCATGTATTACTAAATATAGTGACTAAAGTTTTTTATTATATATATGTTTGTCATGATAAAAAATTTATCTAGGCACCTAAATTTTGATTCAAACATTTTATCATTAATACCTCTATTTTAGCATATATTATGACAATTTTTTTATAATATAAATAAATTCTTTTGTGACAAAATAATTTATAGTTAGAGGATGTATAACTAAACCTAGTGACTAAATGTTTTATGACAAAACATATTTGTCATAATAAATAATTTTTTGGCGCCAAAAATTTGTGACGAAATATAGTGAAGAAAATGTTTTTCTTCACTATATTTCTTATGGGTTTCTTTATTGTGATAAAATATTATGACAATAACTTTTTTATTCACTGTATATTCTCTGTCATTATGTCATACTTATGTAATGTTTCTTTATTTTGTTATAATATCTATATCACTCTGACAAAATAACATTTGACAAAATTAATTTTGTCACAATATAATATATTTCTTGTAGTGTGGGGTACGTGTCCCATGACAAGAAAATCTCTCACTAGCTACTGTATAAAGCTTGGGGGATCTTTGATATCCTGGAAGACAAAGAGGCAGTCAACAATATCTCTATCTTCAACAGAAGCTGAATATAGAGCTATGACAAAAACTACATGTGAGATTGTTTGGATTCTAAGATTACTAAAGGATTTGGGGATACAAACACATAAACCCGTCGTCTTACACTGTGACAACAAAGTTGCAACTGACATAGTGGCAAATCCTGTTTTCCATGAGAGGATAAAGCATATTGAAATTGATTGTCACTTCATTCGACATAAAATTCAAAAAGGGGTAATCAAGACAAAGCATATATGAACTTCAGAGCAACCATCAGACATTTTCACAAAGCCATTGTTTAGTTAAGAATATTCATATTTGCTTCACAAGCTTAGAGTTTTCGATATTTACAAACCACCAGCTTAAGGGGGAGTGATGCAATATGGAAAGGCAATCATTTGACTGCTAGAATTATACATCCTGGAGTCAAGCAGACTACAAGATATCCAAGAGCAATTTCAGCAATTACTTTATTAAGATTATTTTGTAATTACATTATTGATCACATTCCTTTTTTCATTCTTACCTTTTTTTTTTTTTTTTTTTTTTTTTTGTATAAATTGAATACTTTGTAAGCACAAAATATATAGAAAAGTCTTCTTACATTCTGTCCTCTTCTTGCATTCTTCGGCAACTCAATTGTCTCGTTTGCATCTTATTGCTCATATTTTGAAATATATCTTTTATCATATGAAAGTATTATTTTTGTCAAATTATGAATTCAGTGTGGTGACACTAATTTTTGATGTTGTAACACCACTTTGTTAATGCACAGTCGTTTTATGTTTTTCTGGTGTCATGACACTAAGTGTCCGTGTGATGACACTCACCTAACCAGATTTCTTTTACTCATCTTAAGTCTCCATTTGATGTTAGTATTTTATCCTTACCTAAGACATATGTAAGTGGTCCTAGTACACTTGTAATTAGCTCATTATTTGGATCAAAAAATTTGTTTTACTTTATTGTGGTCCATAGAAAATTTGGTGAAAACTTTCCCAAAATGTCTAAACTCAAAAAGGACTTGTTGGCTGGCCGTCCCCTTACATTGGTGCGCACGTTTCTTTATATTTATCTTCTCCAATGCATTTTATTTTAAGCCTGAAATACCTCTAAAAGTTCTCTACATATTCTTTGAGGTTTCTTTTGTTTTGAATCTGGTTTCATCTGCTTAGGTAGACTTATAAACACTTTGTTTATCCTTGTTGATTGTTGTTCAAACTTGGTTTCTTTGATGATGATGATGTTGGAACGTGAGTTTCCATTGGTGATGCTTGATGGGATTTCAAGCTATTGAAACTGAAGTGCGTCTTCGATGTTGAACCTTGAAGGAGCTCAAGGGTGACTAGGTGGTCTCGTGGCATGAAGCTAGCGTGGTAGTTCAAAGTTCAACCAAAGGGTGAAGTTTGAAGCGTTGTCATAATAGGGATTATTTTACAACTGATGCTTAACTTCGGCTTTGTAATTGAACTATAAATAGTGGATTAGCTTCATTTGGACATGATGAGCCCACCTAAGCATATGGGATTTGGTGGGGAGGATATGATCTTGCCATTTGAGGATACTAATCATAATTCTCTTTGGTCTAATCCCTTTTTCCCTTGAGAAAAAAATTGTGTTTGATTGATTGATGTGTGTTGATCTTAAGGGATTTATTTTAGTGCTTGTTTTCTAGATCTTATTGTTATGATCATATTGCTCCTAGCCCTCTAGAAGCTTATGTACTTAATAATTTATGTGTACATAGGTTTTGTTATTCATAATAATGTTGGTTGAATCACTGACACAAATTTGCAATACTTCTAATTGAAATCCAGTCTATACAGATAAAAACTTTTGTCGATAACGATCCAAACACATAACTTGATCTTAATGTTGAAAATCAGCAAGGAACTTGTATGCAGTGCAATAATGATCCTAAAGCATCATGTTTAATGTCCTCTTGAACTTGACCGAAAGTTTCGCCACGTATAATGTATATACGATCAAAAATTTTGTCAATAACGATCCAAACACATAACTTGATCTCAATGTTATAAAACAGATAGGAACTTGTATATAGGGCAATAATAATCCTAAAACATCATGTTCAGTGCCCTCTTGAACTCGAGCGACAATTTTGCTGCGTTGAATGTTCAATAACTGAATCAAATTTTATGCAAGTATTGATAAGAACAACTCAGCTACATTAATTTTTGTCTATCATCAAATTGGTCACATTGCATACATGTTACACAATAAATGTGACAGGTAATGCCCTGTAAATTACTAAGTTTGGACATAGGGTACATATGAGTACAAAATGTAATAAAGTTTTAATTACAGAAGAGAATGCAACAATGTTTAGTATATTATTGATAGATCCAACTGGCTGCAGAAGAAGCATCGAATCGAAGTTCGTCCAACACAACTGAGGAGTTACGAATTCAGTAATTAATGAATAACCATGTGTGGTTTCCACCATTTAATTTGCTTTTTAATATGTTATTATCTTGGAAATCTTGAAGATATGTCTGTTCATATGATGTTGATTTATATGGTACCCTAATGAGAAGTAGATTAATTTATTAAATTTCTGAGGTATACGATACTTACCATGTATTTGTAGTCACAGAATACCAATTCTTATTGCCATTCTTGACTAGGTAAAACTATTTTGTTTTTCCAGAACATGACAAGCCATTCTACTAATGTGGCAAAAGCCTTCTGAGGAATACTTTGTTCTAAATATACTTAATTTTCTTTGGCGTGTGAGTTCCTTGCCTTGCAAGGAAAAGTAACCAAGAAACCACCTGGAAATAGAGACCTAAAGGAATCAATTCTGGGGTTCTGCAGATTGAAATCAAGAAAAGGGGTCAATTGGGAGAAGTCTATAAAGTTTTGAAGCCTCATTTGGTTGGCTTGAACTCATGTTTCAAAATTTTCACTGTAAATTTTAACAAGATTAGATTCCCACATTTAGTATTAATTATAGAAATCTTACGGGGGCTGTTAATCTTGGCCTTCAACCCAATATTTTACAGACAGAACCTTCCTTTCAATTTGAAGAACTATTAATTGACTAAAGTACACCACACATTATTATCATAGGTATAATTCTTGCTAACATAAAGTATTAAAATTCTAAATGTCTGTAACTTAAAGTTCATTTTTGACTGGAGCAGGTTTCATATTTTAAGAAATTGAATCAGAATTTTCCTACCACAGAATCTTTCAACTTTGCATCGATTTTGCAAGTTGTAAAATCCATAGTCTTTCCCAGTTCATTTCATACATTGAGAAATTTATTTTGTAATTAACACAGAAAAATACTCACATGCGCGTGCTCGCGCAATCTGCCAAAAAGGTTAACACGATTCTGGTGTTTGCCAGCAGAAAAAGTGTGATGAAAGTTGCAACTAAAGTACACCATGGATGACGGATGTAGAGAGTTGCCTGCGCCCGTAATTTTGAAGTGGTGTGCTAATGAAGAGTTTTAATTGATATAATTCATTTAATTAAGAGCCATTGATTTTTTGTGTTGATTATGAGAAGTTACAGTTGGCCATAGTGAGATATTTTCCCAGTGCTCATCCAACTGTGAGAATCTGATAATTTTCTTTTTCTTTTTCGCTATTAATAAGATAGTTTACAAATATATAGTTAGCCCTTGGTTGCTTGAAGATGGAGTTTCTGATCGGACATTTTACATTATAAATCACAGAAAACAAAATATCTGAACCTTTTAAAATCTTCTTGAAAAAGCTTTTAAGAATTCTCTGAAACAAGATTAATCTAAAAGCAGAAAAGATCATATATTCATATAGGCAGAAAGATTGGCTAGATACATTGAAAAAACAAAAGTGCTTATAGCTACAGAGAACCATTATAGTGGAGTAGAAAAGAGAAACTTTGGGGGGCTCAAAATCATCAGAGCTCGTCTAATGAGAAGTTGGAAAGTGATTTTCCAAATAGCATAAACATATATGGTTATCCTTTAGGCTTTTAGGCTGGCACCACTTTCACTGTTTCTTTGAATGGATGTTTAGAAGAGCTTCAACCATCCATAGAAAGAAACAAAAAATATCTGAATCCAGAACGCCAAAAATAGAGTAAAACTTATCATATGGGGTGTCAAAAAATCTATATTTCTGCAGTCTTGATATTGCTAAGCAACTGCAACAGAACTTAAGCAAATATTAGAGTTATGCAGCTGGTAATCAAATGATGGAGAGAATATTGACAATTGTGGTAAGATTCGTGCTCGGATGACCAATCGATGGAAGTCCAGAAAGTATTGATGTAACATAATTGCAATTGGATGTCAAATTCATATATCAGTTATGTGACTTGTACTTGAAGAATATTTCATTTTCAGGAGGTTTTGAAACAACCATTGCCATCCCTTTACAATACGATCATTGCCTCCTGGGAGCGTCTTACCAGGATGACTTTAATGCATAACATTATTTCATGTTTGTTCTTCATACTAAACATTTCATTTCTATCAATTGGCTTTTCAAATCATCAAGAGGGACACCAAATTTTCATCATTTGAAGTAGTAATTAATTGAACTAAACGTTATTATACTTGTGATTAATTATAGTATCCAAAGTTTAATTACAGGTATGAATTGGTTATCAAGCATCTAAAAGAAAGTATAAAAAAGTTAGAGACAGAAAGCTGAAAAGGTTGCGAATATCAAAATATGCACCAAGTAAAATAATGTATGTAAGGAAGAAAGAACAATCTCTCTTAGAAATTATAATAAATATTGTAAGATTCCTGAACAAGAAGCACCTGCTATGCTTTATACTAGAATCTCATGAGTTTCAAGAAAAACTGAACTCTCAACAGCTGTAAAAAACAAATCCATTGCAGCCAAACCATGGATCGTTCTTTGAAATTTACAATAACTTCGAAGCAAAGAAACGATGAAATTGAAAAACTATATCCCTGCAATAACAAGGGCTCAAATTCATTCAACTTTACAATTGCAGCTTATACTTGGAAATACCCGGCAGGCCAAACCATGGATCGTTCTTCCACATCCACATTAACTTCGAAGCGAAGAAACGCTGAAATCGAAAAGATATGGCTGCAGTAACAAGGGCTCAAATCCATTCAGCATTACCATTGCAGCTTATGCTTGGAAATATACTGCAGGCCAACCCATGGGGATCATTCTTGGAAATTTACTGTGACTTCGGAGCGAAGAAACTATGAAATTGAAAAGATAGGCTTGAAATAACAGGGGGCGAAAGTTCATTCAACTTTAGTATATATTATGTATCAATTGCTTGCAATTTCAAGTAAGTTCACCATTCAACTTTAGTATATATTTTTTCTGGAATTCATTACTGTGATTCACGAGCTATGAACATGATTACAAGAGTTAAGAATAAATAACAAAGACATACAAGGAATTAATTAACTGATATAGACCTTGATAATTAAATGAAACTAGCTATTTCTGATATGATGTTCAAGCTCTCCCAGTCGCAGCTCCAGGTTGATAAACAGCATGAAGTTCAGATTCAGAGAAGCGAGTCGCGTGGAATTTCGCGATAAAATCCTGAGCTTTCCGGTCAATACGAGGGTCAGCAACCGAAGAGCCATTGTCTTTTTCACGTGACCACACCCTTCTTCCACTTCCTGTGTTATCCTCCCATGCAGACTCACCAGAAGATCTTCTAGGCCCCTTGGGTTTGAACATGCTGAATAGAGAGAAGCCTTTCTTCTGCTTGTTGCTTCCCATTATCACAATATGAATGGATGTTAAATCTGCTTCTCTCCTCACACAATAACACCTTGAGAACTAAGTAACAAAATGTACTTTGTTTAGCTCTTGTTTTGAATGCATGGAAGGTAGAGTGTATTTATAGTAAGAGAGTTAGGCTAAGTTTGAAAAATCATGAGAAAGAATCTAGAGAGACCCACTATGATTGACACATGTGTAAGGTTTAGATTGAATGTGTTAAAGTTATGATGCTTTGCTGAAAATGCATTGTGCTGGAACTGAAGCTTGAAGACGGTTTTTGCTGCAAATAATGTGTTGTGCATGGTGCTATGTTGAAAGCAGTAGCTTAGGACCAGTTTGTCAACTTTTTGTGTTAAAATTTGTTTAGGTAAATCCAGCTGAATTTGAGGCTTTGTGTCTCCTAATTGTAGCATGGTTGTTAGATTTGTGTGGATTACCTTGCATTGTGTAAAAGCTTACTGGATAGTGGTTGTAACAGTAAGCCTAAATATGTTATATTATGTGTTTGTTGGTTAATACAAATCAGATTGAACTCTTTTTTTTTTTTTTTTTTATCTTTTCTTTGATAATCCGACATTGCTAAAACACCAACATGGTATCAGAGCTACATTACCACACCAACGTCTAAGAAATTCAAAAACCAACCTTCGAATCACCATCAAACTCCAACCTTCTTGAAGAACAACTCTGTCCCAAACTGCAATCTGTTTTCCATGGCAACTCAGTTAGCTTCTCTCTCCCTGCTAGTGTTCAATGGTGACCAATATCATATTTGGGATGTTAGAATGAAGGCCTATCTAAGAGAGCAGGGGCTTTGGCATTATGTGGAGGAAGAGAAACAACCACTGCAACTTGGTCCAAACCCCACTTTGAATCAGATGAGGATGTATGAAGAAGAAATGTCAAAAGCTCTAGGGGCCCTATCCCATATACATTTTGCTGTAACAGACCTTGTGTTTACAAGGATCATGGCGTGTGAAACAGCAAAAGAAGCATGAGATAGGCTAAGGGAAGAGTTCATGGGAAGTGATACAACAAGGAATATTCAAGTGATGAACTTGCGGAGAGAGTTTGAGATGTTGAGAATGCAGGAGATGGAGAAAGTAAAAGAGTATGTGGATAGGCTTATGAGTGTGGTGAACAAGACCAGATTGTTGGGAGTTGAGATGAGTGATAAGATGATTGTTGAAAAGGTGCTAGTTAGTTTACCCGAAAGGTTTGAATCCAAGATATCTTCCCTAGAAGATTCAAAGGATCTGTCACAAATCAGCTTTACCGAATTGGTCCATGCACTGCAGGCTCAAGAACAAAGAAGGTTAATGAGGAAAGAGGACACTAATGGAGGTGCTATGATGGCTACTCAAAAGGGAAAGAACATGTAAGGGTATAACAGAAAGTATGCCGGAGACAAAAGAGGAAAAGAGAGAACTAGTGGGCAGTGGGGAAAACCAAGTGGAGCAAGGAGTTATCCACCATGTTCTCATTGCAAAAAGAAGGGACCCTTAGAGAACAGGTGCTGGTTTAGGCTTGGGATTTAGTATAGACGGTGCAAACAGTTTGGGCACATTGAAAAAGAGTGCAAGAACAAAGGTGCACAGCCATCACAGCAAGCTCAATCTGTAGAGGATCAACAGCAGGGCAGTGAGTCTAAGCAATTGTTTATATCTTCATGCTACTCAACTCAGACCAGTAGTAATGTGTGGTTGATAGACAGTGGTTGCACCAACCACATGGCAGCCAATTTGGAGAGGTTTATCAGACTGGACATAACCTACAGCTCCAGAATCAAGATCAAAAGTGGTGAATATGTGGAAGCCAAAGGAATTGGAGATGTTGTAGTCCTAACACAAACAGGTACCAAGGTTATTTCAAATGTCTTATTTGTACCAGAAATTACACAAAATCAGTTGAGTGTAGGACAAATGCTAGAGAAGAATTACACTTTATATTTTCAAAACCATTCATGCATTATACTAGACTATGAGGGAAATGAGTTGATGAATGTTAGGATGCTGGGAAAAAGCTTCCCGGTAGAGTGGAAAAAGTCAGAAAACTTTGTTCTAATCAGTAGGTCTGAAGAATTTGAACTTTGGCACAAAAGGTTGGGTCACTTTCACTACTTAGGAATCAAAGAAGTTAAGACTAGAGATATGGTGCTGGACCTACCTGAAATAGAGGAAAAAAGGAACCTATGCACAACATTCCAACTTGGCAAACTCAGCAGACCATCCTTCCCTACAGATCAAGCCAGAGAGCAAGTGACAAGCTGCAGTTGATTCACAAAGATGTGTGTGGTCCCATTAGAACTGAATCACTAAATGGTAGTAGGTACTTTGTACTCTTCATTGATGATTATTCAAGAATGGCCTGGGTATATTTCCTGAAGCAGAAAAATAAGTTATCTGTTGTGTTCAAAAAATTCAAGTTGCCGGTGGAGAATCAAGCTAGAACATTGATCAAGAATCAAACTCCAATTGAGGCATGGAGTGGAGTTAAACCAGTAGTGGGAAGTTTGAAAATATTTGGAAGCATATGTTATGTCATGATTCCAACAAGCAAGAGAACCAAGCTGGATGATAAGTTTGAGGTTGGGATTTTTATAGGTTACAACGGCAATTCTAAAGGTTACAAAGTATACATTCCTGAGTCAAGAAAAGTTGTGATTACCAGGGATATAAAGATTGATGATAGTGCAGTTTGGAACTGGGAAGAAAAGAGAATAGATGAGCAAGCTGAGTCAAGGCAAGAAGAGATAAGAGAGGCGTTGATCCGAGAGGCAGATTCTGATGAAGATGAAGAACATGCAGTGAGAGGGACTAGATCCCTGGCTGATGTTTACGAAAGATGCAATGTGGCTATGGTGGAACCCAAAAATTATTATGAAGCAGCAAAGTCTGATGTGTGGAAGGCTACAATGCAGGATGAGCTCACCATGATTGAGAAGAACAATACCTAAAAGTTAGCACACAGACCAGAAAAGAGAAAAATAATCCAAGTGAAATGGATTTACAAGCTGAAAACCAATCTTGATGAATCAATCTGTAAGCACAAAGCAGGGCTTGTGGTCAAAGGTTTTGCACAACAATAAGGAATTGATTTTTCTAACACTTTTGCACCAGTAGCCAAGCATGATACTATCAGATTATTGCTGGCACTTGCAGCCCAATTTGACTGGAAAATTTTCCAGTTGGATATCAAATTGGCATTCTTGAATGGGTAGATTTTAGAAGAGATTTATGTGGAGCAACCTGAAGGCTATAAGGTTGAGGGAAAATAAGATCAAGTTGACTGGATGATGAAAGCTTTGTATGGTTTGAAACAGGCCTCTAGAGCCTGGTACAGCCGGATAAATGACTATTTGTGCAATCTTGGTTATACTAGAAGTCCAAATGAACACACACTTTACATTAGAAAGACTGAAAGTGGATTGGCTGTGGTCTCTCTATATGTTGATGATTTGTTGGTTACGGGAAGTAATCCATTTGTTGGATTAGTTTAAGTCAGCCATGCAAACTGAATTTGAAATGATAGATTTGGGGCTGATGACTTACTTTCTAGGCATGGTAGAAAGTAAGTCAGTCTTCAGGTGGGATGTTTGTGTGCCAACAAAGGTATGCAAATGAGATACTAGTGAAGTTTGGAATGGAGAATTGTAAACTAGTAGATATCCCACTAGTTCCTAATCTGAAACTAAGTAAGCTAGATGGTGTAGAAAGAGTGGATGAAGGGAAATACAGAAGTCTGGTAGGTTGACTGCTGTATCTCACAGCCACCAGACCTGACCTTATGCTCACTGCAAGTTATCTTTCCAGGTTCATGAGCAACCCAAGTGAGTTGCATTTTAAGGCAGCCAAAAGAGTTTTGAGGTATGTCAGAGGAACCACCTTGTTAGGCATTTGGTTTAGGAAAACCGAAAGTCTAGGGTGGTTCCCTGGATGATGCAAAGAGTACCTCTGGTTATGTATTTTACATGTACCAAGGTGCAATTTGTTGGTTATCAAGGAAGCAGGAGATTGTGGCTCAGTCCACTGTTGAAGCAGAATATACTTTTGCAGCAACCGTAGTGAATCAAGTTGTATGGCTAAGGAAGATATTGGATGATTTGCAACAAGTTCAAGGAAGTCCTACATTGATTTTGTGTGATAATCAGTCAGCTGTAGCCATGGCCAAAAACCCTATACTACATGGTAGAACTAAACACATTAAGATAAAGTATCATGTAGTGAGGGAAGTTGAACAATGTGGTGAAGCTAGTTTAGTGCATTGCAGAGGAGAAGATCAAGTTGCATACATTATGACTAAAGCTTTGTCCAAATCCAAGTTTGAAGACCTAAGGTTAAAACTTGGTGTTTCCAGCAAAAGCATCAAGGAGGAGTGTTAAAGTTATGATGCTATGTTGCAAATGCATTGTGTTGGAACTGAAGCTTGAAGATGGTTTTTGCCGCAAATAATGTATTATGCACGATGCTGTGTTGAAAGCAATAGCTTAGGACCAGTTTGTCAACTTTTTGTGTTAAAATTTGTTTAGGTAAATCCAGCTAAATTTGAGGCTTTGTGTCTCTTAATTGTAGCATGGTTGTTAGATTTGTGTGGATTACCTTGCATTATGTAAAAGCTTACTGGATAGTGGTTGTAATAGTAAGTCTAAATATGTTATATTATGTGGTTATTGGTTAATACAAATCAGATTGAACTCTCTTCTGTTTTTTTCTCTTTTCTTTGATAATCTGACATTGCTAAAACATCAACAGAATGGACAATAATAACAACATAGTCACAGTTGAATTGACACTATGTTGGTAAAACTTGGTAGCAAAAGCAAATGGCTTGCTTGGTTGACCCAAAAAGCTTTGGTTGGGGGTGGTTCAAGCCCCAACATTTGGGTCTTTGTTTTTGCATATTTCCTCCTTTTGAAGAAATCATTGAATACCCTTTTAAAATTTTTGTTAAGTATTCCCATTTATTTACTCCTCTATATGATTATATTTTGATGGGTCAGGATAATTAAAGTAACTTAGAATTTTAATTTACGTTTAGACACTTTACTTGAGCTGTTTATCTTTGTTTATCTGAGAGTGATAAAAGAGAAGTTAAACATAATGTTGATGCTTGATTTTGACACCAACGACCTCGCACGTGCAAAGTGCTAAACAGGTCTTAGAAATTACATGTGATTGATTATGAGAGTTGATTATGGTTCCAAGATGATATATGTTTGGAGAAACATAAATAACAGATTGACAAGAGTGATTTTTATAATGGTTCAAATGTTTAAAGCGAATCCTACATCCACTATTATTTTATTATTCTCTGACTATTTTTATGATATTGCATGTAAGGCATACAAAAATGGAGAAATATTTTGTTTATAGAGAAAAATAATGGTTGAATCTCATGTTTGTGCCCAGCTCACATATGCCCAGCCTCCCCTTTTCATGAAGAGATATGCCCATTTATATCTTTGAGGTCAACGTAATGAATGTTTTTGCAAGTTGGCTTGACACATGGGGACCATTTCTTAATCCTTATCTTAAAATGGGATAGGATTTATATAAAATATCTCTTTGAGATGGTTTGGGTTTTGACAGCTAATACCACTTTGTCTTTGAGTGCTTGTTAAGCTCTAATTGGTGGTGCTGACATCAATTTGTATTTTTGACACAACACATAACTATATTTAATGATAGCTCAACACATCTCAATAACGTTAGAAAATTAAGTTAAAAGTTTATGAAGTCACAATATTCTAATCCTATTGTGATTTACCTAATCTAACCTAGTTGTGTCTCTCCCTTTTCACCTTTTCAACTTTGATCATATTATCTTCTTCTCTATCTAAATTTATATTCCTTATTTTCAAAGTCATTGAGCAAATTCTGCTAATGTCCTTGTTTGGTTAATTACTTTGAATAGTTGAATATAACTAATCCTAGGTTTGACATATATTGATGCAATATGGAAAGGAAATCATTTGACTGTTAGAATCATGCATCCTGGAATCAAGCAAATTAAAAGATATCCAGGAGCAATTTCAGCAATTACTTTATTAAGATTATTCTGTAATTACACTATTGATCACATTCCCTTTTTCATTCTTACATTTTTTTTTGTATAAATTGAATACTTTGTAAGCACAAAATATACAATACAAAAATATACAAAAAAGTCTTCTTACATTCTGTCCTCTTCTTGCATTCTTTGGCAACTCAGTTGTCTCTTTTGCATGTTATTGCTCATATTTTGACATCGTATCAGAGTATCCTATTTAATTTTTGCTTCTGTTCAGCAGCCCTCTCCGGCTAACATTTTCAAAGTCAATGAATCAAGGCCTCTTGGATTGAGCATTCTTCTTCTTAGCAAATCCTTCTTTGCCAGAATTCCAGAACCTGTAAAAGGCACTTACCAAAAACCACAAAATCTGCAGTATTACCAAATTTTAACTAGACAACTTCCCTTATGGATCCAAACACCAACCCATAAATCACAACTCTACCACCCTTAAACCAGTCAACCAAAAACCAAAATAAAAACCAGAATTTTGGACGAGTCAAAATTCTGACCAAACCCATACCTAATCCGACCCAAACCCATTCGGGTTCATGGGTCAAACATCTAATCCGACATGTCAAAATCCCTACCCGTTATTCCAAATAATCTAGAACAATCCCAACAGACCAGAACCCGGTGACCTTCTTTACTCGCTGGCATTCGACTATGCTGAGTTGGTCCTTGTCAAGCAACCACTAACCAGATCCAGAAACCATGCTACTTGGGCTTGTGACTGCTAATCGTTGATCACAAAGGATAAGGAAGGGTTCATGATAATCTGAGGATTATACTATTTTATTTAGGTTTTTTGGCCGGATTTTAGATACTTCTTAGTTCATTTATGCTTGAATTGATACTTAATTCTATATATTTTATGTTTCAGGCCGAAACGTACATTTTTAGCAAATAATGAGTGAATTGGAATTTCTGAACCTAGAAGTAAGCGAATCTCAGAATTAGGGAAAGTCCTGAAGCAGAGTTGAAGCACTATGAAGTTTGTTCCCATGGGAAAGCATCGAAGATCGAAGATTCAAGTAAGGAAGCAAACGGAGGGCAATTCTATAAATTCAGAATTTTCCAGGAAGGTTCGTCGTGGCGAAGTTTATTCTTCATTGCGGCGAAAGATGCTTGGCATGGGATTTACTTTAGTTCGTCGCCAGAAAAGTCTGCGAAATTTTGTTTTCTCCAAAATGCACAGTTTTACTTTAGGAAAGTTTTAGGTCTTTGGTCGAGCTATATAAGAAAAACCTTGCCATTTTGAGAGAGGTTTGTCTTATTCTTCGCCACGGCGAAAGAAGCTTGGCACGAGATTTACTTTAGTTCGTCACGGTGGCGAAATTCTTTCTTCGCCGCGGTGAAGTCTGCGAAATTTTGTTTTCTCCAAAACGCACAGTTTTATTTTAGGAAAGTTTTAGGTCTTTGGTTGAGCTATGTAAGAAAAACCTTGCCATTTTGAGGGAGGTTCGTCTAGTTCGTCTGGTTTTCGTTTGGTTTAGGGCAGTTTTTACATTTTGAGAGAAGATTTGAGCTTTAATCTTGTGGATTCTTCAACTAGGGGAGATCTTTACTCTTTTCTCTATATTTCAATATGTTGAATATTGTGTTTACTGTTTTTCTTGCTGTTTGTGTTAATTTAGTTATGAACTAACCCATTTTGGGTTAGGGTTTTGATGTAATTTGGATTTCTATGGATTAATCAATTGATGATTGTTGCTTTTATATTCTATTACGTAGATTGTGTGATTATTCTAATTTTTATTGATTTTACTTGTTGAACGTGATGAGATTGAGAAATTAGTCATGTTGAGCTTCTTGGATAACCACCATTGTTATTTTGAATGCTAGAGATAGATTTGATAAGCAATGAAATCAATCTACGATTCCATTAGCTTAATGAACTTGGATTTATTAATCTTCAATTTGTTGGGTGCGGAAGATTAACAGGGAAAAGTAGGAATTCATAGCCTGAGAAGGTATGTTTTACAACTTAGGGAATTCGGTTTACAATTCGTGCATGTGAGTATAAAAGTAGCATAATCCACAGAATTAATCCATAGAGTCCGAATGAAGTTAAACCCTAACCGTTTTTTTTAATTGATGTTACTCTTGTGTTACATCTTGCTTTCATAATTTAGTTGCTTTTACATTTAGTAAATGGGCTACCTTCATTTAATTCAAATGGGTCATATCAAACAAGTGGGTCCAATGAGGCAGGATTCAATAAATCAAGGAGAAGTACATGTTACTGTGATTGCTACAAAGGGAGAAAACACATGCGTGACACTTGTTGGAAGTTGCATGGACACCCCTCCAATAAAAAATCTAGGTCCACAATCAACCAAACAGACACCACCAGAAATTTAGTACCGACATTCAGTCCTGCACAATATCAGTAAATAATTCAGATGATCAATCAACTTTCCTTAGCTAATACGACATCCTTTGTAGGTACATCTTGTTGTTTCAATTTAAATAAAGATGATATCTGGATAATTGATTCAGAGGGCAAGTGACCACATCATTTGCAACTCCAAGTATTTGTAATACCCAAGATATCAAAGGTATGTTCCTAACTCAAAATAGTCCTTTAGATGTTAATTTTATGTTAAAAAGCATAAAATCTAACTAAGGGCAAAATAGTCAATTCATTTGGAATGGTATGAATCAATTATCCACAAAGAGGCTTAGGGGCAAAATGGTTATTTTGCCTATGGATAAGCATTGAAAAAGTCAAGGATGAGTAGGCTTCATTGCATTTAATGGCATTAATTAAGTAATAATATGTCTAGTGTGAAATGACCAAAATGCCCTTATATGAAGAATTAAGGACTTATGAGTTATACAATTAAAATAATTGGGCCAATTGCATAATTTTGGAAAATAAATGAAATATTTTCCTATAAATGAGATGAATTTCGTTCAAGCCAAAGGAGAGAGCATTTCTTCAACATTTCTTCCATTTTCTCTCAAATCTTCCATGAAACAAGCTTTCTTTCTCTAGGTTTTCAAGGAGTTTTGCATAATTTTTCAAGGAGAACAAGATAGGAGCCTTGGATCTTCAATTTGAAGGGTTTAAGGTAAGGATTAAAAACTTTAGTTTTGATGTGATTTGAAGATTTGAAGTAGATATTGAGGTATAATGGTATATATGAAGGATTAAGGTGTAAAAGAAGTCAAAGGCAAAGGATTTGTTGGAGGAAGTCTTTAAAAAGGTAAGGAAGAACCTCCCATGACTTTAGGGTTTATGCTAGGGTTTGTAGATTTTTATGAAACCTTAAATTAAAGCTTTAAGGCATAGAATTAGTTGATGGCAAGTGTAGTTGAACTCATTTATTCTACTTATTGCCTTGAATTCATTATACATGAAGTTATGGCTATTTATGTTTTATGAGTTGTTATGTTTGATTGAAGAAAATGAAGTGTAGATGCTGATTGTGGCAAAACTTGTAGTATGGAGGCCACATGGTGTTGAATGGTTGCTATTAGAAGTGTTGATGTGTTGTTTGCATTAGCTTACAATGTTATAGCAATAATGGATGGTTATGGGAATGAGATTTTACACTTCCTTTAAGATGTTAAAGACTATTAAGGGGAGGTTTTTTTGATCTATAAGTTAACCTATTGGTTAATGTCAATAGGAATTGATGTGGCATAGTTAATATGAAAATTCGGATTTAGTGAGCTTGGAGGTTTTGTTAACCCTGCTTCTGTATTTTGACCATAACTTGAGTTATAAATATCAAAATGAGATGATTCTTGAAGAATTAGAAAGCTAAGATACAGACCTATAACTTTTATGTTTATGCCAAGAGCCAATTCGTTTGAGAAAAGGATGGAAAATGGCCTGAAGCATAAACTGGTTATTAAAGTTTAAGATTTAACATAATCAATTCTTATGATTATGAATTGATTATTAATGTATTATTGTAATTATGCCATGTACTAATGTTTACCCATTAGTTAGATGATCTTTGAAAGATATACATGGTCATGATGTCAATGCATGATTAATGTTATGAAATGGCATGAAGATGCAATATAATACATGTTTTAAGATGATGTATGTGAGCAAGAGGTAATATAAATGGGTTGATAATCCATAAATGAATTAAAAGTGTTAAGCTCACCAAAATATGTATTTACATGCCATAAGATGTTAGAGATGCAAATAGACATGATAGAGATGCATATAGACACGATGGAAAACGCGTAAGCATATCCTCGTATACCGGTTGAGGAAAGATGAATATATGCTTTAGATGCTAAATAACGCGTAAGCACGCCTCCTGATGATATGAGCTCTAGATGAAATTTGAGGCTAGATGATATGAAGTGCTTCAGATGCTAAGAAAAGTCCGATCGGCTAGACGTTAAATGTTTCATATGCATTTAGTTGCATTACATGAGTTATGATGTTATTTACATCATGAGATGATTTATACTCATGTTAGATGATTTTAGATGTTATGTCATGACATGTGATGTGTGTGTACTATGTTTACATACTTATTTGTATGTGTACACATTGATGTTTATCTAGCCATGGGATAAAATGATGAAAAGCATATGACTTAGTAATAAAAAGGGGAAGTATCCCTAGATGTAAAAGATAAGTGATGTGTTAATGAGATATGTTTAAACAAAGATCAAATAGTACATTCGAATGAAATAGATCATTCCTTATCGAGCGATTAGCGCCACCCTTTCATTGTTGATTGCTTTGCAAGTAGACTAGAAGCGAGGGATGCTAGAGACAATGGGACTACACGTGAGGGAGATGATTTATTGTCATCTCGATGTTTTTATCTTGATGTAAATAATGTAAATGATAAATATTTGAGAAATACCTTTGGAAGCTTCCACCCTATAAATATGTTTTGATTCTGTAATTTCTTAAAGTTTGTAAATTATAAGTTTAGATCCTGCTTGATATTTTATATGCATGTTTTGGATATTATTATTATCCTTATACAGATTTTTTTCTAAATACAACTCGTTCTCCAGACATGTATCCTCGGAATTCTCATTGAGGGATATTCAGAGGATACCTGACTGGAGGGGGGTTTTACATTTGGTATCAGAGCAAATATTTTTTTACTTTAAAAAGGGGTGTTTTAAGATGGTTTCTATTTGTCGAGTCGCATTTATGAGAGTTGATGACAGTATCCCTCATGTAAAGTTCCGCTGCTCAAGTTGTCCGATCGCTGTAAGTATGTTTACCTAATTTTATGTAAGGATTGATTAGATGATTAACATTATATGTGTGACTATGAAAGGGAATAAATATGAGGAAAACCAAGAGAATAGATACAGGTCGCAGTGATGTTTCAAATGCACAAGATGTTCCAACTGCACCTGAAGCTCCTAACCCAGCAGCTGCTACTTCAAGCACTCCGGGTTTAGATGTTGCAACATTGGAGCGTATGATTCAAGAGGCTGTTAATAGAGCTTTAAGGAGAACCCCGTCGAAAAGTACAAGTGCTCCGGTAACAACAGTGACAACCAATGTGGTACCAAGTCAAGTAGCAGGGACAAGTACTCCAGAAGCAATGGTTGTCCCAAAGCAGATTGAACCAATTTATGGCCTCTCAAGTAAACATCAGCCTCCAGAATTTTGTGGCACTAATGATCCAAAGAGTAGAACAATGGATCAAGTTGGTGGAGAAAGCTACTGCTCTATTTCCTATGACAGATCAAGAAAAGATCCGGTATGCTACGTACCTGTTGAGAGGAGATGCTATGACATGGTGGGAGCTTATGGAGTAGATTCAAGATACCACCACTCTCACTTGGTCAGGGTTTAAGGAATTGTTTGAGGAGCAGTACCGGACAGCAGACATGATATCCTCAAAACTACAAAAATTTATTAGTCTGCAACAAGGAAATATGACAATCAAAGAGTATTCAATCAAGTTCAACTCCTTGGCTAAGTTTGCACCCACACCTCCGGTCAAGACACAGACCCGATTGGAGAGATTTGTGGGGGGACTTCATCCCACTATTGCCAGAGATGTTATGTCGGGTCATCAGCCCTCCCAAACATATAGTGAAGCACTCACCAGCGCAATTAGAAAGCGGAAGTGTACTTACGGAAAGAGACCAAATTAGCTCTTTCCCCAACAATGGCAAGTAGTCCTCTCCAGCTTGGCCAATCCAGTAGTGGAGAACAAGTTGTTGGCAAAGATGATAAGGGTAAAGGCAAGAAAGGAGTCTTACCTAAAGCCAACAGGAAGGACATGAAGAAAAAGGGCCAACAAAGGAAAGGTGAGGTCAGTTACTGTAAGAAATGTCAGAGAAGACACCGGGGTGAATGTCTAGTGGGGACCAATATTTGTTTCAGGTGCCGCCAGCCAGTCATATTGCTAGAGATTGTCCCATTGGTTCTGTAACTTCAGTACCTATAGTTGGAGGCACGACAACCAGGGTATATAATATGGCCCAGATGCAAGCAGATGCCAGCCCTTCAGCAGTCACTGGTCAGTTATTATTCCATGATACTCCCTTGTATGCCTTGATTGATTCTGGTGCTACTCATTCATTCATCTCATATGGTATGATTAAGAGATTAGGGTTAATGCCTAGTAGAGTAGAACAAGCCATTAGGATTGAATTGCCTGATGGTGAGGGTGTAGTGACCAATGAAGTCTTAATGGGGGAGTTAGTGACTATTAAAGGCCGAGATATGATGGTAGATTTGATTGTCTTCAATATGCCAGACTTTGACATCATTCTTGGGATGGACTTTCTTAGTAGATATGGGAGCGATAGATGTCGCAGAAAAAAAAGTCAAGTTTAATCTAGACTATGGGGATAACTTCATTTTTGGAGAAGGACACACAACTAGCATGATGATTAGTGTAACAAAAGCTACAAAGATGTTGAAAAATGGGTGTTCTGGGTACATTGCACATGTAGTAAATAAGGGAGAGAGTTCGAGCTCCAGTGTACATGAGGTACCCGTGGTAAATGAATTTATTGGACGTGTTTCCAGATGAATTGCCAGGTTTACCTCCAGAGAGGAAAGTGGAGTTTAGTATAGAACTAGCCCCCGGTATAGCACCCATTTCTAAGGCTCCTTATCGCATGGCCCCAGCTGAGCTCCAAGAATTGAAGAAGCAGTTACAAGAGTTGTTAGGCAAGGGCTTTATCAGGCCGAGTCATTCTCCATGGGGTGCTCCAATTCTATTTGTGAAAAAGAAGGATGGGTCTATGAGGATGTGTATAGATTACCGTGAACTGGTTTTCAAAAATTGATCTAAGGTTAGGATACCATCAGGTTAGAGTGGCTAAGGAAGATATACCGAAAACGGCTTTTCGAACAAGGTATGGGCATTATGAATTTGTTGTGATGCCATTCGGATTAACTAATACACCTGCAATTTTTATGGACTTGATGAACAGAGTTTTTCATGATGTCCTTGACAAGTTCATAGTGGTGTTTATTGATGATATCCTAGTTTATTCCAAGACTTTAGAAAAACATGCCGGGCACTTGAGATTTGTGTTACAAAGATTGCGAGAGAAATAGCTGTATGCTAAATTTTCAAAATGTGAGTTTTGGTTGGATCGGGTTACCTTTTTGGGTCATGTGATCTCTAAAGATGGTGTATAAGTGGATTCTAGTAAAGTAGAAGCGGTGCTCGAGTGGCAGAGGCCAAAGACAGTGAAAGAGGTTAGAAGTTTTCTGGGCTTAGCAGGGTATTATAGGAAGTTCGTGGAAGACTTTGCAAAGATAACCAGACCACTTACAGCTCTTACCAAGAAAGAAATACCATTTCAATGGACAGAGGCATGCGAGCAAAGCTTTCAGGAGTTGAAGAAAAAGATTAACTACAGCTCTAATTCTTACATTGCCAAAAGAAGGCATTGATTATGATATTTACATTGATGCCTCCCACAATGGTTTATGAGCAGTGTTGATGCAGCAAGGGAAAGTCATTGCTTATGCCTCTAGACAATTGAAAGACTATGAGAGCAGATATCCTACCCATGACTTGGAATTAGCAGCGGTGGTTTTTGCTTTGAAGATATGGCGACAATACTTGTATGGAGTGAAATGCAACATATGCACTGACCATAAGAGTTTGAAGTATTTCTTCACTCAAAAAGAGTTGAATATGAGACAGAAGAGATCGTTAGAATTGGTGATAGACTATGACTGTGACATCAGATACCATCCAGGGAAAGCTAATGCAGTAGCAGATGCCCTTAGTAGAAAAGTCTCTTTATCTCAACTCACTATACAGGGACAATTACAGCAGGAGATCCTCCAAGAAGGAATTGAAATTGTGATCAAAGGAGGATTGGCCCAAATGGAGATCAAACCCACTTTGGTGGAGGAGATCAAGATGAAACAGGGTAAAGATGATACCTGCAAGATAATCTGCCAACGAATAATAGACGGTAAAGAGACAGACTTTAAAATAGTCAATGGGGCACTGATTTTAGAGATAGAATATGTGTACCTCAAAATGATGAACTAAGGAATAAAATCCTTAGTAAGGTACACAATACACTTTATACAGCCCACCTTGGGAGTGTAAAAAATGTATCAAGATGTGAAGAAAAGTTATTGGTGGTCAGGTATGAAAAATGACATTGCCAATTATGTTGCCAGATGTTTAACATGTCAACAAGTAAAGGCAGAGCATCAGAGACCATCAGGATTACTCCAACCCTTAGAGATTCCTAAATGGAAATGGGAGGATATCTCAATGGACTTCATTATAGGACTTCCTAAAGTTCAGCAAGGATATAATGCAATCTGGGTGGTGGTTGATAGATTGACCAAGACAGCTCATTTTCTACCTATGACGGATAAGATAGATGCATTTCGATTGGGGCAATTATATGTCAAAGAGATTGTGAGATTACATGGAGTACCCAAGACGATCGTATCAGATAGAGATACCAGGTTCATATCAGCTTTCTGAGTTGGAATGCAGAGAGCATTGGGTACAAAGTTAGCCTTCAGTACGGCTTATCATCCTCAAACTGATGGTCAAACTGAAAGGACCAACCAGGTGATTGAAGACATGCTGAGAGCTTGTTGTATGGATCACAAGGCAAAATGGAGTGATGTACTTCCACTAATAGAATTTGCCTATAACAATAGCTACCAATCCACTATCCAGATGGCCCCATATGAAGCATTATATGGAAGAAGGTACAGATCCCCTCTGTATTGGGATGATATTGGAGAAAAAGACTCCTTGATTCAAGCAGTTGGACCAGAGATGACCCAGAAAATGATTGAAGATGTTAAGCTTATTAGAGAAAGAATGAAGCAAGCTCAAGATCGACAAAAGAGCTATGCCGACCTAAAAAGAAAAGAAGTGGAATTCCAAGTAGGCGACAAAGTTTTTGTAAAAGTTGCGCCCTATAAACATATTTTGAGATTTGGAAAGAAAGACAAGCTCACTCCACGTTACATTGGACCCTTTGAAGTATTGGAAAGGGTAGGCAAAGTAGTTTATAGACTTGCGCTGCCAATGAGCATGGAAAGAGTCCATAATGTTTTCCATGTCTCTTTGTTGCGTAAGTATGTTAGTGATCCTTCACATGTGCTTCAAATGGAGGAAGTGGAATTACAGGATAATTTGGCTTATGAGGAACGCCCAGTTCAAATCCTTGAGAAAGGTAAAAGAGCTCAGAAACAAGCAAATTCCACTAGTTAAAGTACTTTGGAGGAATCACAACATAGAAGAAGCTACTTGGGAAATGGAGCAAGATATGAGAAGTCGATACCCGGAGCTGTTTCTATAATTTGAGGACGAAATTATTGTAAGGGGGGAGGAAATGTAATACCCAAGATATCAAAGGTATGTTCCTAACTCAAAATAGTCCTTTAGATGTTAATTTTTATGTTAAAAAAGCATAAAATCTAACTAAGGGCAAAATAGTCAATTCATTTGGAATGGTATGAATCAATTATCCACAAAGAGGCTTAGGGGGCAAAATGGTTATTTTGCCTATGGATAAGCATTGAAAAAGTCAAGGATGAGTAGGCTTCATTGCATTTAATGGCATTAATTAAGTAATAATATGTCTAGTGTGAAATGACCAAAATGCCCTTATATGAAGAATTAAGGACTTATGAGTTATACAATTAAAATAATTGGGCCAATTGCATAATTTTGGAAAATAAATGAAATATTTTCCTATAAATGAGATGAATTTCGTTCAAGCCAAAGGAGAGAGCATTTCTTCAACATTTCTTCCATTTTCTCTCAAATCTTCCATGAAACAAGCTTTCTTTCTCTAGGTTTTCAAGGAGTTTTGCATAATTTTTCAAGGAGAACAAGATAGGAGCCTTGGATCTTCAATTTGAAGGGTTTAAGGTAAGGATTAAAAACTTTAGTTTTGATGTGATTTGAAGATTTGAAGTAGATATTGAGGTATAATGGTATATATGAAGGATTAAGGTGTAAAAGAAGTCAAAGGCAAAGGATTTGTTGGAGGAAGTCTTTAAAAAGGTAAGGAAGAACCTCCCATGACTTTAGGGTTTATGCTAGGGTTTGTAGATTTTTATGAAACCTTAAATTAAAGCTTTAAGGCATAGAATTAGTTGATGGCAAGTGTAGTTGAACTCATTTATTCTACTTATTGTCTTGAATTCATTATACATGAAGTTATGGCTATTTATGTTTTATGAGTTGTTATGTTTGATTGAAGAAAATGAAGTGTAGATGCTGATTGTGGCAAAACTTGTAGTATGGAGGCCACATGGTGTTGAATGGTTGCTATTAGAAGTGTTGATGTGTTGTTTGCATTAGCTTACAATGTTATAGCAATAATGGATGGTTATGGGAATGAGATTTTACACTTCCTTTAAGATGTTAAAGACTATTAAGGGGAGGTTTTTTTGATCTATAAGTTAACCTATTGGTTAATGTCAATAGGAATTGATGTGGCATAGTTAATATGAAAATTCGGATTTAGTGAGCTTGGAGGTTTTGTTAACCCTGCTTCTGTATTTTGACCATAACTTGAGTTATAAATATCAAAATGAGATGATTCTTGAAGCATTAGAAAGCTAAGATACAGACCTATAACTTTTATGTTTATGCCAAGAGCCAATTCGTTTGAGAAAAGGATGGAAAATGGCCTGAAGCATAAACTGGTTATTAAAGTTTAAGATTTAACATAATCAATTCTTATGATTATGAATTGATTATTAATGTATTATTGTAATTATGCCATGTACTAATGTTTACCCATTAGTTAGATGATCTTTGAAAGATATACATGGTCATGATGTCAATGCATGATTAATGTTATGAAATGGCATGAAGATGCAATATAATACATGTTTTAAGATGATGTATGTGAGCAAGAGGTAATATAAATGGGTTGATAATCCATAAATGAATTAAAAGTGTTAAGCTCACCAAAATATGTATTTACATGCCATAAGATGTTAGAGATGCAAATAGACATGATAGAGATGCATATAGACACGATGGAAAACGCGTAAGCATATCCTCGTATACCGGTTGAGGAAAGATGAATATATGCTTTAGATGCTAAATAACGCGTAAGCACGCCTCCCGATGATATGAGCTCTAGATGAAATTTGAGGCTAGATGATATGAAGTGCTTCAGATGCTAAGAAAAGTCCGATCGGCTAGACGTTAAATGTTTCATATGCATTTAGTTGCATTACATGAGTTATGATGTTATTTACATCATGAGATGATTTATACTCATGTTAGATGATTTTAGATGTTATGTCATGACATGTGATGTGTGTGTACTATGTTTACATACTTATTTGTATGTGTACACATTGATGTTTATCTAGCCATGGGATAAAATGATGAAAAGCATATGACTTAGTAATAAAAAGGGGAAGTATCCCTAGATGTAAAAGATAAGTGATGTGTTAACAGATATGTTTAAACAAAGATCAAATAGTACATTCAGAATGAAATAGATCATTCCTTACTGAGCGATTAGCGCTCACCCTTTCATTGTTGATTGCTTTGCAAGTAGACTAGAAGCGAGGGATGCTAGAGACAGCGGGACTACACGTGAGGGGAGATGATTTATTGTCATCTCGATGTTTTTATCTTGATGTAAATAATGTAAATGATAAATATTTGAGAAATACCTTTGGAAGCTTCCACCCTATAAATATGTTTTGATTCTGTAATTTCTTAAAGTTTGTAAATTATAAGTTTAGATCCTGCTTGATATTTTATATGCATGTTTTGGATATTATTATTATCCTTATACAGATTTTTTTTCTAAATACAACTCGTTCTCCAGACATGTATCCTCGGAATTCTCATTGAGGGATATTCAGAGGATACCTGACTGGAGGGGGGTTTTACATTTGGTATCAGAGCAAATATTTTTTTTACTTTAAAAAGGGGTGTTTTAAGATGGTTTCTATTTCGGAGTCAGGCATTTATGAGAGTTGATGACAGTATCCCTCATGTAAAGTTCCGCTGCTCAAGTTGTCCGATCGCTGTAAGTATGTTTACCTAATTTTATGTAAGGATTGATTAGATGATTAACATTATATGTGTGACTATGAAAGGGAATAAATATGAGGAAAACCAAGAGAATAGATACAGGTCGCAGTGATGTTTCAAATGCACAAGATGTTCCAACTGCACCTGAAGCTCCTAACCCAGCAGCTGCTACTTCAAGCACTCCGGGTTTAGATGTTGCAACATTGGAGCGTATGATTCAAGAGGCTGTTAATAGAGCTTTAAGGAGAACCCCGTCGAAAAGTACAAGTGCTCCGGTAACAACAGTGACAACCAATGTGGTACCAAGTCAAGTAGCGAGGGACAAGTACTCCGAAGCAATGGTTGTCCCAAAGCGATTGAACCAATTTATGGCCTCTCAAGTAAACATCACCTCCGAATTTTGTGGCACTAATGATCCAAAGAGGTAGCCGAACAATGGATCAAGTTGGTGGAGAAAGCTACTGCTCTATTTCCTATGACAGATCAAGAAAAGATCCGGTATGCTACGTACCTGTTGAGAGGAGATGCTATGACATGGTGGGAGCTTATGGAGTAGATTCAAGATACCACCACTCTCACTTGGTCAGGGTTTAAGGAATTGTTTGAGGAGCAAGACTGACAGACATGATATCCTCAAAACTACAAAAATTTATTAGTCTGCAACAAGGAAATATGACAATCAAAGAGTATTCAATCAAGTTCAACTCCTTGGCTAAGTTTGCACCCACACTGGTCAGTACACCAGCACCCGATTGGAGAGATTTGTGGGGGGACTTCATCCCACTATTGCCAGAGATGTTATGTCGGGTCATCAGCCCTCCCAAACATATAGTGAAGCACTCACCAGCGCAATTAGAGCAGAAGTGTACTTACGGAAAGAGACCAAATTAGCTCTTTCCCCAACAGTGGCAAGTAGTCCTCTCCAGCTTGGCCAATCCAGTAGTGGAGAACAAGTTGTTGGCAAAGATGATAAGGGTAAAGGCAAGAAAGGAGTCTTACCTAAAGCCAACAGGAAGGACATGAAGAAAAAGGGCCAACAAAGGAAAGGTGAGGTCAGTTACTGTAAGAAATGTCAGAGAAGACACCGGGGTGAATGTCTAGTGGGGACCAATATTTGTTTCAGGTGCCGCCAGCCAGGTCATATTGCTAGAGATTGTCCCATTGGTTCTGTAACTTCAGTACCTATAGTTGGAGGCACGACAACCAGGGTATATAATATGGCCCAGATGCAAGCAGATGCCGCCCTTCCGGCGATCCTTTCGGTCGCTTATTATTCCATGATACTCCCTTGTATGCCTTGATTGATTCTGGTGCTACTCATTCATTCATCTCATATGGTATGATTAAGAGATTAGGGTTAATGCCTAGTAGAGTAGAACAAGCCATTAGGATTGAATTGCCTGATGGTGAGGGTGTAGTGACCAATGAAGTCTTAATGGGGGAGTTAGTGACTATTAAAGGCTGAGATATGATGGTAGATTTGATTGTCTTCAATATGCCAGACTTTGACATCATTCTTGGGATGGACTTTCTTAGTAGATATGGAGCAGAGATAGACTGTCGCAAAAAAAAGTCAAGTTTAATCTAGACTATGGGGATAACTTCATTTTTGGAGAAGGACACACAACTAGCATGATGATTAGTGTAACAAAAGCTACAAAGATGTTGAAAAATGGGTGTTCTGGGTACATTGCACATGTAGTAAATAAGGGAGAGAGTTCGAGCTCCAGTGTACATGAGGTACCTGTGGTAAATGAATTTATTGACGTGTTTCGATGAATTGCCAGGTTTACCTCCAGAGAGGAAAGTGGAGTTTAGTATAGAACTAGCCCCCGTATAGCACCCATTTCTAAGGCTCCTTATCGCATGGCCCCAACCCGAGCTCCAAGAATTGAAGAAGCAGTTACAAGAGTTGTTAGGCAAGGGCTTTATCAGGCCGAGTCATTCTCCATGGGGTGCTCCAATTCTATTTGTGAAAAAGAAGGATGGGTCTATGAGGATGTGTATAGATTACCGTGAACTGGTTTTCAAAAATTGATCTAAGGTTAGGATACCATCAGGTTAGAGTGGCTAAGGAAGATATACCAGGGGGCGGCTTTTCGAACAAGGTATGGGCATTATGAATTTGTTGTGATGCCATTCGGATTAACTAATACACCGCAATTTTTATGGACTTGATGAACGAGTTTTTCATGATGTCCTTGACAAGTTCATAGTGGTGTTTATTGATGATATCCTAGTTTATTCCAAGACTTTAGAAAAACATGCCGGGCACTTGAGATTTGTGTTACAAAGATTGCGAGAGAAATAGCTGTATGCTAAATTTTCAAAATGTGAGTTTTGGTTGGATCGGGTTACCTTTTTGGGTCATGTGATCTCTAAAGATGGTGTATAAGTGGATTCTAGTAAAGTAGAAGCGGTGCTCAGTGGCGAGGCCAAAGACAGGTGAAAGAGGTTAGAAGTTTTACGGGCTTAGCAGGGTATTATAGGAAGTTCGTGGAAGACTTTGCAAAGATAACCAGACCACTTACAGCTCTTACCAAGAAAGAAATACCATTTCAATGGACAGAGGCATGCGAGCAAAGCTTTCAGGGAGTTGAAGAAAAGATTAACTACAGCTCTAATTCTTACATTGCCAAAAGAAGGCATTGATTATGATATTTACATTGATGCCTCCCACAATGGTTTATGAGCAGTGTTGATGCAGCAAGGGAAAGTCATTGCTTATGCCTCTAGACAATTGAAAGACTATGAGAGCAGATATCCTACCCATGACTTGGAATTAGCAGCGGTGGTTTTTGCTTTGAAGATATGGCGACAATACTTGTATGGGAGTGAAATGCAACATATGCTGACCATAAGAGTTTGAAGTATTTCTTCACTCAAAAAGAGTTGAATATGAGACAGAAGAGATCGTTAGAATTGGTGATAGACTATGACTGTGACATCAGATACCATCCAGGGAAAGCTAATGCAGTAGCAGATGCCCTTAGTAGAAAAGTCTCTTTATCTCAACTCACTATACAGGGACAATTACAGCAGGAGATCCTCCAAGAAGGAATTGAAATTGTGATCAAAGGAGGATTGGCCCAAATGGAGATCAAACCCACTTTGGTGGAGGAGATCAAGATGAAACAGGTAAAGATGATACCGCAAGATAATCACAACGAATAATAGACGGTAAAGAGACAGACTTTAAAATAGTCAATGGGGCACTGATTTTAGAGATAGAATATGTGTACCTCAAAATGATGAACTAAGGAATAAAATCCTTAGTAAGGTACACAATACACTTTATACAGCCCACCTTGGGAGTGTAAAAATGTATCAAGATGTGAAGAAAAGTTATTGGTGGTCAGGTATGAAAAATGACATTGCCAATTATGTTGCCAGATGTTTAACATGTCAACAAGTAAAGGCAGAGCATCAGAGACCATCAGGATTACTCCAACCCTTAGAGATTCCTAAATGGAAATGGGAGGATATCTCAATGGACTTCATTATAGGACTTCCTAAAGTTCAGCAAGGATATAATGCAATCTGGGTGGTGGTTGATAGATTGACCAAGACAGCTCATTTTCTACCTATGACGGATAAGATAGATGCATTTCGATTGGGGCAATTATATGTCAAAGAGATTGTGAGATTACATGGAGTACCCAAGACGATCGTATCAGATAGAGATACCAGGTTCATATCGCTTTCGAGTTGGAATGCGAGAGCATTGGGTACAAAGTTAGCCTTCAGTACGGCTTATCATCCTCAAACTGATGGTCAAACTGAAAGGACCAACCAGGTGATTGAAGACATGCTGAGAGCTTGTTGTATGGATCACAAGGCAAAATGGAGTGATGTACTTCCACTAATAGAATTTGCCTATAACAACAGCTACCAATCCACTATCCAGATGGCCCCATATGAAGCATTATATGGAAGAAGGTGCAGATCCCCTCTGTATTGGGATGATATTGGAGAAAAAAGACTCCTTGATTCAAGCAGTTGGACCAGAGATGACCCAGAAAATGATTGAAGATGTTAAGCTTATTAGAGAAAGAATGAAGCAAGCTCAAGATCGACAAAAGAGCTATGCCGACCTAAAAAGAAAAGAAGTGGAATTCCAAGTAGGCGACAAAGTTTTTGTAAAAGTTGCGCCCTATAAACATATTTTGAGATTTGGAAAGAAAGACAAGCTCACTCCACGTTACATTGGACCCTTTGAAGTATTGGAAAGGGTAGGCAAAGTAGTTTATAGACTTGCGCTGCCAATGAGCATGGAAAGAGTCCATAATGTTTTCCATGTCTCTTTGTTGCGTAAGTATGTTAGTGATCCTTCACATGTGCTTCAAATGGAGGAAGTGGAATTACAGGATAATTTGGCTTATGAGGAACGCCCAGTTCAAATCCTTGACAGAAAGGTAAAAGAGCTCAGAAACAAGCAAATTCCACTAGTTAAAGTACTTTGGAGGAATCACAACATAGAAGCTACTTGGGAAATGGAGCAAGATATGAGAAGTCGATACCCGGAGCTGTTTCTATAATTTCGAGGACGAAATTATTGTAAGGGGGGAGGAAATGTAATACCCAAGATATCAAAGGTATGTTCCTAACTCAAAATAGTCCTTTAGATGTTAATTTTATGTTAAAAAGCATAAAATCTAACTAAGGGCAAAATAGTCAATTCATTTGGAATGGTATGAATCAATTATCCACAAAGAGGCTTAGGGGCAAAATGGTTATTTTGCCTATGGATAAGCATTGAAAAAGTCAAGGATGAGTAGGCTTCATTGCATTTAATGGCATTAATTAAGTAATAATATGTCTAGTGTGAAATGACCAAAATGCCCTTATATGAAGAATTAAGGACTTATGAGTTATACAATTAAAAATAATTGGGCCAATTGCATAATTTTGGAAAATAAATGAAATATTTTCCTATAAATGAGATGAATTTCGTTCAAGCCAAAGGAGAGAGCATTTCTTCAACATTTCTTCCATTTTCTCTCAAATCTTCCATGAAACAAGCTTTCTTTCTCTAGGTTTTCAAGGAGTTTTGCATAATTTTTCAAGGAGAACAAGATAGGAGCCTTGGATCTTCAATTTGAAGGGTTTAAGGTAAGGATTAAAAAACTTTAGTTTTGATGTGATTTGAAGATTTGAAGTAGATATTGAGGTATAATGGTATATATGAAGGATTAAGGTGTAAAAGAAGTCAAAGGCAAAGGATTTGTTGGAGGAAGTCTTTAAAAAGGTAAGGAAGAACCTCCCATGACTTTAGGGTTTATGCTAGGGTTTGTAGATTTTTATGAAACCTTAAATTAAAGCTTTAAGGCATAGAATTAGTTGATGGCAAGTGTAGTTGAACTCATTTATTCTACTTATTGTCTTGAATTCATTATACATGAAGTTATGGCTATTTATGTTTTATGAGTTGTTATGTTTGATTGAAGAAAATGAAGTGTAGATGCTGATTGTGGCAAAAACTTGTAGTATGGAGGCCACATGGTGTTGAATGGTTGCTATTAGAAGTGTTGATGTGTTGTTTGCATTAGCTTACAATGTTATAGCAATAATGGATGGTTATGGGAATGAGATTTTACACTTCCTTTAAGATGTTAAAGACTATTAAGGGGAGGTTTTTTGATCTATAAGTTAACCTATTGGTTAATGTCAATAGGAATTGATGTGGCATAGTTAATATGAAAATTCGGATTTAGTGAGCTTGGAGGTTTTGTTAACCCTGCTTCTGTATTTTGACCATAACTTGAGTTATAAATATCAAAATGAGATGATTCTTGAAGCATTAGAAAGCTAAGATACAGACCTATAACTTTTATGTTTATGCCAAGAGCCAATTCGTTTGAGAAAAGGATGGAAAATGGCCTGAAGCATAAACTGGTTATTAAAGTTTAAGATTTAACATAATCAATTCTTATGATTATGAATTGATTATTAATGTATTATTGTAATTATGCCATGTACTAATGTTTACCCATTAGTTAGATGATCTTTGAAAGATATACATGGTCATGATGTCAATGCATGATTAATGTTATGAAATGGCATGAAGATGCAATATAATACATGTTTTAAGATGATGTATGTGAGCAAGAGGTAATATAAATGGGTTGATAATCCATAAATGAATTAAAAGTGTTAAGCTCACCAAAATATGTATTTACATGCCATAAGATGTTAGAGATGCAAATAGACATGATAGAGATGCATATAGACACGATGGAAAACGCGTAAGCATATCCTCGTATACCGGTTGAGGAAAGATGAATATATGCTTTAGATGCTAAATAGCAGCGTAAGCACGCCTCCCGATGATATGAGCTCTAGATGAAATTTGAGGCTAGATGATATGAAGTGCTTAGATGCTAAGAAAAGTCCGATCGGCTAGGACGTTAAATGTTTCATATGCATTTAGTTGCATTACATGAGTTATGATGTTATTTACATCATGAGATGATTTATACTCATGTTAGATGATTTTAGATGTTATGTCATGACATGTGATGTGTGTGTACTATGTTTACATACTTATTTGTATGTACACATTGATGTTTATCTAGCCATGGGATAAAATGATGAAAAGCATATGACTTAGTAATAAAAAGGGGAAGTATCCCTAGATGTAAAAGATAAGTGATGTGTTAACAGATATGTTTAAACAAAGATCAAATAGTACATTCAGAATGAAATAGATCATTCCTTACTGAGCGATTAGCTCACCCTTTCATTGTTGATTGCTTTGCAAGTAGACTAGAAGCGAGGGATGCTAGAGACAGCGGGACTACACGTGAGGGGAGATGATTTATTGTCATCTCGATGTTTTTATCTTGATGTAAATAATGTAAATGATAAATATTTGAGAAATACCTTTGGAAGCTTCCACCCTATAAATATGTTTTGATTCTGTAATTTCTTAAAGTTTGTAAATTATAAGTTTAGATCCTGCTTGATATTTTATATGCATGTTTTGGATATTATTATTATCCTTATACAGATTTTTTTTCTAAATACAACTCGTTCTCAGACATGTATCCTCGGGAATTCTCATTGAGGGATATTCGAGGATACCTGATTGGAGGGGGTTTTACATTTGGTATCGAGCAAATATTTTTTTACTTTAAAAAGGGGTGTTTTAAGATGGTTTCTATTTGGTCGGGCATTTATGAGAGTTGATGACAATATCCCTCATGTAAAGTTCATTTGCTCAAGTTGTCCGATCATTTGTAAGTATGTTTACCTAATTTTATGTAAGGATTGATTAGATGATTAACATTATATGTGTGACTATGAAAGGGAATAAATATGAGGAAAACCAAGAGAATAGATACAGGTCGCAGTGATGTTTCAAATGCACAAGATGTTCCAACTGCACCTGAAGCTCCTAACCCAGCAGCTGCTACTTCAAGCACTCCGGGTTTAGATGTTGCAACATTGGAGCGTATGATTCAAGAGGCTTTGTTAATAGAGCTTTAAGGAGAACCCCCGTCGAAAAGTACAAGTGCTCCGGTAACAACAGGTGACAACCAATGTGGTACCAAGTCAAGTAGCGAGGGCAAGTACTCCAGAAGCAATGGTTGTCCCAAAGCAGATTGAACCAATTTATGGCCTCTCAAGTAAACATCAGCCTCCAGAATTTTGTGGCACTAATGATCCAGTAGTAGCCGAACAATGGATCAAGTTGGTGGAGAAAGCTCTTTGCTCTATTTCCTATGACAGATCAAGAAAAGATCCGGTATGCTACGTACCTGTTGAGAGGAGATGCTATGACATGGTGGGAGCTTATGGAGTAGATTCAAGATACCACCACTCTCACTTGGTCGGGGTGGGGTTTAAGGGAATTGTTTGAGGAGCGGTACGGACAACCAGACATGATATCCTCAAAACTACAAAAATTTATTAGTACACAACAAGGAAATATGGACATCAAAGAGTATTCAATCAAGTTCAACTCCTTGGCTAAGTTTGCACCCACCTTTGGTCGTCACACCACGACCGATTGGAGAGATTTGTGGGGGGACTTCATCCCACTATTGCAGAGATGTTATGTCGGGTCATCAGCCCTCCCAAACATATAGTGAAGCACTCACCAGCGCAATTAGAGCAGAAGTGTACTTACGGAAAGAGACCAAATTAGCTCTTTCCCCAACAGTGGCAAGTAGTCCTCTCCAGCTTGGCCAATCCAGTAGTGGAGAACAAGTTGTTGGCAAAGATGATAAGGGTAAAGGCAAGAAAGGAGTCTTACCTAAAGCCAACAGGGAAGGACATGAAGAAAAAGGGCCAACAAAGGAAAGGTGAGGTCAGTTACTGTAAGAAATGTCAGAGAAGACACCGGGGTGAATGTCTAGTGGGGACCAATATTTGTTTCAGGTGCCGCCAGCCAGGTCATATTGCTAGAGATTGTCCCATTGGTTCTCAGAACTTCAAGTACCTATAGTTGGAGGCACGACAACCGGGTATATAATATGGCCCCAGATGCAAGCGAGATGCCCATCCATCCAAGCCATAACGTCGATTATTATTCCATGATACTCCCTTGTATGCCTTGATTGATTCTGGTGCTACTCATTCATTCATCTCATATGGTATGATTAAGAGATTAGGGTTAATGCCTAGTAGAGTAGAACAAGCCATTAGGATTGAATTGCCTGATGGTGAGGGTGTAGTGACCAATGAAGTCTTAATGGGGGAGTTAGTGACTATTAAAGGTGAGATATGATGGTAGATTTGATTGTCTTCAATATGCCAGACTTTGACATCATTCTTGGGATGGACTTTCTTAGTAGATATGGAGCAGAGATAGGCTGTCGCAAAAAAAAAAAAGTCAAGTTTAATCTAGACTATGGGGATAACTTCATTTTTGGAGAAGGACACACAACTAGCATGATGATTAGTGTAACAAAAGCTACAAAGATGTTGAAAAATGGGTGTTAGGGTACATTGCACATGTAGTAAATAAGGAGAGAGTTCGAGCTCCTGTACATGAGGTACCCTGTGGTAAATGAATTTATTGGACGTGTTTCGGATGAATTGCCGGGTTTACCTCCGAGAGAGGAAAGTGGAGTTTAGTATAGAACTAGCCCCGGTATAGCACCCATTTCTAAGGCTCCTTATCGCATGGCCCCCGGTGAGCTCCAAGAATTGAAGAAGCGATTACAAGAGTTGTTAGGCAAGGGCTTTATCGACCGGAGTCATTCTCCATGGGGTGCTCCAATTCTATTTGTGAAAAAAGAAGGATGGGTCTATGAGGATGTGTATAGATTACCGTGAACTGGTTTTCAAAAAATTGATCTAAGGTTAGGATACCATCAGGTTAGAGTGGCTAAGGAAGATATGCGGCGGCTTTTCGAACAAGGTATGGGCATTATGAATTTGTTGTGATGCCATTCGGATTAACTAATACACCCTGCAATTTTTATGGACTTGATGAAGCGAGTTTTTCATGATGTCCTTGACAAGTTCATAGTGGTGTTTATTGATGATATCCTAGTTTATTCCAAGACTTTAGAAAAAACATGCCGGGCACTTGAGATTTGTGTTACAAAGATTGCGAGAGAAATATTGTATGCTAAATTTTCAAAATGTGAGTTTTGGTTGGATCGGGTTACCTTTTTTGGGTCATGTGATCTCTAAAGATGGTGTATAAGTGGATTCTAGTAAAGTAGAAGCGGTGCTTTCGGTGGCGAGAGGCCAAAGACGGTGAAAGAGGTTAGAAGTTTTACGGGCTTAGCGGGGTATTATAGGAAGTTCGTGGAAGACTTTGCAAAGATAACCAGGACCACCCACAGCTCTTACCAAGAAAATACCATTTCAATGGAGAGAGGCATGCGAGCAAAGCTTTCGGGGAGTTGAAGAAAAAGATTAACTACTCTAATTCTTACATTGCCAAAGAAGGCATTGATTATGATATTTACATTGATGCCTCCCACAATGGTTTATGAGCGTGTTGATGCAGCAAGGGAAAGTCATTGCTTATGCCTCTAGACAATTGAAAGACTATGAGAGCGGATATCCTACCCATGACTTGGAATTAGCGGCGGTGGTTTTTGCTTTGAAGATATGGCGACAATACTTGTATGGAGTGAAATGCAACATATGCACTGACCATAAGAGTTTGAAGTATTTCTTCACTCAAAAGAGTTGAATATGAGAGAAGAGATCGTTAGAATTGGTGATAGACTATGGCTTGTGACATCGGATACCATCCAGGGAAAGCTAATGCGTGTGCATGCCCATTAGTAGAAAAGTCTCTTTATCTCAACTCACTATACAGGGGACAATTACAGCGGGAGATCTCCAAGAAGGAATTGAAATTGTGATCAAAGGAGGATTGGCCCAAATGGAGATCAAACCCACTTTGGTGGAGGAGATCAAGATGAAGCAGGGTAAAGATGATACGCAAGATAATCGCCCAAGCGAATAATAGCGGTAAAGAGAGAGACTTTAAAATAGTCAATGGGGCGATTTTAGAGATAGAATATGTGTACCTCAAAATGATGAACTAAGGAATAAAATCCTTAGTAAGGTACACAATACACTTTATACGACCCCACCTTGGGAGTGTAAAAATGTATCAAGATGTGAAGAAAAAGTTATTGGTGGTCGGGTATGAAAAATGACATTGCCAATTATGTTGCCGATGTTTAACATGTCAACAAGTAAAGGCGAGCATCGAGACCATCGGGATTACTCCAACCCTTAGAGATTCCTAAATGGAAATGGGAGGATATCTCAATGGACTTCATTATAGGACTTCCTAAAGTTCAACAAGGATATAATGCAATCGGGTGGTGGTTGATAGATTGACCAAGACGGCTCATTTTCTACCTATGACGGATAAGATAGATGCATTTCGATTGGGGCAATTATATGTCAAAGAGATTGTGAGATTACATGGAGTACCCAAGACGATCGTATCGGATAGAGATACCAGTTCATATCGACTTTCGAGTTGGAATGCGAAGCATTGGGTACAAAGTTAGCCTTGATGCGGCTTATCATCCTCACTGATGGTCAACGAAAGGACCAACCAGGTGATTGAAGACATCAAAGAGCTTGTTGTATGGATCACAAGGCAAAATGGAGTGATGTACTTCCCACTAATAGAATTTGCCTATAACAACGGCTACCAATCCACTTATCCGATGGCCCCATATGAAGCATTATATGGAAGAAGATGCAGTCCCTGTATTGGGATGATATTGGAGAAAAAAGACTCCTTGATTCAAGCGGTTGGACCAGAGATGACCCAGAAAATGATTGAAGATGTTAAGCTTATTAGAGAAAGAATGAAGCAAGCTCAAGATCGACAAAAGAGCTATGCCGACCTAAAAAAGAAAAGAAGTGGAATTCCAAGTAGGCGACAAAGTTTTTGTAAAAGTTGCGCCCTATAAACATATTTTGAGATTTGGAAAGAAAGACAAGCTCACTCCACGTTACATTGGACCCTTTGAAGTATTGGAAAGGGTAGGCAAAGTAGTTTATAGACTTGCGCTGCCAATGAGCATGGAAAGAGTCCATAATGTTTTCCATGTCTCTTTGTTGCGTAAGTATGTTAGTGATCCTTCACATGTGCTTCAAATGGAGGAAGTGGAATTCTGAGGGATAATTTGGCTTATGAGAACCGCCCGTTCAAATCCTTGAGAAAGGTAAAAGAGCTCGAAACAAGCAAATTCCCTTTAGTTAAAGTACTTTGGAGGAATCACAACATAGAAGAAGCTACTTGGGAAATGGAGCAAAGATATGAAGTCGATACGGAGGGTTGTTTCTATAATTTCGAGGACGAAATTATTGTAAGGGGGGAGGAAATGTAATACCCAAGATATCAAAGGTATGTTCCTAACTCAAAATAGTCCTTTAGATGTTAATTTTTATGTTAAAAAGCATAAAATCTAACTAAGGGCAAAATAGTCAATTCATTTGGAATGGTATGAATCAATTATCCACAAAAGAGGCTTAGGGGCAAAATGGTTATTTTGCCTATGGATAAGCATTGAAAAAGTCAAGGATGAGTAGGCTTCATTGCATTTAATGGCATTAATTAAGTAATAATATGTCTAGTGTGAAATGACCAAAATGCCCTTATATGAAGAATTAAGGACTTATGAGTTATACAATTAAAAATAATTGGGCCAATTGCATAATTTTGGAAAATAAATGAAATATTTTCCTATAAATGAGATGAATTTCGTTCAAGCCAAAGGAGAGAGCATTTCTTCAACATTTCTTCCATTTTCTCTCAAATCTTCCATGAAACAAGCTTTCTTTCTCTAGGTTTTCAAGGAGTTTTGCATAATTTTTCAAGGAGAACAAGATAGGAGCCTTGGATCTTCAATTTGAAGGGTTTAAGGTAAGGATTAAAAACTTTAGTTTTGATGTGATTTGAAGATTTGAAGTAGATATTGAGGTATAATGGTATATATGAAGGATTAAGGTGTAAAAGAAGTCAAAGGCAAAGGATTTGTTGGAGGAAGTCTTTAAAAAGGTAAGGAAGAACCTCCCATGACTTTAGGGTTTATGCTAGGGTTTGTAGATTTTTATGAAACCTTAAATTAAAGCTTTAAGGCATAGGGAATTAGTTGATGGCAAGTGTAGTTGAACTCATTTATTCTACTTATTGTCTTGAATTCATTATACATGAAGTTATGGCTATTTATGTTTTATGAGTTGTTATGTTTGATTGAAGAAAATGAAGTGTAGATGCTGATTGTGGCAAAACTTGTAGTATGGAGGCCACATGGTGTTGAATGGTTGCTATTAGAAGTGTTGATGTGTTGTTTGCATTAGCTTACAATGTTATAGCAATAATGGATGGTTATGGGAATGAGATTTTACACTTCCTTTAAGATGTTAAAGACTATTAAGGGGAGGTTTTTTGATCTATAAGTTAACCTATTGGTTAATGTCAATAGGAATTGATGTGGCATAGTTAATATGAAAATTCGGATTTAGTGAGCTTGGAGGTTTTGTTAACCCTGCTTCTGTATTTTGACCATAACTTGAGTTATAAATATCAAAATGAGATGATTCTTGAAGCATTAGAAAGCTAAGATACAGACCTATAACTTTTATGTTTATGCCAAGAGCCAATTCGTTTGAGAAAAGGATGGAAAATGGCCTGAAGCATAAACTGGTTATTAAAGTTTAAGATTTAACATAATCAATTCTTATGATTATGAATTGATTATTAATGTATTATTGTAATTATGCCATGTACTAATGTTTACCCATTAGTTAGATGATCTTTGAAAGATATACATGGTCATGATGTCAATGCATGATTAATGTTATGAAATGGCATGAAGATGCAATATAATACATGTTTTAAGATGATGTATGTGAGCAAGAGGTAATATAAATGGGTTGATAATCCATAAATGAATTAAAAGTGTTAAGCTCACCAAAATATGTATTTACATGCCATAAGATGTTAGAGATGCAAATAGACATGATAGAGATGCATATAGACACGATGGAAAAGCGCGTAAGCATATCCTCGTATACGGTTGAGGAAAGATGAATATATGCTTTAGATGCTAAATAACGCGTAAGCACGCCTCCTGATGATATGAGCTCTAGATGAAATTTGAGGCTAGATGATATGAAGTGCTTCAGATGCTAAGAAAAGTCCGATCGGCTAGACGTTAAATGTTTCATATGCATTTAGTTGCATTACATGAGTTATGATGTTATTTACATCATGAGATGATTTATACTCATGTTAGATGATTTTAGATGTTATGTCATGACATGTGATGTGTGTGTACTATGTTTACATACTTATTTGTATGTGTACACATTGATGTTTATCTAGCCATGGGATAAAATGATGAAAAGCATATGACTTAGTAATAAAAAGGGGAAGTATCCCTAGATGTAAAAGATAAGTGATGTGTTAACAGATATGTTTAAACAAAGATCAAATAGTACATTCAGAATGAAATAGATCATTCCTTACGGAGCGATTAGCGCTCACCCTTTCATTGTTGATTGCTTTGCAAGTAGACTAGAAGCGAGGGATGCTAGAGACAGCGGGACTACACGTGAGGGGAGATGATTTATTGTCATCTCGATGTTTTTATCTTGATGTAAATAATGTAAATGATAAATATTTGAGAAATACCTTTGGAAGCTTCCACCCTATAAATATGTTTTGATTACGTAATTTCTTAAAGTTTGTAAATTATAAGTTTAGATCTGCTTGATATTTTATATGCATGTTTTGGATATTATTATTATCCTTATACAGATTTTTTTTCTAAATACAACTCGTTCTCCAGACATGTATCCTCGGAATTCTCATTGAGGGATATTCAGAGGATACCTGACTGGAGGGGGTTTACATTTGGTATCGAGCAAATATTTTTTTTACTTTAAAAAAGGGGTGTTTTAAGATGGTTTCTATTTGGTGAGCGGGCATTTATGAGAGTTGATGACGGTATCCCTCATGTAAAGTTCCATTTGCTCAAGTTGTCCGATCATTTGTAAGTATGTTTACCTAATTTTATGTAAGGATTGATTAGATGATTAACATTATATGTGTGACTATGAAAGGGAATAAATATGAGGAAAACCAAGAGAATAGATACAGGTCGCAGTGATGTTTCAAATGCACAAGATGTTCCAACTGCACCTGAAGCTCCTAACCCAGTAGCTGCTACTTCAAGCACTCCGGGTTTAGATGTTGCAACATTGGAGCGTATGATTCAAGAGGAGTATTAATAGAGCTTTAAGGAGAACCCCGTCGAAAAGTACAAGTGCTCGGTAACAACGGTGACAACCAATGTGGTACCAAGTCAAGTAAAGCGAGGGACAAGTACTCGAAGCAATGGTTGTCCCAAAGCGATTGAACCAATTTATGGCCTCTCAAGTAAACATCGCCTCCCAGAATTTTGTGGCACTAATGATCCAGTAGTAGCCGAACAATGGATCAAGTTGGTGGAGAAAGCTACTGCTCTATTTCCTATGACAGATCAAGAAAAGATCCGGTATGCTACGTACCTGAGAGGGAGATGCTATGACATGGTGGGAGCTTATGGAGTAGATTCAAGATACCACCACTCTCACTTGGTCGGGGGTGGGGTTTAAGGAATTGTTTGAGGAGGCGATGTGGACACAGACATGATATCCTCAAAACTACAAAAAATTTATTAGTACGCAACAAGGAAATATGAGTCAAAAGAGTATTCAATCAAGTTCAACTCCTTGGCTAAGTTTGCACCCACAGCAGGTCGGTACACCTACACAGATTGGAGAGATTTGTGGGGGACTTCATCCCACTATTGCCGAGATGTTATGTCGGGTCATCAGCCCTCCCAAACATATAGTGAAGCACTCGCCAGCAATTAGAGCGTGTACTTACGGAAAGAGACCAAATTAGCTCTTTCCCCCAACGGAGGCAAGTAGTCCTCTCGCTTGGCCAATCCGGTAGTGGAGAACAAGTTGTTGGCAAAGATGATAAGGGTAAAGGCAAGAAAGGAGTCTTACCTAAAGCCAACAGGGAAGGACATGAAGAAAAAGGGCCAACAAAGGAAAGGTGAGGTCGATTCTTGTAAGAAATGTCGGAGAAGACAGGGTGAATGTCTAGTGGGGACCAATATTTGTTTGAGTGCCGCCCACCAGGTCATATTGCTAGAGATTGTCCCATTGGTTACGTAACCCTTCGTACCTATAGTTGGAGGCACGACAACCGGGGTAGTATATAATATGGCCCGGTCAGAGAGTCTGCAGCCACCCTTGCGATCCAAGCGTCAGGGTTATTATTCCATGATACTCCCCTTGTATGCCTTGATTGATTCTGGTGCTACTCATTCATTCATCTCATATGGTATGATTAAGAGATTAGGGTTAATGCCTAGTAAGAGTAGAACAAGCCATTAGGATTGAATTGCGATGGTGAGGGTGTAGTGACCAATGAAGTCTTAATGGGGAGTTAGTGACTATTAAAAGGCCGAGATATGATGGTAGATTTGATTGTCTTCAATATGCCCGGACTTTGACATCATTCTTGGGATGGACTTTCTTAGTAGATATGGGAGCAGAGATAGACGTGCAAAAAAAAAAAAGTCAAGTTTAATCTAGACTATGGGGGATAACTTCATTTTTGGAGAAGGACACCTGACTAGCATGATGATTAGTGTAACAAAAGCTACAAAGATGTTGAAAAATGGGTGTTCAGGGTACATTGCACATGTAGTAAATAAGGGGAGAGAGTTCGAGCTCCGGTGTACATGAGGTACGTGGTAAATGAATTTATTGACGTGTTTCAGATGTTGCCGAGTTTACCTCCGAGAGAGGAAAGTGGAGTTTAGTATAGAACTAGCCCCGGTATAGCACCCATTTCTAAGGCTCCTTATCGCATGGCCCCAGGTGAGCTCCAAGAATTGAAGAAGCCGATTACAAGAGTTGTTAGGCAAGGGCTTTATCGGGCGAGTCATTCTCCATGGGGTGCTCCAATTCTATTTGTGAAAAAAGAAGGATGGGTATATGAGGATGTGTATAGATTACCGTGAACTGGTTTTCAAAAAATTGATCTAAGGTTAGGATACCATCAGGTTAGAGTGGCTAAGGAAGATATACCCAGCGGCTTTTCGAACAAGGTATGGGCATTATGAATTTGTTGTGATGCCATTCGGATTAACTAATACACCTGCAATTTTTATGGACTTGATGAACAGAGTTTTTCATGATGTCCTTGACAAGTTCATAGTGGTGTTTATTGATGATATCCTAGTTTATTCCAAGACTTTAGAAAAACATGCCGGGCACTTGAGATTTGTGTTACAAAGATTGCGAGAGAAATAGCTGTATGCTAAATTTTCAAAATGTGAGTTTTGGTTGGATCGGGTTACCTTTTTGGGTCATGTGATCTCTAAAGATGGTGTATAAGTGGATTCTAGTAAAGTAGAAGCGGTGCTCGAGTGGCAGAGGCCAAAGACAGTGAAAGAGGTTAGAAGTTTTACGGGCTTAGCGAGGGGTATTATAGGAAGTTCGTGGAAGACTTTGCAAAGATAACCAGACCACTTACAGCTCTTACCAAGAAAGAAATACCATTTCAATGGACAGAGGCATGCGAGCAAAGCTTTCAGGAGTTGAAGAAAAGATTAACTACAGCTCTAATTCTTACATTGCCAAAAGAAGGCATTGATTATGATATTTACATTGATGCCTCCCACAATGGTTTATGAGCAGTGTTGATGCAGCAAGGAAAGTCATTGCTTATGCCTCTAGACAATTGAAAGACTATGAGAGAGATATCCTACCCATGACTTGGAATTAGCAGCGGTGGTTTTTGCTTTGAAGATATGGCGACAATACTTGTATGGAGTGAAATGCAACATATGCATTGACCATAAGAGTTTGAAGTATTTCTTCACTCAAAAAAGAGTTGAATATGAGACAAGAGATCGTTAGAATTGGTGATAGACTATGACCGTGACATCGATACCATCCGGGGAAAGCTAATGCGGGTAGCGAGATGCCTTAGTAGAAAAGTCTCTTTATCTCAACTCAGCATGAGGGGACAATTACAGCAGGAGATCCTCCAAGAAGGAATTGAAATTGTGATCAAAGGAGGATTGGCCCAAATGGAGATCAAACCCACTTTGGTGGAGGAGATCAAGATGAAACAGGGTAAAGATGATACCTGCAAGATAATCTGCCAACGAATAATAGACGGTAAAGAGACAGACTTTAAAATAGTCAATGGGGCACTGATTTTAGAGATAGAATATGTGTACCTCAAAATGATGAACTAAGGAATAAAATCCTTAGTAAGGTACACAATACACTTTATACAGCCCACCTTGGGAGTGTAAAAATGTATCAAGATGTGAAGAAAAGTTATTGGTGGTCAGGTATGAAAAATGACATTGCCAATTATGTTGCCAGATGTTTAACATGTCAACAAGTAAAGGCAGAGCATCAGAGACCATCAGGATTACTCCAACCCTTAGAGATTCCTAAATGGAAATGGGAGGATATCTCAATGGACTTCATTATAGGACTTCCTAAAGTTCAGCAAGGATATAATGCAATCTGGGTGGTGGTTGATAGATTGACCAAGACAGCTCATTTTCTACCTATGACGGATAAGATAGATGCATTTCGATTGGGGCAATTATATGTCAAAGAGATTGTGAGATTACATGGAGTACCCCAAAGACGATCGTATCGATAGAGATACCGAGGTTCATATCGGCTTTACGAGTTGGAATGCAGAGAGCATTGGGTACAAAGTTAGCCTTCAGTACGGCTTATCATCCTCAAACGATGGTCAAACTGAAAGGACCAACCAGGGTGATTGAAGACATGCTGAGAGCTTGTTGTATGGATCACAAGGCAAAATGGAGTGATGTACTTCCACTAATAGAATTTGCCTATAACAAGCTACCAATCCACTATCCAGGATGGCCCCATATGAAGCATTATATGGAAGAAGGTACGATCCCTCTGTATTGGGATGATATTGGAGAAAAAGACTCCTTGATTCAAGCGGTTGGACCGAGAGATGACCCGAAAATGATTGAAGATGTTAAGCTTATTAGAGAAAGAATGAAGCAAGCTCAAGATCGACAAAAGAGCTATGCCGAGCCTAAAAAAGAAAAGAAGTGGAATTCCAAGTAGGCGACAAAGTTTTTTGTAAAAGTTGCGCCCTATAAACATATTTTGAGATTTGGAAAGAAAGACAAGCTCACTCCACGTTACATTGGACCCTTTGAAGTATTGGAAAGGGTAGGCAAAGTAGTTTATAGACTTGCGCTGCCAATGAGCATGGAAAGAGTCCATAATGTTTTCCATGTCTCTTTGTTGCGTAAGTATGTTAGTGATCCTTCACATGTGCTTCAAATGGAGGAAGTGGAATTACGGGATAATTTGGCTTATGAGAACGCCCGATTCAAATCCTTGAGAAAGGTAAAAGAGCTCAGAAACAAGCAAATTCCACTAGTTAAAGTACTTTGGAGGAATCACAACATAGAAGAAGCTACTTGGGAAATGGAGCAAGATATGAGAAGTCGATACAGGAGTTTGTTTCTATAATTTCGAGGACGAAATTATTGTAAGGGGGGAGGAAATGTAATACCCAAGATATCAAAGGTATGTTCCTAACTCAAAATAGTCCTTTAGATGTTAATTTTATGTTAAAAAGCATAAAATCTAACTAAGGGCAAAATAGTCAATTCATTTGGAATGGTATGAATCAATTATCCACAAAGAGGCTTAGGGGCAAAATGGTTATTTTGCCTATGGATAAGCATTGAAAAAGTCAAGGATGAGTAGGCTTCATTGCATTTAATGGCATTAATTAAGTAATAATATGTCTAGTGTGAAATGACCAAAATGCCCTTATATGAAGAATTAAGGACTTATGAGTTATACAATTAAAATAATTGGGCCAATTGCATAATTTTGGAAAATAAATGAAATATTTTCCTATAAATGAGATGAATTTCGTTCAAGCCAAAGGAGAGAAGCATTTCTTCAACATTTCTTCCATTTTCTCTCAAATCTTCCATGAAACAAGCTTTCTTTCTCTAGGTTTTCAAGGAGTTTTGCATAATTTTTCAAGGAGAACAAGATAGGAGCCTTGGATCTTCAATTTGAAGGGTTTAAGGTAAGGATTAAAAAACTTTAGTTTTGATGTGATTTGAAGATTTGAAGTAGATATTGAGGTATAATGGTATATATGAAGGATTAAGGTGTAAAAAGAAGTCAAAGGCAAAGGATTTGTTGGAGGAAGTCTTTAAAAAGGTAAGGGAAGAACCTCCCATGACTTTAGGGTTTATGCTAGGGTTTGTAGATTTTTATGAAACCCTAAATTAAAGCTTTAAGGCATAGAATTAGTTGATGGCAAGTGTAGTTGAACTCATTTATTCTACTTATTGCCTTGAATTCATTATACATGAAGTTATGGCTATTTATGTTTTATGAGTTGTTATGTTTGATTGAAGAAAATGAAGTGTAGATGCTGATTGTGGCAAAACTTGTAGTATGGAGGCCACATGGTGTTGAATGGTTGCTATTAGAAGTGTTGATGTGTTGTTTGCATTAGCTTACAATGTTATAGCAATAATGGATGGTTATGGGAATGAGATTTTACACTTCCTTTAAGATGTTAAAGACTATTAAGGGGAGGTTTTTTTGATCTATAAGTTAACCTATTGGTTAATGTCAATAGGAATTGATGTGGCATAGTTAATATGAAAATTCGGATTTAGTGAGCTTGGAGGTTTTGTTAACCCTGCTTCTGTATTTTGACCATAACTTGAGTTATAAATATCAAAATGAGATGATTCTTGAAGCATTAGAAAGCTAAGATACAGACCTATAACTTTTATGTTTATGCCAAGAGCCAATTCGTTTGAGAAAAGGATGGAAAATGGCCTGAAGCATAAACTGGTTATTAAAGTTTAAGATTTAACATAATCAATTCTTATGATTATGAATTGATTATTAATGTATTATTGTAATTATGCCATGTACTAATGTTTACCCATTAGTTAGATGATCTTTGAAAGATATACATGGTCATGATGTCAATGCATGATTAATGTTATGAAATGGCATGAAGATGCAATATAATACATGTTTTAAGATGATGTATGTGAGCAAGAGGTAATATAAATGGGTTGATAATCCATAAATGAATTAAAAGTGTTAAGCTCACCAAAATATGTATTTACATGCCATAAGATGTTAGAGATGCAAATAGACATGATAGAGATGCATATAGACACGATGGAAAACGCGTAAGCATATCCTCGTATACCGGTTGAGGAAAGATGAATATATGCTTTAGATGCTAAATAACGCGTAAGCACGCCTCCTGATGATATGAGCTCTAGATGAAATTTGAGGCTAGATGATATGAAGTGCTTCAGATGCTAAGAAAAGTCTGATCGGCTAGACGTTAAATGTTTCATATGCATTTAGTTGCATTACATGAGTTATGATGTTATTTACATCATGAGATGATTTATACTCATGTTAGATGATTTTAGATGTTATGTCATGACATGTGATGTATGTGTACTATGTTTACATATTTATTTGTATGTGTACACATTGATGTTTATCTAGCCATGGGATAAAATGATGAAAAGCATATGACTTAGTAATAAAAAGGGGAAGTATCCCTAGATGTAAAAGATAAGTGATGTGTTAACAGATATGTTTAAACAAAGATCAAATAGTACATTCAGAATGAAATAGATCATTCCTTACTGAGCGATTAGCGCTCACCCTTTCATTGTTGATTGCTTTGCAAGTAGACTAGAAGCGAGGGATGCTAGAGACAGCGGGACTACACGTGAGGGGAGATGATTTATTGTCATCTCGATGTTTTTATCTTGATGTAAATAATGTAAATGATAAATATTTGAGAAATACCTTTGGAAGCTTCCACCCTATAAATATGTTTTGATTCTGTAATTTCTTAAAGTTTGTAAATTATAAGTTTAGATCCTGCGTGATATTTTATATGCATGTTTTGGATATTATTATTATCCTTATACAGATTTTAACATAAAATTAACATCTAAAGGACTATTTTGAGTTAGGAACATACCTTTGATATCTTGGGTATTACAGTATTTCACCCATACACCCACCAAATCATACATATCTGTTCGGATGCCTAATGGCACCATGGCTCCCGCTACCTAAATAGGAACTGTTCAACTTACCTAAACCTTAGTCCTCCGTAATGTTTTATTTGTCCCAGCCTTTAGATTTAACCTTATGTCTGTTTTCAAAATATGTCAAGATAACAGTTTCTGTTTAAAATTTCTTCCTAACATATGTGAATTTCAGGACCCTTTGACTGGGAAATTGATGGGCTCAGGTAACGTTCATAACGGTCAATACAATTGGACATTGATTACGTGGATAGGTTTCAAAATATTTTGTCTTGTATTACTCAAAATAAATTCTTTGATTGTAATACAAATTTTAATAAAAATCCTTGATTTTGCATCAAAGATTGGGTCATAGTGCTTCCATTCCACAACCTAGTTGTCCAGTTTGTCCTATTGCTAAACAATCCCGAACTGTTTTCCCACATAGTACATCAAACACTAATCATCATTTCTCCCTTATTCACAATGATATTTGGGGCCTTATCACACCTCTAACCATGATGACTCCTGATTCTTTCTTACCATAGTTGATGACTTCTCCTGAGGGACATGGGTTTATCTCATGCACTCCAAAACCCAAACACTTCCCAAAATTTGGGCCTACGTTTCCATGATCAAAACACAATTCAATTTTTCTATTTAAAAGATTTGAACAGATAGTACTCGTGATTTCTTTAATCACCATTGTTCATCATATTTTACATCTCTAGGCATCATACATGAAAGCTATTGTGTCTAAACACCCTAATAGAATGGTTTAGTTGAATGGAAACATCGACACCTCTTAGAAGTGGTCAGAGCCCTTAAACACCAAGCTAACATACTAGTGTCCTTTTGAGGCAATTGTGTGGTCACAGCCACTTACTTGATCAATGGGATGCCCACCAGAGTTCTTAATGGTAAGACTCCATATAAACTTCTTTTTGGGAAACTTCTGAATATTAGCCATCTTAGAGTATTTGGTTGCTTGTGCTATGCTACTAATCTTGGGGTTCGTGATAAGTTTGGTCCTTAAGCCACTTGTTGTATTTTCATGGGATATCCTATGCATCAAAAAGGGTATTAGCTATATGATCAGACAGAAAATAGATTTTTGATTTCCAAAGATGTGATTTTTCATGAAGATTCATTCCTTTTTATGGATATTTCTGATCGGCCTACCATTCTTTCCTGGCAGAAATCAATTTTCCTGGAAGATCATCCATCTCCTTCCGGCACATATTTTATGGTACCACCTACAACAGATCTGAGTACTTCTCCAATCACAATCGACTCTACTGGTGTTCCTACAGATCCTACCAAAGAATCTTCTTTCTCAGAAGACTTTCCCTACTATCAGTTCTTCTGATCATTCATAACTGAACTCCTGCCGATCCACACGGTCCACCTGACCACCCATTTGGACTGCCGATTATGTCTGCCCTACTGTTCAGACTTCCTCAGGTACTCTCTACCTTGCTACAAATTATGTTCGTTATGATCATCTTTCTCCTGCCCACATGATATGTCTAAGTCAAATCTCAACAAAACAGGAGCCATCTTGCTATTCTGATACTGTTCTTGGTGGGTGTCGAATCTAACAAATAATAAAATTCTCACTGTAAAAAAAAAAAATACAAATTGTAATAGTGATGAGCAAGGTCGTATCCACAGAGATTGGGTAGATTTATTTTAATGAAAATTAAAGCAAAGAAAAAGGGGGGTTTTGAAATTTCGAAGTGAAATAAAAGAAAACAATTATAATTAAGTAAAAATTAAGGAGGAATCAATATCAGGCAAATATCCAACCAAAGGTATAATTTCAGAATTGGTTCAGAGAATTGATCAAAGATACAAGGATAAAATCTTCTATTCTTCACTAAATTGGTTATGGTTATTAACAAGCTCTAACAACCTATCTCTCCTTACTTTCTCGATAACCAAAACAAGCTCTTTGATTACTTCCCTTGTCAACAAACAACCCTAAACAAGCTCTTAGGATTTAATCTATCGACATCATAAATAATTAGAGAGACTACCAATTCTAGCCAACAAATACACAAGCTCGATTCATTTAGACTAGATTATACATCTTCATAACATAAATCGAAAATCCCTTTATAATCAACTATGTTATTTTACCACTAATATTAGAACACTTAAACAATTACGAATTTAAAGTTCTAAATGGCAATTTATCAACCTGATAATTGAACAACGGGCCCTTTGTATCAATCAATCAAGACAATAATTGTTAATAAACATAGAAGATATATAAATAGTAAAGAAATAAAAGAACACTGAAAATTATTTAGATCTCACAATCCTTGAAGAACCAAAACTTCAATTATCCTTCAGTTGGAAGAAAAGTATTTAGTTACACATAATTTAAAAGAACGCCTAAAGAAAAGAGAAGAAAAAGAGATAGAGATAGATGTCCCCTTTCTTGTGAATAATCTCCCTATTTATAACTTCATCTAATCATAGTTATCCTATCTAGATCAGGAAACTAATTAAAAGCAAATCTCACCAAAATAGGGAGTCTTGGCAAATCCTAGAGATTAAGAAAGGGTAAATAAATCTTTCCATCTGTCATACATATCTTTTTCTCCTACAAATTTGTAACCCTAAGTCAAAAATCTCGGATCCAATAAGGCGCGCCCACGCTTTATCTGCTGACTGCTTTTATGAACATTATGGGAAAACAGGACGTGCCCACGCTTTAAGCAAAATCCGCTTCTGGAATGTATCTCTTTTTGAGCTCCGATTTTTTCTCTCCAAAACTCTTGATTTTGAATTCAATTTGATTTAACTCCTCAATCTACTCCACAAAATACGAAACATAATCAAAACCCAAGATTTAAGCATTTATAACCATTAAAACATGAGGAAATATAACAAATATATAGATATTATGAATGCTTATCAGTTCCTCATGCACAATGCTGGGAAGCCATGGCTAATGAACTCCATGCTCTGGTACAAAATCATACTTGGGACATTGTACCTAGGCCTTCTCATCGAAAACTTATTGGATGCAAATGGGTGTATAAGATCAAACATCAGGCTGATGGGTCAATTAAACATTGCAAAACTCGTTTGGTTGAAAAAGGGAAAGGTTCGACTACCAAGAAACTTTTTCTCCCGTTGCTAAACATGTAACTATTTGAGCTTTTCTATCTTTTGCTATTGTTCATGATTGGTTCCTCCTCCAAATGGATGTGCACAATGCTATTCTCCATGGCGATCTTCATGAGGAGATTTATATGGATCTCCCTCCGAGCCTTCGCCGCCAAGGGGAGAATAATGTATGTCGGCTACGAAAGTCCCTCTATGGTTTGAAGCAAGCATCTTGTCAATGGAATGCTAAAGTCACAGAAGCACTTACAAACATTGGATTTCTTTAATCTAGAAATGACTATGCTCTTTTCACATGGCATAAAGGTACCTCATTCATTGCTTTAATCATTTATGTGGATGACATCCTTATCATAGGGAACGATGCACCTGCCATTCAAGCCTTAAAAGAACATCTCAATAGACACTTCCGTATAAAAGATCAGGGAGAACATAAGCATTTCTTGGGAATTGAGATTGTAAGATCCCCTGCCGACATATTCCTCAGTTAGAGAAAGTATGTTTTTGAGCTAGTGTCAAATTCAGGATTGTCTGCATGTGAACCAAGCATGATTTGGTAGACCAGAACATCAAACTCAAAGCCAGCAATATGATAAAGAAGTGTCATCATCAGAAGATGATCCTCAATTAAATGATCCCATTATCTATTAGAGACTTGTGGGAAGGCTAATATATCTCACCATGACACGACCATACATAAGTAATGTCATTCACATCCTAAACCATTCATGCATGGCTCGAAGGAATCTCATATAGAGGCAACGTACTAAAATATTTGAAAGATTTTCCAAGTCTAGGACTTCTTCTACCAAGAGACGGGAACTTAGACATAGCAGCATTCTGTGACTCAGATTAGGGTACGTGTCCGATGACAAGAAAATCTATCATTGGCTATTGTATAAAGCTTGGGGGATCTTTAATATCTTCGATGAGAAAGAGGCAGTTGACAGTATCACTATCTTCAGCAAAAGCTGAATATAGAGCTATGGCAAAAACTACACGTGAGATTGTTTGGATTCAAGGATTACTAAAGGATTAGGGGATACAAACAAGTAAACCCGTCGTCCTACACTATGACAACAAAGTTGCAAATAACATAGTGGCAAATCCTGTTTTCTAAGAGAGGACGAAGCATATTAAAATTGATTTTCACTTCATTTGACACAAAATTCAAGAAGGGGTAATCAAGACAAAGCATAACGAGCTTCAGAGCAACTAGCAAACATATTCACAAAGCCATTGTGTAGTTGACAACATTAATATTTGCTTCACAAGCTTGGAGTTTTCGACATCTACAAACCACCAACTTGAGGGGGAGTGATGCTATATGGAACTAAAATTATTTGATGGCTGAAATTATGCATCCCGGAATCAAGCAGATTACAAAATATCCAAGAGCAATTTTAGCAATTACTTTATTAAGATTATTCTGTAATTACACTATTGATCACATTCCTTTTTTCATTCTTACATTTTTTTGTATAAATTGAATAGTTTGTAAGCACAAAATATACAAAAAAGTCTTCTTACATTTTGTCCTCTTCTTGCATTCTTTGGCAACTCAGTTGTCTCTTTTGCATCTTATTGCTCATATTTTGACATATATCTTTTACCATATGAAAGTATTATTTTTGTCAAATTTTGAATTCAGTGTGGTGACACTGATTTTTGATGTCATAACATCACTTTGTTAATGTATAATCGTTTTATGTTTTTGTGGTGTCATGACACTAAGTGTCCGTGTGATGGCACTCACCCAGCTAGATTTCTTTTATACATGTTGCATCTCTATTTGATGTTAGGATTTTATCCTTACCTGAGACATGTGTAAGTGGTCCTAGTACACTTGTATTTAGCTCATTAGGTGGATCAAAAAATTTGTTTTGCTTTATTATGGTCCATAGAAAGTTTGGTGAAAACTTTCCCAAAATGTCTAAACACAAAAAGGACTTGTTACCTGGTTGTCCCCTTACATTGGTGCATAAGTTTCTTTATATTCATCTTCTCCAATACATTTTATTTTAAGCCTAAATATACCTCTGAAAGTTCTCTTGAGGTTTCTTCTTTTTTGAATCAGGTTTCATATGCTTAGGTAGACTTATAAATACTTTGTTTATCCTTGTTTGATTGTTGTGCAAACTTGGTTTCTTTGATGATGATGATGCTGGAACGTGGATTTCCATTGGTGATGCTTGGTGGGATTTCAAGCTATTGAAGCTGAAGTGCATCTTCAGTGTTGAACCTTGAGAGGAGCTCAACGGTGACCAGGTGGTCTTGTGGCGTGAAGCTAATGTGGTAGTTCGAAGTTCAACCAAAGGGTGAAGTTTGAAGCGTTGTCATAATAGGGATTGTTTTGCAATTGATGCTTAACTTCTGCTTTGTAATTGAACTATAAATATTTATTATAGTGGATTAGCTTCATCTAGACGTGATGAACCCAGCTGAGAATATGGGATTTGGTGGGGAGGATATGATTTTGCCATTTGGGGATACTAATCATAATTCTCTTTGGTCTAAGCCCTTTTCCCCTTGAGAAAAAAAAATTGTGTTTGATTGATTGATGTGTGATGATCTTGGGGGATTTATTTTAGTGCTTGTTTTCTAGATCTTATTGTTATGATCATATTGCTCCTAGCCCTCTGGAAGCTTATGTACTTAATAATTTTAATGTACATAGGTTTTGTTATTCATAATAATGTTAGTTGAATCATAGACACAGATTTGCAGTACTTCTGATTGAAATCCAGGCTTTATCAGATCAAATTTTTTGTCGATAACAATCAAACACATAAGTTGATCTTAATATTGTAAATCAGCAAGGAACTTGTATGTAGTGCAATAATGATCCTAAAGCATCATGTTTTATGTCCTCTTGAACTTGACTGAAAGTTTCACCACGTATAATGTACATATGATCAAAATTTTTGTCGATAACGATCCAAACACATAACTTGATGTCAATGTTATAAAACAGAAGGGAACTTGCATGCAGGGCAATAATAATCATAAAACATCATGTTCAGTGCCCTTTTGAACTCGAGTGACATTTTTGTTGCGTTGAATGTTCAACAATTGAATCAAATTTTATGCAAGTATTGATAAGAACAACTCAGCTACATTAATTTTTGTCTATCATCAAATTGGTCACAATGCATAAATGTTACACAATAAATGTGACAGGTATTGCCCTGTAAATTACTAAGTTTGGACATAGGGTACATTTGAGTACAAAATGTAATAAATTTTTAATTACGGAACAAAATGCAGCAATGTTTTGTATATTACTGAAAGATCCAATTGGCTACAGAAGAAGCATCGAATCGATGTTCGTCCAACATGACTAATAGGAGTTACAAATTCAGTAATAAATGAATAACCATGTGTGGTTTCCACCATTTGATTTGCTTATTAATATGTTATTATCTTGGAAATCTTGAAGATATGTTTGTTAATATGATGTTGATTTATATGGTACCCTAATGAGAAGTAGATTAATTTATTAAATTTCCGAGGTATATGATACTTACCATGTATTTGTAGTCACAAAACATCCATCCTTATTGCCATTCTTGACTAGGTAAAACTATTTCCTTTTTCTAGAACATGACAAGCTGTTCTAATAATGTTGAAATAGGTTTTTGAGGAATACTTTGTTCTAAATGTACTTAATTTTCTTTGGCGTGTGAGTTCCTTGCCTTGCAAGGAAGAGTTCCTTGCCTTGCAAGGAAGAGTTCCTTGCCTTGAAACCACTTGGAAATAGAGACCATAGAGGAATTAATTCTGGGGATTCTGCAAATTGAAATTGTTATGCCTAAGAAATCAAGGCTGACACAAGTTTACATTAGCAAGGACCAATCAGAGTTTATGAAGGCTTTTTGCCGCCCAAGCGCTGCCACGTTGTCCAAGGATGGGAGGAGTAAGCTGTCATCAACTTGGTAGGTAAAGATTTGGTTTGTGAGTGGCTGGGAGTTGCCCACCTGCCCAAGCCCTACGCGATTTAAGGATATCTCCTGTACAATTAGCCAATGGGAAGCATGGTAGAAATTGTACGGCACTTGCCTACTTACAGATTTGTAATGATTACCCAGAAATCTCTTACTATAAATAGAGGGCTCCCCTCTCATTTTTAGGATTTTGATAACAAAAAACACTCACTCTCCCTCTTTGTATTTCTACTCTCTAATCACTATATGTGACCTGATTGTAATTTCTCATTTATAAAGAAGCAGTGGATGTAGGATTCGCTTTGAGCATCCGAACCACTTTAAAAATGATCTCCCATTTATTTACCTCATTTTCCATTCATATGTAATTTCTAAGTTAGCTTAGCATATTGCACATGCGGATAGTTAGTGTCAAAAATCAAGCATCAATAGTTTGGTGCTAAAAAGAGGGCATGATTTAGTATCTGATCTTTATCAGGAATCTTTGATCAATTTGTTCTATTCACTAGCAAATGCCTTATGGTTTTGAAATCGAGCAAGCTAGCCCTAGCAACGAGGAAATCCCCTGTGTACAGGATGACACTTCTCCCGAAGTGCCCCTAATTCTGCAGAGTACCGCGACATATATTTCTTTGAGCTCACAGCTCAACCCAACTGTGATAGATTACTTAGAGAGGTTCAATAATACTCTCCAAACGGTTAACCAAAGGTTAGACTGTTTGGATTAGGTCGTACCATACGAGTCCGACAAGGTGGTACCACCGCTGAAGACGCCTGTAGGTCGCGCTAAAGTGAATAAATAGGAGAAGGCCCATGCCATTGCACACTACAATGCGTAAAGATAATGGAAAGTAGGTGGCAGGTAATGGGCCAAAAAGCTCTAATGGACCAGCGAATATCGATCGCGAAGTAGGTAGAATACTTGTGGTTTTGCAACTTAGTGATATGTCACATCATGAACCATCCCATGCCACATCGCATAGGCACCCCCACAAGAGTGCAAGGTAGGGATATCCCCACTATCATCGGAAGGTTGGCCTCGACCATCAGCGTGAGGGAAACCCCCACCATCTGCGGGTCAGTTTTGACTACTATGGAGTTCAGGATAACTCCCCAAACCATTTATTGCCTTCACATAGCTCTAGTTAGCGTGTATCAAGGTATGCCAGAGCTTCTAGCCGAGGTGAGAAAGAGTTTGATCTATAGTCTTTCCTTAACCGTAATCATGAGGGTCAAACCCATGTTACAGAAAGTGATCCTTGGGTAGCTCTACTACCTTAGATTGAGGAGTTACAGTGAGTTCTAGATCAGCTTAGAGCTCAGCAAAATGATCATGGGTAGGTTGTTGAGGTATCTCCCTTTTCTTCAGCAATGTTAGTTGCTCCTCTCTTGTCAAGATTTAGAATGCCCGATATGCGAGTGTTCAATGGAAATTCTGATCCACAAGATCATCTTTATGAGTTTAAAGACTTTATGAAGCTTCACCAAGTTTTTGATTTGGCCAAATATTGCTATTTAGCAGTGATTTTGACGGCCCACACTAAGTGTTGGTTTAGATCACTGCTGCCAGGATCTATTAACTCGTGGCACAGATCAGCTCGTTGTTATTCAGACACTTCCAGGAGATAGGAAGTTCTCAATGCCGTTGAGCTATTTGAGCAACATACGACATGAGAATAATGAATCCCTCCAATCTTACATTGAGAGATTCCATAGGGAGCTGCACAAGGTGGCTAACACACCTGAAGAGTCTGTTTGGACTCTCATTATTATGGGAGTTTGCTCATAGACTGACTTGTGGAAAAGCTGCAATCCGAGGATGAAATTTCTCTCACTTGCTTCTATGACCTTATTGAGAAGTACCTTCGAATAGAGAACTCGGGGGCCGCTCTTAATCGCCATGACCATGGTCCTTCAACTAGTGCTCCTGACCAAGGGGAGGGTAGTAGAAGAGCTTATTGTAGATAGGCTAATGATGATCAACGGAATGCAAAGAAGCAACAGTTTGAGCCCAAGAAATCTTATACTCAGGTTTCTTGACGTGATCGTGACAAGAATTAGTATACTCGTTTGAACACGTTAGTATCGACTATCCTAGATAAGTCAGAAGAGGCTAGTCTACTCGCTAGTACCCATGGATAACCCCCCTTTCAGCAAGAAACAACAAGAAATATTGTCGTTATCATCGGGATAATGGGAACCACATCGATGAGTGTCGGGCTCTCAAGCAAGCAATTGAAGACCTCATTAAGTAGGGGCACTTCAAAGAGTATGTTGATGGTCTGATTCCTATACAAGAGAAGGATCAAGGGGACTAAGGGAAGAAATGCTGTGGTCATAAGGGTCTCTACCTTGGGGGGATCATCTTTGGAGAACTACACCTTGCGAGGAATTCTCGAGGTGCTTAGGAAAGGTACAATGGGGAAGCTTGCCATGACCTCGTGAGTGTGATGAACATGGCATTGCGAGTTGCTAAGGTTTGGCAAGAAGAAGAGATTACCTTCTCAGAGAAAGATGTGATGCGATTGCATCATCCCCATGAGGATGCACTCGTCATCATACTTGAAATAGGTCAGTACAAAGTCCATAGGATGTTGGTGGACAATTGTAGCGCTGTAAACATCCTATTTCATTGAGCTTTTGAGGAAATGCAATTGGATGAGGTAGATCTGAAACTTGCCTCTGTTCTTCTTTGTGGTTTTACTGGGGACCATCTAATTCCTAAAGGAACCATTGCATTTCTTGTCACTTTGGGCGAGACCAACGAAGTGACCAAGATGACAAAATTCTTAGTGGTAGGCTTTCTGTCCACTTTTAATGGCATTTTGGGATGACCTCTACTACGAAATTTCAAAGCTATCACCTCCATCTATCATCCGAAGATGAAATTTCCCACTCTGACGGGGTGTGGGAAATGAAAGGGTCTTAGAGCAAATCTCATAATTGCTATGTGAGAGTAGTACAGATGACATGCAAAGGGAAAAGGAGGTCGATGGCATTCTCGAGTAGGGTATAGTGATCAGCAGGATCAAACCATAACTAGGTCTAGTGGAAGAGAGCATAGATCCTCGTGTTTAGGAGGAGTATTCCCATAATGGGTCGATTGAGTCTCTATTGAGGTATCGGTCGACGAGAGTGAGCCAACACGAGTGTTGAGAATTAGGAGTAATCTCAACCCTCAACTTGCTGTAGATTTAATGAGATTTCTTAGACGGAATATCGATGTTTTTACATGGACTCATGCTTACATAGTTGGGATTAGCCCGAATGTAATATCACTCAACATCGATAACGCGGTCAAGCTGGGTCACTAGAAGAAAAGAGCCATGGACTTGGAGTGTTATGCTGCTTTTAAAGTTGAGGTGGATAAGCTTCTCTCAAACGGGTTCATTTAGGAGGCTCATTACTCGAGTTAGGTCACAAAGCCTGTCCGAAGGACAATTTCCCTTTGCCCAAAATTGATTAGCTCGTCGATGCCACCTTTGGGCACGAGCTGTTAAGCTTCATGGATGCCTACTCGGGGTATAATCAGATCCTAATGTATGAGCCTGATAAGGAGCATACCTCATTCGTTATAGATCAAGGCTTGTACTGTTATAAGGTCACCTCCTTTGGTCTGAAGAATATTGGAGCAACCTATTAGCGTTTGGTTAACTGTATATTTTTTGAGTAGATCGAGAAGTCAATAGAAGTCTATATCGATGACATGTTGGTTAAGTCGCATGTTGCCTCAGATTACATAGCCCATCTTGTTGAGATGTTCGACGTACTCTGGAGATATAGATGAAGCTTAATCCTCTTAAGTGTTCATTTTGAGTATCCTTAGGGAAATTTCTAGGGTATATGGTTAACCACCGGGGAATTGAAATCAATCGAAAAGATCCAAGCTCTCCTAGATATGAAAAGTCCCACCAATCGAAAGCAAGTTCAAAACTTGAACGGGAGAATAGCGGTTCTCAGTTGCTTCATATCAAGAGTGACATATCATTGCTTACCTTTCTTTAATATACTTAGGGCCAACAAAAAGTTGAATAGACTCTAGAATGTGAGCAAGCCTTCCAAGGCATAAAAGAACATCTCAAAATCCATTTCTTCTATCCAAGCCTCTTCCCAAAGAAATCTTATTTCTCTACCTATTCGTCTCTCAATATGCGGTTAGCGTAGCTCTTATTCGGGAAGAGGTTAGAGTTCAGTGGTTAGTGTATTACACAAGCAAGCGGCTACTAGATGCTGAGACACAGTATCCAGAGATGGAATGATTAGTCTATGCCCTATTGATTGCCTCCAGGAAGTTGTGACCTTATTTTCATGCTCACACCATCCATATTTTGACCAACTACCCACTCAGACAAGTTCTTTAGAAGGCGGAGACTTCGGATAAGTTGCTTAAATGGGCTATGGAATTAAGTCAGTTCGATCTGCATTATAGATCGAGGACAACAATCAAAGGGTAGGCTGTCGCTAATTTTATCTCGAAGTTCTCTTATCAGCCAGATCGAGAACCTGAACAGTTAGCTAGCAAAATTGTAAAGGAAATTGTTCGGAACTTATCAAACTAGAGCCTCTATGTTGATGGGTCTTTGAACGAAGAGAAGTTGCAATCGTCCTTTTACTCCTCGAGTCGAAGAGACCTCGAATTCTTGGAATCCTTAGGTTCGGGTTCAAAGCTACGACTAATGAAGCCGAATATGAAGCGCTACTTGCTGGTCTATGACTAGCAAGAGAAATGGGGTTAGCAATGATCAACATCTATAGCGACTCCCAGCTGGTTGTTAATCAGATTTTGGGAGAATATCAAGCCAAAGAAGAGAATATGATCAACTATCTGAAGAAAGCTAAGGTCGCTCGAGCTTTTCAAGCATTATATGATATATCAAATCTCGAGAGACAGTAACTCTGTCATGGATGCTTTGGCAACGATAGCCTCCTCATTGGACTCTGATGCCCTGGACAACATTCCAGTTCGGTACATCAAGGTTCCCAGCATCAGCTCATCTAAGCAAGTCGTAGCTACAATTGAATCTACTTCCTAGATGACTCTAATTATTTAGTATCTCCAAGATGAGAATCTTCCTTACAATAAAACTGAGGTGAGAATCCTGCAAACTAGAGCTGCTCATTACACACTTATTGGGGATCAACTATACAAGCAAGGGTTTAGCTCTTTCCTCATTCGATGTGTAACCGATGATGAAGCAGATTACATCATGAGAGAGATACATGAAGATATATGTGGTAATCACACTGCTGTATGATCTCTCGCCAATAAAATTACCCGTCAGGGATATTATTGGCCCCTACTTCATGAGGACACCTTCAATTTTGTGAAGAAGTGTGATAAGTGCCAGAGATTCGCGAATATCCTGTGAGCTACTTCCCACTAGTTAACGACAATGACTAGTCCTTGGCTATTCTCTATGTGGGGAATTGACCTCATCGAGACCATGCCAATCGATAAAAGGGGTGTCAAGTATGTAGTGGCTGTAGTGGATTATTTCACTAAGTGGGTTGAAGTCAAGCCTTTGGCCGCGATCACTACCAATAAGCCCAAAAACTTTGTCTTCAGAAATATAGTGTGTCGCTACAAGATTCCTCATACACTCATCTCTGATAATGGAAAACAATTTGACTATGAGAAATTCAAGCAGTTTAGCGATGAGCTTGGGATTCATAAGAAATTTGCCTTAGTAGCAAAACTGCAAGCCAATGGTCAGGTTAAAGTTGTCAACAAGACTATTAAGCACTTATTGAAGGCCAAGCTTGGCGCATCCAAGAGCAATTGGGTCGATGATCTCCCAGAAGTTCTATGGGCATATAGAACAACTCCGAGAACCTCTATTTCAGAAACACCCTTCTTGCTAGCAGATGGTTGCGAAGTGATGGTTCTAGTGGAAGTATGAACTGGTTCATTTGGAGGGAATTTTTTAATGAGGCAGACAATGAAACACTCTTACGTGCAAGTCTATACTTGTTTGAGGAACACCGTGAGAAGGCTAGGTTAAGGATAACTTCCTACCAACAGCGGGTAAAAAGATTCTTCGACTCTAAAGTCAAGAGAAAGGACTTTCATGTTGGCGACTTGGTTTTGAAAGAATTCCTTCTCGGCATGACTTGGAACATATCACCTGAAAAGTGTTGGAGTAGGTGCCCTAGAGCCAATCAATTATTGTAGAATTGACTCTTTGTAATAATGTTCATTAATCAATAAAAAGACATTTTATTCTATATCGCGTAAATCATTATTATTGCAATATGTATTGATATATGTCCTTAGAATGATAGAACCGTGACGAGGGTATCAAGTGTTTCAAATCTTGATAGTGAGAACCATATGAGCACATATGGTGGCCATTCTAAAACGTCCGTAGCCCCAGTATTATTCTGAAGTAAGGGCACAGATAATACGGTAAGGCTATCATAGTGTTGAACGACCATGTCGAAAGGTAGTGACTGATCTCACTTGTCAAGGTTGTTTGGTGACAACCTAGTGCAACACATGGGTGCTTACTGTAGGCGGATATACCGCAACAAGTTCACTAGACTGACCCACCAAAGGATTCCATATGCATGGTAACCCCAGTGTCTATGGAACAAATCCTCTAACGAATGGTGGTGCATGTGATCCTTAGACTTGAGATCACCGGAGCGCCTTATGCACTGATTGGTGTAGTTTGACACTAGCCTAACACAGTTATTTTCAGAGTTGTTAATACGGTGGTGATTAGCTGCATTGAGGAGTGTATCAAGACTATGGTGGATCAACAGAGGATTCGTCACTCCCGAGTACGGGAGAACTTATCTCACGAAGCAATTCAGTATATGGCAATGACGTTAAAACTGTGGCCACAGTGGGATTGAGTTATTGCTCTATCCAGTTTATAATATAGGTCATTGATCCAGAAACTGAATACATAATATCGAGAGTAACCGAAGGTTGACACTATTTCTATGCCTTCGTCTCGTCGAGATAACGTATGATGAAAGGAACGAATTGCACAATAACCATATTGTTGACAGGTAGCTACTTTGCTGAATCCGATTCTATCGGGTGGCCTTGATGCCTTGCTAGGGGCCAATCTTGGTCTGTGTATTAGTGAGACGATTAATTGGTGTTAATCATGATACTATACACTGCCGATATGATGAGGAGCCTATGGGTCATACACATAGAAGACAATTTAAGATCCAAGAAGAAAGAAGGGCATTTTTGTCTTTTAAGGTGAAAGGGTATTTTGGTAATTTTACAGTGCAATTAAATTTGCTGAGGTCGTAGCCTTTATTTAATTTGTTAGAAAAATTAAACAAGTGAAATTACGTTTAAATGTGTGTTCGCACATATTTAAATATATTATCATTATTGTTAAATGTTAATATATATTTAAATATATATTAATTGATTTTAATTGAGATAATGATGGAAAAAATAAAACTATTAAATCGGGAGTGTTTGGCAACATGGGGTGTTTGGGTTGGAGCCCAAGCCCATTCCATATGGGAATAGGGCAACATGATTATTGACTATAAAAAGAAAAATATGTTAATTAAATGTGATAGAATCTTTTTTCTTTGAAATGAAAAACATAGCAGCCCCTTTTGAAATACATTCCCACGGCAGAAACATTTTTGCTTAGAAATCAATTCAATTGATTTCCTTTCTTCTTAATCTTGAAGCCAAAGAGGGTCTAACAAATCCCTCTTTGGTTCTTTTGAGATTGTCTTTATGTGGACTACGTGGGTTCGATCCTACACTTGGATCGGTAGCAAAACATTCGTCGACAAATTTGGAGGAGCCTCCAACGTGCGTTTGTTTTTCTTAAACTCATATTTATTTTTTTGCAGATTTTACTTTAATATGAATTGTAAAATTATACCCTTGATCTTGGCTCATGTAAACGATCCTGTTATATTATTTTTTTTGTTTCCTCTGCGTATACGGGAGCGTTTACTAACAAAAAGGCTTAACAGTTGGCTTGGAATGCTGAATATTTTGTCCTTCTTATTAGTATTTCCAAACTCGTTTATAGCTTTGATCATTTCTTTTTTACTTGTAAAGTTTTCCTTCCTGTAAGTATTATGAATAAGGTTGTTCCATTTCTTCTCGAAGAGAAACTTGTGTCGTGATCTCAAGTCTTTTTTAAAAATCTTGTTCTTTATAACATTTTACAAGTTCAATGGTTAGATAATTTATATTTATTTTGTGAAGAGCTTAAGTTATAAAAGTACTATACCAAATGGCCAAAATTTTCTTTCATATATCAAGCAAATGTGTACAAAAGACAACAATGAGCTACAAAATTTAAGCTGAAAAACTACAAGAATAGAAAAGAGAGTGATCACCAGTCTTCATTTCCAGGCCCCCCAGGCGTGACCCCCTGATCCTCTAGATGATCATCAACCTCTAGATAGTTCGCTCGATCTTTGAGAATGTTTGTTTCTGGCTGATCTTCTTCCAAAGGAGGTTCTTGTTCCTCCTACTGCTCGACCTCTCCAGCCTAGAGCATGGAAACAAGAATGGACTAGTATTCGTCCGAGAGGTTGGAGATGTCCATTTCTGGATTCCTCGATTACAAACTATAAATAGGTTGTATTGCCCAGTGAGCAGCTTTTCTCTCGACCTCAAGGCTTTGTCGCTTCATCTGCTCGGTTAATGAAGTGACTTGCCACTGAAGCAGCTCAAGGTCCACCTCTATTGCCTTCTTCTATTTTTCAGAGTTCTCCAATAGCTAAGCTCGATTCTCCTATGCCGCCTTTGTGTGATCGGTGCTCACCCTCAGCTCATTTTCTCTCTTGCTCAGCTCTTTGGTGAGCCTCGCCACCATATGTTAGAGCTGATCCGTCTAGATGCGAACCGTTTTTACCTTTGCATCCACGGCTACGAGATCTTGTTTCAGTTTGACATTCTCTTCTTTGAGCTCGTAGAGTCTGCCGGTAGAGTCTATGTCAATCTTCTGCTGGGCTATGGTCAGGGCAAGTAGGGACTGCATGGGAAAAGAGACGAAAGTTAGTTCCATTTTCTATAGATCTTAAAAAAGTTAAGAAATCGGCTGCTATTAGAAAGTTCTCAAAGAGAGCAGGTTGTTTTATAACTGTGCAACTGGAGCGTGGTAGCCACTAGATCAGTAGGTCGGGAAGCCATAAACTCCTTAAAGGCTGTGGCAAGTTGGCATTCCAATAGGGTGTACACTATCAGCTGCAAGTGCTCTGCCAGTTGCCCCTAGAGAATCCAACACAAACGGGTTTGGCCCCGAGGGGGCAGGTGCATCTTCGACCTATTGCTTGCCCGCTCTCCTCTAGGCAGTCGTGGTTGCTCTCCTCTAGGTAGCCGTGGTTGCTCTCTCTCCCTTACGCGAGCTCCTGGGGGTCGTCAAAGTGCCTGGGGCACCCCTCAAGGGCATTTCCAAGTGAATGACGTGGTAGGGCTGAGATCTTTTTAGCAGCACCCCAAAACCCTCTAGCTCTGACTCTGATTCCTCCTCGGTGGGATGTTGTTTCCTTTTCCTCGTCTTCTAGCTCATAGTTTTCTGTTTTGTGGCATGAGTAGCCATGGGCCGAGGAGCTTATTCACGTTGCTCCATGGATGGTCGTCTTTCGGCACCAATCCATATCCCTCCTATAGGGATATCACTGGAGGTCGCTTTGGTTGGCTCAATTGGGTTGACCCAAGGGAATACAAACCCCCCAGCTTTCGTCGATGGCTTCAAAACCCTTGGGGGTATGGTCACTACACGCTATGAAAATGTGTTAGTAAAAAGGTCATCTTCGGTAAAAGGCTAAAAGTTCTTTTGAATACGAAGGTACTTACCAGCTAGAGCTTTCAAAGAGGCATCAGGACTGAAAAACCATACTTTCGTAGGTTGATAGTGGTCACAAGTAGTCTTACATCGTGACTTTGATCAGGTAAACGACCAAACGCCTCGATGGGCTGAAATCTGCTAGAGCCGACAACCTGGTCATTTTGTTCTCTGTGAAAAATAAAAAATTCCATTAGTCTTAACTACCAAAAGAGAGTTAAGGGAAAGGATAGTCAATTTGGAAATTAAAAGGGAAGAACCTACTCGACTCCCTAAAATTACAAACGCCATTGTACTCAAAGAAGAAATATTTGGTGTCGTAAGCCCCAACGTTGCTAGGGTAACCAAATATATATCCCTCCTTCGATCATAGATGGCTTCGAGAGGTAAAAAAATCATTGTCCTTGCTTTTCTTTAGATAGTAAGCGTATGCAAGTTCCAATGCTGTTAAGTCGCCAAGTCTGTGTTCGTGGCATGCGATATACATAGCAATTGCTATCATTTCCACATTGGGTGTTAATTGAAATGGCACGACCTTGAAGGAGTGAAAGGGTATTGTCAACCCACATTTGAAAATTGTTTCTAAGATCGCAACCATTCCCTCTAGAGGGTCTTTAGTAGTGTGCGACCTGTGTTGGTAGATGTTTACATTGATCACAAATTGATCTACTACCTTTTGAATTTTGTCCGCAGTGGTTGCTGATAGTACCACCTGTTCGGGACCTACTGAGGTGCTCGGAGGCTGCGAGCTTGTCCCTTCGACTGCTCTTATCTCCGAAACATCCATTGCTCCTAAAGTTTGAAAAGGTTCGACACTTACAGGTGACTCAGTCTCTGTACATAGTTTTTCGTACGACGACTTGAAAGAGTAAAAGAAACCCTAATATTCCTTCCTTAACCCCTAAAAACCCTAAACCTCTTTGAGAATGGTTTCCCAAGGATCTGTGCCCTAGGTTTTTAACTCTTAAGAGTGTTCCTTTTTGAACACTATCCAAGAATGTGCATCGTGTAAGTTTACCAAACATTCATACCCACCACTGTTGGAAAAAATTGAGTCTTTAACAAAAATGAAAGGAAGAAAGGGAAGAGTTTTCCTTACCTCTAGGTTGCTAGGGACGAATGTTCTGTCATAACAGCAAGTGAGCATCAACTGGAAGAAGGATGAACTAATTTCTTGAGTGCAAAAACTCTGTTTTCCTCTTTGAAAATTCTAGTTCTATGAAAAGCTTGCTGTGGGCATAGGGTTTTATAGGGAAGAAGGCGACGTTTGGCTTCCTTTGTAAGCGACATTTGGGCGAGACGCATTCCTAGTCATTGGATGCAACCAAGTGTCATCAATCCTCGTGAAGAGTAACCTTCATGCTTTGTGGAGATCAATTGACGTTTCCCTCTGTTAGAGACACCAAACGTCGACGTGGTTATCTTCTTCACATTAAATTCGCCCTCATCCGCATTTAATGCTTTAAAAGAGAATTTCATTTTAGCATGGCTTGCATTTAATGCTCATGGCTGACACTTATTGCATAATGATACGCCTGTCAGATAAAGCTTATTTTATTGACCAGGCCAGCTGTCAAGCACAATGGATAACATCAGAAGAGGTTGTTCGAATGAAACACTCTTCTTCATGTATCGAGCTAGAAGAGAAGTGATTCCCAATTTTCGATGGAAAATATCCTAAGTGTTTTCAAGTCTCGAGTGATGGATAAAGTTCAAAACACGTTGTTATAGTACTGAGCAGAATCCGACCTAAGTCGCTGAACCTTTAGGGGACGATCACCTCAGGTTGCTTGTGCAATTCTCAAAGATCCACATCGTGACCTCCACTCAGTTTGCTGGTTGAGTTAGACCGTGAACTTTATGTCATTTCAGCTGTTCTCCACTTATAGTTCGAGCAAGCGTTCCTTAGGACGAGTCAAATCATGGCATAATCATAAAGTTCTCAAGGTTCAAACCTTGAACCTTAAGAACTGGGGGCTTCTATTATGCCTAAGAAATCAGGGCTGACGAAAGTTTACGTTAGCAATGACCAATCAGAGTTCAGGAAGGCTTTGTGCCGCCCAAGCACTGTCACGTGAAAGACGGAAGAAGTAAGGTAGTCATCAACTTGGCAGGTAAATATTTGGTTTGTGAGTGGCTGGGAGTCGCCCACTTGCCTAAACCCTACGCGATTTAAGGATATCTCCTGTATAATCAACCAATGGGAAGCAGGGTAGGAATTATACCTGCCTACTTACAGATTTGTGATCATTACCCAGAAATCTCTCACTATAACTAGAGAGCTCCTCTCTCATTTTCGGGATTTTGATAACAAAAAACACTCACTCTTACTCTCTGTATTTCTACTCTCTGTTTCCTATACGTGACCTGATTGTAATCTCTCATTTACAAAAAAGTAGTGGACGTAGGATTCACTTTGAGCATCCGAACCACTTTAAAAATCATCCCCCATTTATTTATCTCATTTCCATTTACGTGTAATTTCTAAATCAGCTTAACACTTTGCACGTGCGAACAGTTGGTGTCAAAAATCAAGCATCAATAGAAATCAAGAAAAGGGATGATTGGTCAGAAATTTATTATAAAGTTTTGAAGCCTCATTTAGTTGGCTTGAATTCATGTTTCAAATTTTTCACTGTACATTTCAACCAGATTAGATTACCACATTTAGCATTAACTATAAAAATCTTCTGGTGGCTGTTGATCTTGACCTTCAACCCAATATTTTACAGACAGAACCTTCCTTTTAAATTGAAGAACTATTAATGACCAAAGTACACCATACATTATTATCATAGGTATAATTCTTGCTAACCATAGAGTATTAAAATTCTAAATGTCTTGTAACTTAAACGTTCATTTTTTAATGGAGCAGATTCCATATTTCTAAGTAAACTGAATCAGAATTTTCCTACCACAGAATCTATCAACTTTGGATCAATTTTGCAAGTTGCAAAATTCATAATCTTTCCGAGTTCACTTTCCTACATTGAGAAATTTATTTTGTAATTAACACAGAAAAATACTCACACGCGCCTGCTCGCGCAATCTGCCAAAAAGTTTAACACGATTCTGGTAAAATCATTGTGTTTTCCACCAGAAAAAATGTGTTTAAAGTTGCAACCGCACCATGGATGATGGATGTAAAGAGTTGCTCGCGCACGTAGTTTTGAAGTAGTGTGCTAATGAAGAGTTTCAATTATTATAACTAATTTAATTGAGAGCCATTGATTTTTTGTATGGATTATGAGAAGTTACAGTTGGCCATAGTGAGATATTTTCCCAGTGCTCATCCAACTGTGAGAATCTGATAAATTTCTTTTTCTTTTTGGCTATTAATAAGATAGTCTACAAATACATAATTAGCCCTTTTGTTGCTTGAAGATGGAGTTTCTGTCGGACATTTTACATTTATATGCACAGAAAACAAAATATCTGAACCTTGTTTAATGTTCTTGAAAAAGCTTTTAAGAATTCTCTGAAATGAGATTAATCTAAAAGCAGAAAAAATAATATATTTATGTAGGCAGAAAGATTGGCTAGATACAAGGAAAAAACAAAAGTGCTTATAGCTACGGAGAACCATTATAGTGGAGTAGAAAAGAGAAACTTTGGAGGGCTCAAAATCATCAGAACTCTTCTAATGGGAAGCTAGCATAAACATATATGGTTATCCTTTAGTCTTTTAGCCCGGCACCACTTTCACTTGAATGGATGTTTAGAAGAGCTTCAACCATCCATAGAAAGAAACACAAAATATCTGAATCCAGAATCACAAAAATAGAGTAAAACTTATCATATGGGGTGTCAGAAAAATCAGTACCTCTACAGTCTTGATATTGATATGCAACTGCAACAGAACTTAAACAACTATTACAGAGTTATGCAGCTGGTAATCAAATGATGGAGAGAATTATGCTATGATTCGTGCAGGGATGAACAATCGATGGAAGTCCAGAAAATATAATTCTGATGTAACATAATTGCAATTGGATGCCAAATTCGTATCTCAGTTATCTGACTTGCACTTGAAGAATATTTCATATTCAGGGGGTTTTGAAACAACCCTTGCCATCTCTTTTCACTAGGGTCATCGCATCCTGGGAGCATTTTCCTAGGATAACTTTAATGCATAACATTATTTCATGTCTGTTCTTCATACTGAACATTATCAATTGGCTTTTCAAACCATCAAGAGGGACACCAAATTTTCATCATTTGAAGTAGTAATTAATTGAACTAAACGTTATTATACTTGTGATTAATTATAGTATCCAATGTTTAATTATAAGTATGAATTGGTTACGAAGCATCTAAAAGAAAGTATAAAAAAGTTTGAGACAGAAAGCTGAAAAGGTTGAGATTCTTGAGAATATCAAATATGCACCAAGTACAATAATATATGTAAGGAAGAAAGAACAATCTCTCTTATAAATTATAATAGTTTTCTGTTCCATCAATTGAAGAAATTGGAGGGTTCAATCCATTATCCAGAGGCAGCAATTTCAATTCAACAGTCACATTCTGCTGGGACGAGGTGCAGCCAAACACAAGTGAGATGCGACTCAACGGGCACGGGCATGACCCAACCCCCCTAATCGTCAAAGAGGGTCGTATCCGATGTATGACGACACTTTACCAAATCCAAACGGCCAAAGACAAATGGGGAGGGGGAAGAATCGTGTGAGTATGTAATTTCTGTGGAACCATTATTGGTGCTAAGAAGGGGACTAAGACGATGCGACGACACTTAGAGAAGAAGCACCCCCAAATAATATAGCTGTCCAGTACATCTTCAAAAAGATCAGGTAGGCAAATTCAAACTCAACTTAATTTTAATCAATAATCCTCAACTCTCTTAACATGGCAATGCAATGCACATGTTGCACAAGAGGAAATAGCGAGATTCATAGTTGCTATAAACTCTCCCATTTGTTTATCTGAAAATCATTATTTTATTCACATGATTAAAACTGCAATTTGTCCAGCATATACCCCTGTTAGTAGAAGTATAAGTAGAAGAGATATACTAAAACTTTATAACAAAATAAATAATAAACTTAAAAACAAATTTTAAAATTTTAGGAATATATCTATTGCACCTACATCAGACGTATGGGCTTGTAGATCAAAAATAGATTTTTTAACTGTCACAATACATTTCTTAGATCATAATTGGGGTTTACAACAAAAATTGATGGGTTTTAAACCATTATATGAAAAACATAGTCCTGACACTATTTATTTTACAATTCTTGAAGTTTTGCAAGAATATGTATGAACTGATAGAGTTGTAGCGCTAATGCTTGATAATGCAGCCGCTAATATCACGACAATTTCTTTATTTGAAAAGAGATTGGATCTGCCTAGTGAAGGCAATTTTTTTCACCAAAGATATGTTTGCCACACATCAATTTGATTGTTGAAGCAGGTTTAAATGTTATACATTCAAAGATAGAGAGGGTGCGCATGGCTATCAAATTTATCATCAGTGGTAGCAATAAAAGATGACAGGAGTACGTCAAATATTGTAGGCAAGAGGACTCACTGGTTCGACCTTTGAAGTTATGTACGAACATGCCTATCCGTTGGAACTCCATCTACTTGAAGTTGGAAAAAGCTTTGCCAACCGCAAGACAAATTATAGATTTCATCAACCGGAAGAACCATTTAGAGGAAGTAGTCAGCTATAATGATTGGGCGGTTTGTGAACTTTTTTATTTATTTCTTAAATTTTTTTATGATTCCACTAATACATTAAGTGGTGTTTATTATCTGACTACTAATTTAGCGTTAGATATTTTACTTCAAATTTCTAAAACTTTTGCCAAATATAGATATAATGACGTTTTAATGGAAATTGTTTAAAAGATAGAAGAAACATATGAGAAATATTGGTTAGATATTTCATTCTTATATGGATTAGGCCTTGTTATAGATCCTAGGTTTAAATTACACGTAGTTAGCTATATAATTACTGAGAAATGCCAGCATTTAGGACATGATTATATGTCTTATTTGACTGAGTTTAAGCAAAAACTGGAAAGCTTTTTTTCTTTATATCAGAACATGTATAATGGAAGTGGAAGTGGAACGTCTCGGAGAGATGATCAGGACCCTGATGGAGACCTCCATCAAGGATCAAGCATGTGGACGTATATGGAACATGGCAGAAGTAACAGCTCCAGCTCGTACATACATGGACCAAATGAGCTGAATTACTACCTATAAATGGACTTGTCCTACATGATGATGAAGGAGAAACGTGAGATGGATTTGCTTCAATGGTGGAACCAACATGAAAGTCGATTTCCCATTGTAGCCCAAATGACACATGATATTTTATCTGTGTCAGTTTCTACAATTGCATCTGAGTCAATATTTTCAACGAGTGATTATTGAAGACAGAAGATGCTCTTTAACCGATTAGATGATTGAAGTGATAACGTGTTTACGGGATTGGACTCATGTAGAGAGAAGACTACAACAACACTTGAAGATCTTGAACTACTCGAACTCTTTAGGAATATAGATTTTAATGATTTAAATATTGTTGACGATGAAGATGAATAATTTAATAAAATAAATTTAATTAATTGTGAAGCGTGAATGTGTGATTGTGTGAATATTACATTATGTTAGAATTAACCATTAATTTACTTATTATTTTATTATTTTTTAAAATTAATTAGACTTTTAAAAACTTACTAATCTACCCTTGAAAATTACTAAACGCCCTACAAAATTTCAGTTCGCCCCTAAAATATAAAAAAAGATAAGGGGGAAAAAGAAATTTTGTAGGCCCATAGGACTGGTCCTGGGCCCATAGGACTGGTCCTAGGGATTGGTCCGGGTACTAAAATTGTTCATGGACCTGGGACCAGTCCCAAACCCATGAGATTTGGGACTAGTCCCAAATGGGCCTAGGCCCGGGCCTACTTGGGATCGATCCTTGACCAACTCTAGAATAGCATAAACATAGATGGTCATCTTTTAGTCCAGCTGTACATAACCATTGCAATAAAGTTATTTTTAGGCTTTTAGCTTGGCCCACTTTCACTATTGTATTATGAATAATACTACACCAACTAAAGGTGGAAAAGTAAACCACCCGACCCAACTCGACCCGGCCACTAACAAAGGCAGGTCGGGTTAGGCTTGCCAATTTTGGGGGATTGGTTGGCCTAATCCAGCCCGCCAACCCTAACCCGCTGGGTTAGGCCACGGGTCGGGCCGGGTTAACCCCCTTTTTTGATTTTTGATTTGATTTGATTTTTTGTTTAATTAACTTTTCAAATGAATAATTAACAATTTATAAATGAATAAATGTAATTGTTTTTAGTTAACTTCTTTTTAAATATCAATAATTCAATTAAATTAATTTTTTTTGTTAATATTTCAAATATTAATACATTAAAATTGTAATATAAGAAAAATTAAATTGATTCATTTATCAAAAAATAAAATAAGAAATTACAATAATTATTGCCTCGTTAAAAACCTCACCAAGAAAAACCCAATGGGACAAAAACTTGGTAAGGAAAAAAGAGTGCAATAATTGATAATTAATTTAGGGGTTGACTACGACCTCCCTCATCCGTATCATCTATATTACAAAATTGAAATGATTCTATTAAAGTATCATCGACAACCTTGTATTGATCTTGATGGCGCGACCATTCCTAATCTTGAAGACATGTGAGGACTTCAATCATTTTTTGTGAAAGTTTAGTCCTCCTTTCATTTAAAATTCTTCCACTTGCACTAAATGTTTGTTCGGATGAGACGGTTGAGATAGGAACAACAAAAACATCCAAGGGAAGTCTTGATAATATCGGAAAAATACATTTTCTGGTTTTCCAATATTCCAAGACATCAAAGTTGGCTCTTTGTTGTGGATCTGTTTGTAACATTTCGGGAGTTCTCAAATATTGTTGAAGCTCGTTACTCTGTGACTGCATGGCAGACAATAGATTCGTTGTTACCGCTGGTGCTTCTGAAGAGGAGGCTGCGCCTGTGCTTCGGGTTCGATTCCTCTTCAGCCTATTAAATGCACTCCAGGTGTAAAAGTCTTCATTTATTTCTTCTGATGCAACTTCCCTATGTATTTCGTGTCTTTGCGGGTTCCCATACCTGTTTTCATATTGGAAATATACCTCAGCAAGACAATTTTTTACCTCTCCTATTTGATTGACAAATGCTAAGTTTTGTAAATTTTCAGTTAAAGTCTCTAAACCATTTTCTAAACCTTCTTGTTTAATTCTAGATCAAATATGGCACCTAAACAATAAAGAAAAGGAATGGGTTTAAAATATTTTTAAAAAAAAATTTCCATTACCTTTATTGGTTCTTTTAAAATTTCATTGTTTTTGTTTTTTGTAAATGACTCTGAAATTTTTATAATTGTATGTATTACTAATAGACTAGTAGGATAATACACACCAGAAAGTTGTACAGTGGATTGGTAAAAATTTTTAAGAAAAGAATGAAATACTTTAGCTATTTGCCAATCATTTTCTACCAAATAATGAAGACCTCTATTATTTGCTACAAAATAATTAATTAAATTAGCATAAGGTAAACATGAATCAAGCATTAAATAAGTACTATTCCATCTAACAGGCATGTCTAATGCAAAAGTTCTAGGAGATATATTTGATTTTATACAAGCGTATTGAAATTCAGCATTTCTTTTATTACTACCAGTAATCCAAGCTAAACAATCTCTAATTCTATCAATATTTTCTTTAATTGTTTTCATACCACTTTTTACAATTAAATTAATAATGTGACATGCACAACGTTGGTGGAAAAACTTCAAATTGTTATAAAAAGGATAATTACTTTGAAAACAATCTATAGCAGTAATATTAGCACTTGCATTATCTAAAGTTAAACTTATCACTTTAGTAATAATATCATAATCTTCTAAAACTTCAACAATTTTATTATAAATTTGTTGACCACTATGATCCACATCCATTAATCTAAATCCTAATAAAGATTTATTTAATTTACATTCGTTATCAAAATAATGACAAGTCACACAAATATAATCTTGTTTAGCTCTACCACTCCAAATATCGGCAGTTAGAGCCACACTAACATGACAAGTATGTATTTTATTTTTTAATTCTAATTTCATTTTCTTAAACAATTTTATTAAATCATTTCTAGTTGCAGTTTTAGAATAACTTTTAAATCCTGGAAAAAATGAATCTTTCAAAATATTTATCTTCAGCCATATTAATAGGTTGATCAGTTGCATCAATATATAAAGTTACTTGTTCCCTATATACATCAGAATTATGACGCCAAATATTACCCATATTAGTTATTTGAGTTTGATTGGTTTCTCTATTTCCATGTTGGGCAATATGTTTATTAGCATGTCTTTTTAAAGTACTAGTACCATTACCTGAATCAGCTTTATAAACATTTCCACAATACTTGCATCTTGCTTTCTTCACTTGAACTCCATTTTCTACCTCGTAAAACTTATCAAAATGCGTCCAAACGTTTGATGTGTATCTGTCGTCACTTTCAACAGTAGTTGATGAACCCGTTTCAGCTTGAGATGAAGTTGGACGAGGACGACGATTATGAGGACGACTTCTAGAACCACCGGGAGTTGTAGGTGTAGTAGCATGGGGAGGAATCGGGGGCATATTTTGAGATGTATCGGATTCTGAGATCGGGAAAGCGGGACTATTTGAATCTCCTCCTGCATTCATATTAGTAAATTCAGCAGGACTAGGACTAGGATAGTAGTTTCCTTCCTCATTGAAATTGATAGAAGAATAATATCTATCTATTGTAGTTGAAAAAAAAATATATGTAGAAGAAATAAAAAATTAAAGAAGGAGAATTGGAATATGGAAAATTGGAAATATGAATTGAAAATTACAAAAACTAATAAAAATTAAAATAAGAGCAAATTGAAAACAAAGAGATTAAGAGAATAATTGAGAGATTTCAATAAAGATTAGAGATTAGAGAGAATGAGAGAATTTGAGTTGTGAGAAAATATAAGAATTTAAGGCCAATTTATAGAAAAATTTGGGAAAATAAAATGACGAAAAAGACCCCTCCAACTGTTATAAAATGACTATATTTCAAGGGTAAAAGGGGAATTCAAAAAAATAAATAAATTTTAGTTTTTTTTTTATTTTTTTCGGCCAACCCGCGGGGTTGGAAATAGACAACCCGCGGGTCAACCCAGCAGGTTGGCAGTCCTTTCTTAGAAAGGACAAAATTGCAACCCGCGGGTCGCCGGGTTGCCATATAGCAATCTGGCCCACCCAGGGCTTGCATGCAGTGAACCCAGCTCGCCATTTTGGTGGTCCGGATTGAACTCTTTTTAATGCGGGCCAGGTTAGGGTTGACCTGCCTAACTCAACCCATTTGTTCCACCTCTAACAAGAACAAACATAAAATATTCTAAGTCCCAAAAAGGGAATAAAGCTTACCATATGGGGTGTCAGAAATATCAGTACTTCTGCAGTCTTGATATTGCTAAGCAACTGCAACAGAACTTAAGCAAATATTAGGGAGTTATGCAGCTGGTAATCAAATGATGGAGAGAATTATGGTATGATTCGCGCATGGATGACCAATCGATGGAAGTCCAGTAAATATAATTCTGATGTAACATAATTGCTATTGGATGTCAAATTCATATCTCAGTTACGTGACTTGCACTTGAAGAATATTTCATTTTCAGGGGGTTTTGAAACAACCATTCCATCCCTTTACAATACGGTCATTGCCTCCTGGGAGCATCTTCCCAGGATAACTTTAATGCATAACATTCTTTCATGTCTGTTCTTCATTCTGAATATTTCATTTCAATCAATTGGCTTTTCAAATCATCAAGAGGGACACCAAATTTTCATCATTTGAAGTAGTAATTAATTGAACTAAACGTTATTATACTTGTGATTAATTGTAGTATCCAACGTTTAATTACAAGTATGATTTGGTTATCAAGCATCTAAAAGAAAGTACAAAAAAGTTAGAGACAAAAAGCTGATAAGGTATGCAGCACCCAAGTACAACAATGCATGTAAGGAAGAAAGAACAATATCTCTTCTTGGAAATTATAATAAATATTGTAAGATTCCTGAACAAGAAGCACCTGCTATGCTTTTTACTAGGATCTCATGAGATCAAGAAAAACTGAACTCTCAACAGCTATAAAAATCAAATCCATTGCAGCCAAACCATGGATCATTCTTTGAAATTTACAATATCTTCGAAGCGAAGAATCGATGAAATTGAAAACTATATGCTTGCAGTAACGAGGGCTCAAATTCATTCAACTTTACCATTGCAGCTTATACTTGGAAATATACTGCAGTCCAAACCATGGGGATCATTCTTGGAAATTTACAGTAACTTCGAAGCGAAGAAACGATGAAATTGAAAAGGTAGGCTTGCAATAACAAGGGCGAAAGTTCATTCAACTTTAGTATTATGCATCAATTGCTTGCAATTTCAAGTAACTTCGCCATTCAATTCGTAAAGAGAAAGATCAAGAGAGATGTGAATAAATTAATATTTTTCTGGAATTCATTATTGTGATTCACGACCTATGAACATGATTACAAGAGTTAAGAATAAATAACAAAGACATACAAGAAATTAATTAACTGATATAGACCTTGATAAGTAAATGAAACTAGCTATTTCTGATATGATGTTCAAGCTCTCCCAGTTGCAGCTCCAGGTTGAACAGCACGAAGTTCATATTCAGAGAAGCAATTATTCGCAGGATTTTCGTGATGAAATCCGTAGCTTTCCTGTTGATACGAGGGTCAGCAACCCAAGAAGCCTTTGTCTTCATCACTTGGCCACACCCTTCTTCCACTTCCTGTGTTATCCTCCCGTGCAGACTCAGCAGAAGATCTTCCAGGCTTCTTGGGTTTGAACATGCTGAATAGAGAGAAGCCTTTCTTCTGGTTGTTGCCCCCATTATCACAATATGAATAGATGCTAAATCTGCTTCTCTCTTCACACAATAACACCTTGAGAACAAAGGGTACTTTGCTTAGCTTTTGTTATTTTGAACGCATGAAAGGGAGAGGGTATTTATAGTAAAAGAATTAGGCTAACTTTGAAAAAATCATGAAAAAGAATCTAGAGAGCCGCTATGATTGAAACACGTGTTTAGATTGAAAGAACAATAATAATAACATAGTTAAAGTTGAATTGACACTATGTTGGTAAAACTTGGTAGCAAAAGCACATGGCTTTGCTTGATTGACCCAAAAAGCACTGGTTGGGAGTTCAAGCCCCAAAATTTGGGTCTTTGTTTTTGCATATTTTCTACCTTTTGAAGAAATCATTGAACACCTTTTAGAAATTTTTTTAAGTATTCCCATTTATTTACTCCTATGTATGATTATATTTTGATGGGTCAGGATAAAGTAACTTAGAATTTTAATTTACGTTTAGACAGTTTACTTGAGTTGTTTGTCTTTATTTATCTCATAGTAATAAAGAGAAGTTTAACATAACTATATTTAATGATAAACTCAATACATCTCAATAACGTCAAAAAATTACGTTAAAAGTTTATGAAGTCACAATATTGTAACCTTATTTTGATTAACCTAATCTAACCTACTTGTGTCTCTCCCTTTTCACCTTTTCAACTTTAATCATATTATCTTCTTCTCTATCCAAATTTGTATTCTTTCTTTTCAAAATCATTGAGCAAATTCAGCTAATATCCTTGTTTGGTTAATTACTTTGAATAGTTGAATATAACTAATCCTAGCTTTGGCATATATCTTTTACCATATGAAATTACTATTTTTGTAAAATTATGAATTCATAGTGGTGACATTGATTTTTGATGTCGTAACATCACTTTGTTAATGCACAATATTTTTCTAGTGTCATGAACATTAAGTGTCCATGTGATGGCACTCACCCAACTATTTCCTTTACACATGTTGCGTCTCCATTTGATGTTAGGATTTTATTCTTATCTGAGACATATGTAAGTGGTCCTAGTACACTTGTAATTAGCTCATTAGGTGGATTAGAAAATTCATTTTGCTTTATTGTGTCCATAGAAAGTTTGGTGAAAACTTTCCTAAAATGGCTAAACACAAAAAGGACTTGTTGGCTGGTTGTCTCCCTGCATTGGTGTGCAAGTTTCTTTATATTCATCTTCCCTAATGCATTTTATTTTAAGCTTGAATATACTTCTGAAAGTTCTCTACATATTGTTTGAGGATTCTTTTGTTTTGAATCAAGTTTCATATGCTTAGGTAGACCTATAAATACCTTGTTTATCCTTGTTTGATTGTTGTTCAAACTTGGTTTTTTTGATGATGATGATTAAAGGTGGAAAAATAACCCGCCTGGCCTGACTCGTGGCGGGTTATAGGAATTGATGGGCCAAGCCTAACCCGGCCTGCCAATAGCTCGCCTCTTGGCCAAAAAGACTGGCCCAGCCAAGCCCGCCAACCCTAACTCGATGGGTTTTGATGCGGGCCAGATTAGCCCATAATTTTTTTTTTTTTAATTTTTTCTTTTGTGTAATTGTTTTTAGTTAACTTTTCAAATATCAATAGTTCTCTTAAATTAATTTTTTTTTTTTTGTTAACATTTCAAATATTAATTCAATTTTAATACAATGAAATTGTAATATAAGAAAAATTAGATTGATTTATTTATCAAAAAATAAAATAAGAAATTGCAACAATTATTGCCTCGTTAAAAACCTTACCAAGAAAAACCCAATGGGACACAAACTTGGTAAGGAAAAAAGAGTGCAATAATTGACAATTAATTTACAAGTTACAATTTACAAAACAACTAATTTGGGGGTTGACTAAGACCTCCCTCATTCGTATCATCTATATTACAAAATTGAAATGATTCTATTAAAGTATCGTCAACAACCTCGTATTGATCCCAATGGCGCGACCGTTCCCAATCTCGAAGACATGTGAGGACTTCAATCATTTTTTGTGAAAGTTTAGTCATTCTTTCATTTAAAATTCTTCCACTTGCAATAAATGTTTGTTCGGATGAGACGGTTGAGACAGGAACAGAGAAAACATCCAAGGCAAGTCTTGATAATACCAAAAAAATACATTTTCTGGTTTTCCAATATTCTAAACATCAAAGTTGGCTCTTTATTGTGGATTTGCTGGTAACACTTTGGGAGTTCCCTAATATTGGTGAAGCTCATTACTCTGTAACTGCATGGAGGACAATACATTCGTTGTTGGTGCTTCTGAAGAGGATGTTGTGCTTCAGGTTTGGGTCCTCTTCTACCCATTAAGTGCACTCCAGGAGTCGAAGTCTTCATTTGTTTCTTCTGATGCAACTTCCCCGGGTATTTCGTCTCTTTGCTGGTTCCTATATCTTTTTCATATTGCAAATATACCTCTACAATACACTTTCTTACCTCTCCTAGTTGATTGGTATCTGCTTCGTTTTGTAAATTTTTAGTTAATGTGTCGAAACCATTTTCTAAACCTACTACTTTAATTCTAGAGTCAAATATAGCACTTAAACAATAAAGAAAATGAATAAGTTTCCAATATTTTTTAAATTTTAATTCCATTGCATGTATTGGTCCCGCTAAAATTTCATTGTTTTTGTTTTTTCTAAATAAATATGAAATTTTTATAATTGTATGTATTACCAATGGACTAGTAGGATAATACACACTAGAAAGTTGTAAAGTGGATTGGTAAAAAATTTTAAGAAAGGAATGAATTTTTTTACCTATATGCCAATCATTTTCTATCAAATAATGAGGACCTCTATTATTTGCTACAAAATAACTAATTAAATTTGCATAAGGTAAACATGAATCAAGCATTAAATAAGTAATATTCCATCTAACAGACATGTCTAATGCAAAAGTTCTAGGAGACATATTTGATTTTGAAAGTTTCAAAGATGAAGTAAAAGAAAACTTTGTAAAATTTGCAAGTCTGGTATATTCGACTGAATAACTGTACAGGGGATTAGCTTCTCTTTTATATTAAGAGAAAGAGACTGAGTTGAGCTTTAGGAAAGATAAGCAGTGACAACAAATCAAAACGACACCACTTTGAAACAAAGTTGAAATTACACAAATGACCTTTAACTAACATTCCCCCTTAAACCATACTATCTTTTTTTCTTTTCTTTTTTTTTTTTTTTGGATTAATCTCAACTCTTGCAATGCTGCAAAACAATTTCTGGATAGCAAAGAATTCTTGGATTAAACAATTCTGGATAGCAAAGAATTCTGGACAGTAGTAAACCACCAACTCTTCTTGGATTAAACTAACTCAGCTCTTCCAAGCAAATTCTGCAATTCTCCAAAAAATTATGCATTTCAACAACAACCAATTTTGTACTTTGTGTAGAAAATTCTGCATTTCAACAACATAGCAAACAATTTTGCATTTCAATAGCAACCACTTCTACACTTTGTGTAGAAACTTTTGCATTTTAACAACACAACAACCAATTCTGCACTTTGTGCAAATAATTCTGCATTTCAACAGAAACCAAGTCTGCACTTTGTGCAGATAATTTTGCATTTCAACAACAAATAATTCTGCAATTTTTGTGCAGATAATTCTGCATTTCAACAACACAGCAACCAATTCTGCACTTTGTGTAGATAATTCTACATTTCAACAACAAATAATTCTGCAATTCTTTGTGTAGATAATTCTGCATTTCAACAACAAATAATTTTGCAATTCGTGCAGATAATTCTACATTTCAACAACAACAATCTTGCAATTTTGCAAACAAACAATTCTGCAATTTTGCACAACAAACAATTTTTGCAATTCTGCAATGCAACAGCAAACAATTCTGCATTTAATTATTAATCAACCCTTCACCAACCAGCAAACAATTCTGCATTTACCAATCAATCAACCCTTCAACAAAAAACAAACAATTCTGCAAATGCAATCAGCAAACAATTTTGCATTCAACAATCAATCAATTAACCCTTCAACAGGAAATAAACAATTCTGCATTCACCAATCAAACAACCCTTCAACAACAAACAATTCTGCATTCAACAATCAATCAACTCTGAACAAAACACTTCTGAACTGCCAACTTTGAAACCTATCATATTGCAGTGAATTCTTTCTTTCTTCTACTGATCTGACCATATTTATCTCTGCCACATTTAATTTTGTTTCCAATTCTTGAACCTGAGAAGCAGATAGTGGCTTGGTTAAAATGTCAGCAATATGAAGTTTTGAAGGCACATATTGCATCGAAAGTTTCTTAGTTAGCACTTGATCCCTTATGTAGTAAGCATCAATCTCAATATGCTTTGTGCGTGCATGAAATATAGGATTGGTTGCCAATTCTCCAGCACTGATGTTATCACACCAAATTACTAGTGAAGAGCTCAAGACAACTCCTAACTCAAAAAAAAAGGTTGTCCAGCCAAGCTAGTTCAGTAGCTGTGTGTGCAAGTGGTCTATACTCATCTGTTGTTGAGGATAAAGCCACCACTTTTCACTTCAAAGAACTCCATTGAATTAGGTTGGGACCTAAGAAAACACAGTACCCACTTGTGGATCTCTGGTAATCTAAGTTACTTTCCCAATCAGCATCGGCATAGCACTCTATACTTATAGAAGCAGTTGGTCTGAATTCTAACCCATGAAACTGAGTGCCTTTGATGTATCTTAGCGCTCTTTTACATGTCTGCCACTGAAGTTTAGAAGGTGCTTGAAGATATTGATTAGGCTTATTTACCGTAAAGTTCATGTCCGACCGAGTTAAAGTCAAATATTGTAAAGCTTCGATAGTGCTTCTATAGAGACTAGGATCCGAAAATAACTCACTATCACTTATAAACAACTTGTTTCCAATAG